>OY735202.1:47994400-48009400 GCA_963457665.1 Thysanoteuthis rhombus
CACACACATATATATGTGTGTGTGTATATATAAATATACATATATATATATATATATATATATATATATATATATATATATATATATATATATATATATATATATATATATATATACATATATATATATATATATATTGTGTGTGTATGTAGAACTTTTCAATGAGCACACAGATTCTTTATTCTGATCTTTGGCAAATATGCCTAGGAGCGAAACATTGATCCTAGGCAGACCGCACAGATACTTTGGTTTCAGGCAGAACTGCCGATTCTGTCATTCTTGACGGGTACTATGCTAATATATATATATGCATGTGTGTGTGTGTGTAACAAGTGTGTTCACACCACGAAATTTAGTGGTGTAGGGTAAGTAGTTCTGTATCGAAAGAGAGAGAGAGAGAAAAAAAGGAAATAACTAACATGATGGTGGGAGAAGACGATGAAGAATGACAGAAAAAAGAAAAGATCTATGGATCACGTAGAAATCTACCTTTGTTTTTAATGTGTGGCATAGTGTTGGAAAAAAAAGAATACTAACTTTTTTACCCATCGAACATTTGGAAAAATACATAAAATGAACTTCTTAGAACCAGAAATAGAATGTTGATACCGAATAGCCAATGTCTGGAAAAAGAAAAATTCTTGAATGCTTTGTAACAGTAAGGCTATAGTAAATACAAAAATCAAACAAACAAAAAAAAACAAACAAAAAAAACGAAAAATCTTCGAAATATATTTTCTCACCAACTCTGGAAATCCAACATCTTTTAAAACAATAACATTGACTTCCAAGGATCACAAGAATATTGAGACACAGCGTGTTTTAACAAATCAATCATAAATATATAAACGATTCAAGAATAGAAAATACTGAATAAATATTTGACAAATGAAAGCATATTGAAAACGAGCCATGACTTTTGGCTTGTTTAGAATTGAATTATATCAAATTCAAACAACGTTGGATTTGACAAATTTGTTTTTAAATATCAGCTAGAAAAATGGAGCAAAGAAATGTGTTTATACATGTGTGTATCTATGTAGGTGTGTATAATGTTTTCAGGTTTATTCTATTTCATTGCATTCCAAAAACTGTTCAAAAAGAGTTGAAATCACCCAGAAAGTATGATTTTGGTAAATTTCTAATCCTCATATTCTCTGACGTATGGCACCGAGTCCCGTCGCCAGAGATTCGCCTCACATCGGATGCTTCCTCAAGCCCCATGCTGTGTAATGCTTATTCTGATGAAGTCCTCCGGTGATGGTCTGAAGCATCTGACAACGGAACTCAGGTCAAGACAGAGAAGAATGACTTTTTTCTTTCTTTCATTATAACTCTGTGGTCTGCTTGAGTACAGGTATTTACAATTTGAGAAAATTTCTTCTTCTTGTTCTCAATTTTCTAAATGTATTATTATTATTATCATCATTATTATTATTATTATTATTATTATTATTATTATTATTATTATTATTATTATTATTAAAATATCCACTCAGATATTCTAGATAAATAAGGTATCCAAAGTTTCCTCAGATATTCAATATCTCTTCGATGGAATTGTCTGAATAGTACAAATTTTGGCTCTTATACTTACTGTGTTAAGCCTTTATTTATGAGTTGATGGGTTGTACCAAAAGTCACGTAGTTATGTGGTTCCAAATTTGAATTTCTTCCATTTTTTTTTCAAACTAATTGATTCGAAATTATAATCATTTGGAACCAATCTTTTGAATACGCTAAGATTAAAGGATGTAATATTCTTAAATAATCACCTCTCTATTGCAATCTTTTCTGAATCCAGAAAGGAAGTTGCCAAGAAATACACACACAAATATATATATATATATATATATATATATATATATATATATATATATATATATATATATATATATATATATATATATATATAATCAAGATTTCCAGTTATGTAGCACACAAGTATCTTTCCATATATCTGGCTCTGAATCTCTCAACTTTAATATTTCGAAAATTTCTAGCGTTAAATATCTGTTCTACAATTATTATTATTATCATTATTATTATTATTATTATTATTATTATTATTATTATTATTATTATTATTATTATTATTATTATTAAATATTTTTGTTTCTTAGAATCTCAAGAACTCAGACATTTTCAAATGATCTTTCAGTGATAGAATAAAAAAAAATTGTTAGAATCGTAAAACTATAATACATGGAATTAAGCTCCCTCGATGGTTTCCCAGGTATAAAAAAAAATCCAGAAACAAATGTCTTCATGATCTCCAGCTAATTTTACATTTTACAAAAGTTATGAAAAAAATCAATGAAAAAATACATAAATGAAGAAAATTTTACAAAGTTTTTTTCCCCTTGTTGCTTCCGTATCAAATACATTTTGGTTGAAAAGTCAGAATTATTAAAGAAATGACATGGCTATTGATTTCAACAATAGCAGCGACAACATTTACAGATAAAGAATAAGAACTGAAAAGATAAAAACGGGAGAGAGTGAGAGAGAGAGAGAGAGAGAGAGAGAGAGAGAGAGTCAAATGCATTGTGCATCGATATGAAGATGGCGGATTCTCACGCCCAATCTTCCCTTCTTCCCAGGTTTTTGACGATTTTGCAATGAATTTCCAGAAGGAAACAAAGTTTCGCTTACGTGACGTGGCATTCCTATGCAGTCACTCAGTTTTAGCATGATGTGGCCCGACGTTTCTCCATTTTGGTGACCATTATTGGAACATATAAGGGCGTAAGCGAAAACCATTTTACCTGTATGGAAATTTCAAAAGGAAAAAAAAGTATATGAAACAATAAATACCGTTCTTAAAATTTAAACAGAATAGAATGTTTGCCAATGAAAAAAAATGGTAATTTGGAAAAAAAATCCTAAATTTCAAGAAAAAAAAATGATAATCAGAAATATCATTTACTCCTTAATTTAAAAGTCTAAAATAATCCTGTTATACTAAGAAACAATGCAAACAAATCTCTTCAAGTTTACTGGAATCAAAAGCTTTTGATGAGTCTCTCCAATGTGCAAAATAAATTGTTGGAAAAAATTCAAAGGAAAAAATGTCGCAGAACGTAGGATAAATAGTTGAATGTGTATCATAAAAGTATATTATATCTCCCTGGGGTCTTTCTGATATAAACCAACAAACATACATCACGATAAAATAAATAAATGCCTCAAGTTGTCAATAATTTCCTTGTCTGGATTTGCTTCACTCAAATCGGAAAAAGTAACGGAAAAAAGTCATCCTCACGCTAACCTTATTTAATAAACTATGTACTCAATCTATTTCCAATAAATAATGGACATTGCTTTGTCTAAGGTATTGAATAAATCATCATTTTTTTTTTGCAAACATGTAATGACATAAAATGATTGTTTTGTGAATGTGTAGAAGACATATATTGTCAGTTAATTACTGTCTTGGAATGTTTTATTACTACAAATTAGAAATGATTTTTTCAAAGCCAAAATTGTGACTTTTTCTATTTCTTTTTCCCTGTAACTTTATTTCTTTTCACGGCAAAACAAAATCAAACCTCAAGAAATATTTGCATTACTGTTCGATTTTGCAGCCTGGTCAATCCGGTGATTGATTACAGATCGGTCCCAAAAGTTTATCGCAGTTAACAATTTTGAAAATTCAGCCTGATGATATTGTGTCCCAGTTAACTGACACTTTATGGTAGCTCAGAAAAATAATGTTCTTAGGAAAGGGGGGATTCAAGTTTTACATGACAAAAAACCATGACTAGCATGAAGCTGACATTAAATGGTAAAGAGTTATTCCACTCCAATTTATGGATTTTAGTGTAGTAAAGTAACATTTGATTTGATTTTTTTTCTTCGGGCATTTATGCACTTGTTCAAAGAATAACTTCTATAGTTAGTCCTATAAATGTTTCGCTGTCTAGTTTAAGGGCCGACAAGGCTCAAACTACAGACTAGTATCAATATTTATTACACTAAGTTTAGTGAAGCTCTATTCGCTGTTGTTCTTGTATAATATTGATTATTGATTTGCATTTATTTTTCTTTAGTCGTTTGAGCTTTATCAATAACTAAAAAAGCAAAACAAAACAAAACCAAAACATTTCATAGCATTCATTTTCAGACTTGAATAAATGTAACGTTCAAGATTAGGGAAGAAAACTTAACAAAAAATCCAAGGAAATAATAACTCAACAGCAAACTTGAATGCAAAAACTGACCATTCTAATAATATTAGAACTGGAACCAAAAAAAAAAAAAAAAAAATTCAGAGGAACAAAAAACTTCCATTTTATCTTGATATAAGATTTATCTCTGCATTTACAACTCATGTGGCCGCTAACTACAGGTAATACATCTTTTTTCACGATTTCATACTTCTAAAATTATGTACATTAGTGCGAATGTAATTAAGCCCTGAACGAAACCTTGAAGTAAAGCTTCATTATAATCACTCGAACCGCAACTGCTATGACTGCAAAGAGGTTAGTAATTGCTTTTGATCGGTGCATGTGAGAACGATTGAAATTTGCTCAGATTTGGCACAAGGCCACAAGTAAGGGACACTCAGTGAGAATCGAACTCGCCACTGAGAACTAAAAAGCTGCATGCTAATATCTATCTTTCATATAACATGGATTTGACGCACCTTTGTCAGATATGGACAAGATAAGAAAGGACCTACCGCCAGAGCTTAGATTTATTTTATATAATGCCTTTGATTTTTCCAGAGTTAACGATGATTTCAGGTCTAAAGTGCTATAGCCTGCCATTCCATCAGAAAGTTGAGGTCGTATTAGAGACCGTCAACCAAAACTGTCAACATATGTTTCTCTCATTTTTTTTTTTGTAATAGTTGATGTGACTGGGCGGTGGGCTCTGAATGTATCATGCATACAGGCCGCACCAATGTAGCTAGGGGGTTAAAAATTTTACCATTCACCCCTTATCATGTTCACAAACATTTACCCCCACTACCCGCGTTGGTTTATGTTAAATCGATACCGTAGTTTTTGTCTGCCTGTTTTTCTTTTGAAAACTAAAACTTATCAATACCCACAAAAGCAAGAGAAGTATCTTATTCAGTGATCACTCCCTTCGTCTAATTGATCAACCCCAACAAGGTATGCTCTCAAAAGACGTTGGTTACCTGACGGTTTCTATTCAGTGACCAATCACACCTGTTATTATTATAATTATGAAAACTACTACTACAACTACAACTTCTACCACTATTACTACTAGTATTACCATTATTATTGATTCTTCGTCTGTTTCTCCCTGTAAGATGAAGTGTTAAGATCGCCAATAACCCAGAAAGAACAGCCAGTACTAATCAGATAGAACCATTCAGTTTTTTTCCTCATAAAGAACATAGCAGTCTTTATTAGACGTGGGCTAAGGAGAGGTACAGGGTCTTATTCACAGATGAGGAAAAGTTCAATCAGGATAGCAAAGATGGCCTTCATTATTACTGTCATCACTCCGAATAGTACTTTCCGAGAAAGAAATCATGAATTCCCCGAACTCCCCTTCATAGATAAAAAGAGAGGTACAGAAATACTACAAGGTTCTTACAAACTATCAGTCTACAGAAAGCGCCCATGGCTGCAACAACCGATATTTTTTTGAGACCGTTGAGTAACGAACAAATAGGAGCGAACTCGAAATCAATGGGTTGACAGACTATTCCCCAAACAATCAGAATCACTCTGTGGATATTAAGCATAAAGAATTTAATGAATCACAGAATTCATTTACACAGTTGCCAACAACCAACTTCCGGTGCCTGCACTACTCCAGATTCCGTACCCCCAGATTTGAGTTGCACAGCTTTATGCTAATTCAAAGATTAATATCTAATAAGATTCTTCTTAGGACCCAAAGGACAACCAGTATACAATACACTATAGTCAACATTATCAGCTTGAAGCGTAGATGTATATGTGCACACATATAGACAAACACACACAATCATAGAGACATATAATTGTACGTATGACGCAGGTAATCCCTAAATCACACAGTCAATTCGAATTTCAATACTTGAACCATCTGACTGTTTGAATCCTTTCGGATATTTTATCCACTGTAACACTTATGAACCTAGTTCCCGGGGACCTATTTACTGGGCAATATTGTACTCAAGGCTTAGGGACACACCTGCTGTAAAAGACGGTAGGACTGAAAATTTTTCATACGCACCCACATGCAAAATTTTGTGAGGCTTCACAATGAACCGATCAGTGCTACATACACACGTGCCGCAAAACCTAAAACTCAAGTTTAAGAGGTTGAATAAATTCATTATTATCTGAATAGCAGGACAGATTCACCGAAGTCAATGAGTAGTGAAAAATCATTTACATGATCCAGATGATAATGGAGCCTAGAACAGGGGCGGTAGACCAAAGGATATAACCAATGATCATGAGAGGGCAGTTATCAGAGTACTGCAGCAAAACTACAATGTCAATGATTCGTCTGAAGACAAAACAGGGCTTCAAGTTCACAAAGAGACATCAGGACAATTAAGAGGTCAAGATTCAGCCATTCAGAAAAAAGATTGTCAAGCTCTGAAACGGCCCCCACCCTCAACGCAGACAGGAATTTACAAGACTTCATAAGACGGATGAGGAGTTGTGCAGGGTCCTATTCACAGATATTCAATCTGGATAGTCAAGATGGCCTTCAGTATTACTTGTGTCTCTCATGATTACTAAAGGGGACCTTTTCAAAGTTGATCGGCTCATGATTTAGGTTGCTGTGGGATACGGTTGGAAGATGGCACTCCATATTGTTGACAGGTGTCTACACGCGGAAAGATACGTGCATCTGCTAAGAAAGGCGAATTTAGTAGCTGAAGATGTTCAGATTGGCCTTCCACAGGAAACTGTTTCTATTCATACTGCAAGTGTCATCCAACGATTTCTCCAAGAGCAAGCAATAAACGTTGAAGCCTGACCGGCCAGCATCCCAACCTTAATATCATTGAAAACTCACGTGGATGGTTGACAAGGAATGTTTTTGAAAGCAGAGAGGGGGGGGCAATTTATTACGACGCAGGAACTAAGAAAAAAATAGCAGCTTGGAATGAAATTCCCGGTGAATTTCCCCGTCGTTTGGTTCAAAGCCCACCAAATCAAATTTTCAAGCAGTCAATAATTGTGGTCTACTAATTATCAACAATAAAATATTTCTACGAAAATTCAATAAAATTTGCTGAGTTGAAATTTTTGCGGAACATTTCAATCAACTAATGGATACCTCTGATCCATATTTTAGTCAAAAAAGGATTTGTCGAGGTAAGACTGAGTATAAATCATAGGCCAAATGTGAGCATGATTTACTAAAAGATTAGAATAATAAATCAGCATTTTTTTTTACTTGGAATTAGGAAATTTTCACTTGATTTAAAAGTTTTATGGCACACTGTACTTTCCCAACCACGTATTACATACATATATATGTATATATACGCACATATATACGCATACACATGTGCTCATAAATGCATTTAAAAGTAAACCTGCTTAACATTTTGTTGATATAGAATAAGAGTTTAACTGAGATCAAGAAAAATAATTCCTGATGCCGTCTCAGTAGGATCTGTTAAATAGAGCGTTTTAATCTGGCTTAAGGAGCGCCGATAAAGCCCATCCAAAATCTCCTATCCCTATAATTCATTGTTTGCTTTGGAAAAAATATACAAATAATGGTCCTATTCTGTCGATTATGCCTGCCTTAAATTTTGAGCATTAAGAATACTCCTTTCTTGATTTTCAATGCATGGCTTGAGTGTCGAAACTTGCTAAAACGGAGTATAGGCAAATCTTTGAGTTGGAACCTCTGTGGATCAGTCAACGTTTCATTTTTGCCGTGTCCCGCTTAAGACAAGACACAAATATTTTTTACTAAAGCGGTATTGCTATCATCTCAATGTACAGCTTCTCTATTGGTTCATTTTTGGACATCAGTGAGAAATCACCCACCAAAAGTTGAGATATAATGCTCTCCTGCTCACACAATGAATGTAATCAACAAGGTTTCATTATTACTAGTAGGTTTAGTACTTAGTAAATATTCGCGAAAATCATCATCTTTTATTTTTGATGTTTTATGGTTTGTTGAAAATATATTAAAGATATTTTTACACTTTTCCCGAATTATTAAACGCGATAGATGGGTCGGGTTGGGTCAAAACTATTTGGGATCACTTAGCCTAAACTTATTCAGAAAATCGGTGCCAGGTTGGGTCGTTTACGAGCACAGTGAAGCGAGTTCGATTTTCAGTTGTCTGCTTACGCTTACTTCTCATAAATGGCCTTGGGAAAGGCATGAGTTCACTTCTCCTGACACAAGAAAGCTACCGTACTAGACGGGGAAGAGTATGGATGACATCAGCTGGAGGTGCTAACGGAGCATTTGTTCACCCTGGATCAGGTCTTCTCACCGAGAAGCTTCGAGAGGGTCTGAGAGTTAGAACCTTATAGATGCCAGGGGCAATTCACAGTTTGAACACTCCCTAGCCCCTTGCCTGACAACCAACATCCGGATAAATATTCTTCCCCCGCCTATCATTTCCTCCCCGGCCCGGAAAAGTGGTAGCAGACACTCATGATGGACAAGTGAGCATTGGGCAAAACAATCTCCCGCAACTATCCCTAGACAGTAGCAGCAAAAAAGCTGTTAGTTCCATAGTCGATCTTGACAGCGTCAGTTGCTGCTTCTGATGATAGCGACCCTAAGATATCAGCAGTGGACTAACAACTTGAACGAACATGGCAGGACTGTTAGAAAAGCTGGGAAATATCGGGACTGCGCAAGCCACAGCACTGCTGTGACCTCCGAGGATCGAAACCTGAGGGGACTGTCACTGAGCCTCTAGCGACGACCAACAAATATCTGGCTTGGAATTGCAAACCAAAGCGCTACTGTGGACTGCGGGAACGTAGACTGCAGGATATCGAGGAGACTTGTTGTCACTCAGTTTTCATCGATGACAACTGGCGAGATTATGCAGACGCATCAATAATAATAATAATAATAATAATAATAATAATAATAATAATAATAATAATAATAATAATTTGTTCCGATTTTTGAGACAGGCATAATTTTCAAAATGGAAACTGCAAACTGATTGATCACACAAGTAATTATTTAAGCTGACATCTTATCTTTTTATATTTGGTTTTGTCATTTTAGTAGGTTTTATTCAATGTTTCCGGATGACATTAGCTCGGACACTTTCCTGTTTTTCTTACAAAAAAAAAAAAAATTATTCATCAGGTGAAGAAAATCTATTGACGAGAAATAAAAATTCAAGACACAAACAACGAGAAGAAAAGGAAGATCATGCGGTATCTTTTATGTTTTAACTTTTTTTTGTTCTGTTTGTATGATTTAGTTTCATTTTTTTTTCTTTTTCTTCTTCTACGTACATCTCTAGACGCTAATAGTAACATAACTAAAATGAATGAATAAATAAAATTAATGAATAACTTCTCCGTAACTTTGCATAAACCGTGTTACTACCCGTTCGCAGTTCTTTGTTTTTTTTTTGTTTTTTTATCATCATCGTCATCATAAATATCGTCTTTATCGTAGTTTCTTTGTTTTTTGATAAAAAGATTTTTATTATTTTCTGAAATAATTGCGGAGATAATACACACATGCACACACTAACGCACACAAACATATATATATATATATGTATATATGTATGTGTGTTTGTATATATATATATATATATATATATATATATATATATATATATATATATATATAAATATATAAATATATATACACATCTATACATACATACATATATATATATATACATATATATATACATATATATATATATATACATATAGATATACATACATATATATATATATACATATGTATATATACATATATATACACATATATATATTCATATACATACATATATATATGTACATATATATATATACATATATATATACACATACATATATATATATATACATACATATATATATATACATATATATACATATATATATATTCATATATATACATATATATGTACATATATATACATATATATATATATTAATATACATATATATATATATATATATATATATATATATATATATATATATATATATGATGTACGTGTATGTGTGTGTGTATGTATGTAAAGTATGAAAATTATACACCCCAGTCGAGTGGCACTAAGGGAAAAAGGAACATTTGCCAGATGCACGCACTCACATTAAAAAATCCACGGCAAATGACGTTTACAAACAACAGAGAGTGGTCTTAAAAAAACAACGAATCTAAAGTATTCAGCTTACAATAAGAACTATTATAATAATTGCAACAACAACAACAACAACAACAAGAACGTTGCCAATACAAGATTATCAAAATAGGATGTAAAAAAAAGCAGCAAAGCCCCCCCCTCCACCGATAATCAATACCGTCAATTATTACATCGATTACTTTATAAAATCAAATAAGAAATTCTTTTTTCTTTTTTTTTTTGTAATTTTGTTAAAGTTAAATCCGATAAAAACTTAGAAACAAAAAAAAAAAATTATAATTCTTCTGGACAGAAATAGAGTGAATAAGTTGTAATTCTTTTTCGTTAAAGAAAAAAAAAAGTTCCTGAAATGGAAATAATGTCAATCATATATATATATATATATATATATATATATATATATATATATATATATATATATATATATATATATATATATATATATATATATATATATATATAGGCATACATTTTTACTTATATATATGTGTGTGTGTATACATATATTTTAACGTTATAAGGAAAATTTTTGTACATCTCAATCTAAATAGTAATAATTAGTTGTCTCCCTTTACCGGAAGACATTTTTCTTTTTGCATGCAGTGAAATGCGAAGTAATGAAGTTCATATTTTTTAAACGTGCATTATTTTCGCTGTTTTTGTAAAAAGGTCGTCGATTATACGTATATATATATATATATATATATATATATATATATATATATATATATATATATATATATATATATATATATTGAGATATTTTTGGAAAAAATTTTTTTCAATATGTTCCATTTCATTTCTTTTGCATCAGCCACCCTAGATTTAATTTTGTTCCATTTTTTCAAGAAAAAGGGGAAAACTATTAAATATATTTTTTGCTTCTGTTCCACGGTGGACGGCTAGGTCACGCGTTCTATTTCGGGGATGAGGTTTAGTGGTGGTGAGGGTGAGAGAAAGAGAAAAATGGATGGGTTGGGATAGATCGATTAAGAAATTACTATATATGTATAAAGGACTTCATAAAAATATGAATAAACCTGTAACAAAGTTAAATTGGGGAGAAATGGGCGTAAGTTTCAAATATACAAATATATATATATATATATATATATATATATATATATATATATATATATATATATATATATATATATATATGCACGTGTGTGTGTGTATAGTGCATACTTGTGTGAGAGAGTATTGGTTTGAAATAGGCATGTATGTAAGTTCATAAATCGCACAACCGTAAATCTGAGCAACACATATGTACATACACGCGCACGTACACCCATCTACACCCTCTTACTAATATTCACACATATACACACAAACACACGCATACATACAAACACGAGTTTATATATATATATATATATATATATATATATATATATATATATATATATATATATAAAATCATGTATATCTAAATACATATACTCATATATACACATACAGGTTTAATTTGACATTTAAGTAGAGTCAAAATAATATTGTTTTAGTGTATAATGTCACCTGGTGAGTGAGTGTGTGTGATTTTTCTTGCTGCTGTCAAAGTATTTCTTGAGTTTTTTTCAATGTGTAAGAGTCTTTTTGCGAGGCATAAAGAACAAAAAATGAATGCTGCAAAGAATTTCCTGGGACTTGGTTTCCCCCCCAACGTTGAAACAGAACCCCACTTGATTGAGAAGGAAAAAAATATATCCCACACCTCGCAGAGATAAACAAAAAGAAACGAAACAAAACAAACTCTACCTTTCAATAAATATCAGTGTACAAATTAGTTAAAAGAAAAACCCACTTCTGAACGCTTACAGATTGTTTCAGAATCATTGAATATAATTGAATTTAAAAATGATGCACGCATGCTCATAGAACGCAAATCACTCGGAGGATACCGAAAGGCCAGCTCACGGCAGAGTGGGTCACGTGACCAACATGCCTCCGCACAGTGTTAGTAATTTTTCTTAGTTCAAAGTTCGAAAAGTACAAGATAATATCGCTCTCAAGATTTATTCTGTCTTCCACGCGCACACACATACACATACATATATGTTTCCGTTTTTCGCCGAACATTCAGCGTTTTTCAAAAAGTCATTCGACCCGGGAATAAGAACATTTTCTATCCATTTTTCTTTCTTTTATGGAACCATTTTGTACCATCAGTTCCTCGAACTCTTAAGGAGCACACATATACACACGCACACGCGCACGCACACACATATACGCATGCGCATTCGTCTGTGTCTCAAGTTTACGTCATATGTATATGTATATATACATAAATGGACGCGACACCTGACTACCCTAAGCTGATTACTTTGTACCCAACCCTTAAAGAGACCTCGTATCGTATTTGTTCTTGTGGGATATCAAAAAAACCTCCGCAAATGAGGTGGATAAGGATATCTTGTTAATATAAGACATGCTTAGGTGAGCATTTAATTTTTTTGCTGCATTTATGTGTTAATAAAGTTATCTTACAAATATCTAAACTTGAGATAATACGTACACATGCGTATGATAGAATTCTAGAATAATCGTATTTTTTCGTGTGTGTATATACATTATCATGCACACACACACACATATATATATATATATATGAAATGCATGTGAAATACATATATATATATATATATATATATATATACACACACATATATATACATATATAAATGTATAAATATATATATATATACACACACACACATATATATATACATATATAAATATATGAATATATATATATATATATATATATATATATATATATATACGTATGCACGTGTGTGTATGTGTGTCTGTCTGTGGACGACGGTATTTTGATTTTTAAGAGAGGCCCATGAAAATAAAGATATTGTCACTTTGTTTGAGTTCGTATTCAAATTCATGGAATGACTTCAAAAATTCTTTTAACGCTGTCTCCGAATCTTGGTGTAACATGTTGAGATTTGGTTTTATTTGCTTTGTCCATATGAAAACTTGGGCTTCGTTATTTCCTTCACTTCTTTCGTTTCCGTTGGTTTTTAAGGTCAGTTTCACCTGTGTTTTTTTCTTTTGCATTCCTTTGGGTCGAATAAATTTTTGCGCTTTCAATTTCGTTCCACGTCGCTTTTTGCCTGTAATCTATTTGAAGTAAGAGTGAGGGGCAAAAAAAGACTACTTCCCGCATAAAAAAAATTAATAATACTTTCCACAAAAGCCTCGGTCATCGTTTCAGTCTTTTTTGCCTTGATTCGAGTTGAAGAAAGGCAGAAAATGGATTTAGAAATAATCTATGCTGATATTAGAAACAAAATGTAGGGTCCATGCAAGATGCTCTCTTATTCTTTTGCTCGTTCTGTGTACACGTTGCTTTCGAGACGACCATATATGTAGAGTTACATTTTACTGACTCATTCAGTTGGCGGGGGAAAGGGATTTATGTATAAAAATCACAAAGCTTAAAAAGAAAAAAATGATAATTCGTTGTGAGTTTCTACTGATCCTTTAAACTTGTTCTTTTTTAAACGGCCACGACAAGATAGTAAATAAGATAAGCGAGCAATAACAACAAGCATACATACATACATACGTATTTTACCTATAACGACAAACTTGAAATCAACTGCAAAGCGTTACTCTTTTCTGATTAATTCATTAAATATCGATTAACGTGTCGTGGAGTACGAAATCATAAGCAATATCTTTACAATAGCCTAAACTTGTAAGCTTTGGGTTTTACTTTTGGATATAAATACGCCATTTCCTTTGTCTGGAAAACAAAGCACTTCGTGGACTAGCTTGTTATGCCCAGAAAACTTCGGAAATGCGTTGGTTGGCCACATTATAGAGAAAAAAAAAAGCTTCCTTCACAGTTTCTCAATTCTGAGTCACTGTTCAGATCTGTGTAGGCGGGTGGATTAGAGTTTTGTTCATTTTAGCTTTGCTCGTGGAGAGATGTTAGTTCGGTGAAGATTGGTCCCTTGCGATCCCTTGTTGAGGTCTACCCAATCATAGCTGAGTTGATTCAACAATCTGAAAATAATCTGGAAACTCTCTTCTTTTCCAGGTTGGCTAAATCGTCACTTATAGTCACCCCATAAGGAGTGCACTAATAAAAAGCAACCCGAATACAGAAGCCTGCAAAGATAGGATATATCATTCGTGGATTTTAGAAGTTAGCAAATGTATTCATCAAAACTGACCGGCAGAGTTGTAAGGAAAGACTCAAGGCATGGAAACCTGCTCATTGTCTTGATCTCAAACCAGTAGTTTTTTTTTGTATTTATTTTTTTATAAAAAATATATGTATAGACATACCAAGAACCAATTTAGGATATTCCACGATATCCAACTTTGAAGGGAGTTCAGCATTATTTTAGCTTTCTACAATAGACCTACAAAATATTATCAGGGTGACATCATATCTTACAGAAGAATTAAAAAAAGATATCAATCACCTTCTTTTAGCATATGACGCCTGAATAATTATGCCTGAAACATAGAGATAATTCAACTAATTTTACTTTTAGTAAATAGTGAAAAAAATATTAAATCTATGATAAAAACAATCTCACAGTACTCCCTGAATATTGTGTGTTACCCCAAATAAACAGTTCTATGCTTTAGACCTTTCACTGGGACAGGTTTTGAATTATATTTCAAAAGAGTTCTATGAATCTGGAGGCATA
>OY735202.1:48014780-48152280 GCA_963457665.1 Thysanoteuthis rhombus
TGTTGAGAGGAAAACGTACACACACATATACATATATATATATATATATTTATATGTATGTAGATAAAAACACAATGCATGGTGATTAAAGTATGCATGGTGTACAAATACATATATATGTATATATATTTGTATATATTCATGCAGTCATGTATATGCATATGAAAAGAAGTGTCTAAATAGATTATAAGTTTCAAAGTGATTTTAGTTGTATTTTTCTTCTTGTTTTTTTCATCATTTTTTTTAATTGCTTTTTTTCTAATTTGTCGAATATTGCGACCAACTATTTTATTTGGCGACAAAAGCCGCCCTGAGTTACGTTGCATACATCCAAGGATCCAGTTGATTTCGTGGATATAACACACACATTTTGTGCAATTTTAATCAGTTTTTTCCCTTTTTTAAAAATGATATTCGCTATTCGTTTTTTTTTTTCCAATGTATTTTTTCTTTCTTTTTCTGTTCTTTCTGTATTTTCTTTCTTTTTCTGTTCTTTCTGTTTTTTCTTTCTTTCTTTCTTTCTTTCTTTCATTCTTTCATTCTTTCTTTCTTTTTTTCTTTCTTGTGCTTTTCCTTTGTCTTTAGACAGCTCGTCTTCTAACCGTCTTTTTACTTCCTTCTTCCTATCTTATTACCTGTTTCCCGTTAATTTTGTTCCTCTAATCAGAATTTATTTTTCTCTCTTTCTTTCCCCTTTGTCTTCTTTGCTTGTTCATTCTTACTTTTTTTTTTTTAATAAATATTCTGAAAAAATATTTTTGCATCCGACTTATTAAGGGAGGAGGAGAAGGAGTAGGAAGTATAGGTTGAATTTGAAGTCTTTACCCAGGACTACTGTTCAGACGACGGTGAAGGCTCTGAGGAATTCAGAGAAATTATTGTACTTCTCACACTTGTTTAGTTACATTTGTTTCGTTCTTAACCGTTTTTTTTTGTTGCTGTTGGGGTCTTTAAAAAAAAAAATTCTTCACGTGTCTTCTGCGGGCCAGACATTCAGTTTAGAAAGTTTGTTTCACGAAGTCTTCCTTCACCCTGTCTCAGAGATACGTCATTTGTGTCGCCACGTCAAAACTCTGGAAAAAAAAAGGAAAAATATTAAGCTGAATTCTTGATTTGTACTCGTTCAAGGGACCATCCCCCCCTTACAATAGAACGAGAATTAGCATGCCAATCTTACAAGTCATTGTGAGTTCGTTCATGTCTGGCTATTTGATAAATTTAACCTTGTATCCGAATCGTCTTAGTCTAGTTAATATGCTGCCGTTAAACAAACCGGAAATTGCCTGGTATTTCAAGCTTGGGCCACCGTAACTAGACGTAAATAAGCCATTATATGATAATCCCAGAAACAAAGAAAGACATTCCCCACCACAAATAACTTGAAATGTCGCCTGTTTCTCCGCTTGATAGCTTTCATTGTGCAATGAAGACCAAGTGAAACACTATTAGGGGATAACGGCCCGGAGAATGGACTCGACTCTGACTTGCTAGTCTTCACTTCGCATTAATACCCTTGGAGAAGACACGAATCCATTACTTCCCGAAGCTCTTGAGTAAAATAGCGCTGGGTCAAGTGAGTATCGCTACCTCGGGTGCGTATTGACTCGAAGTCTGTTTCACATATCGACAGAGCCGAGTAAGTAGTGAATGTCATATGTGCAGCTCAAGCAATGTAAAGGAACTGGTTACTTTTTTTAAACACTATCTGTTACCGAAGGAATTATGCTGAAATGCTGGATGACGTCATTTGCCAAGTTTACGAATGCATCTGAGAAAATTAAAGAAATCATGAATGATAATTATCAAGATTTTTGATCTAGTATTCATTAATTAAGATGTATTGAAATGATTTTTTCGCAAGTCAAAGTTTTACCAGCGATGCTCGTTGTCGTATACTCATAGGACATAAGCGAACATATACCTTGCAAATTAGCTTATGATGTGATTAACTTTCCCTTACTTATGGGTAAGCGATTTCTACTCAGTTTATTCGGAAGGCATTTAATACATAGACATTTACTGACAAATAATCACCTTTCAGCCATGAACTGGATATGCTTGTATTTTTTATGCTTGGAAAACTAAATCTCAAGTTCCAAGTAGACGCACAACCGAACAGTGGCGCATCCAAATGCTAGGCGACATTTTCCCCCTCTTTTTTTTTGTAAAAGGAAGGTGTGATCAATGAATAGGTTATTTCTCTTGCCTTTTTTTGGGTGGTGATCACTAAAAAGTCTGAATTTTCGAAACACAAGCGTGAACTATTTTTTTGGGGAGGGGATTTCAAGAAAAAGTACTTTGAGATATATTACAAATACATTTCCCGTCTGAACACCATAAAGAGAAGAAAAATGTATCAAACGGAGAGAGATTCAAACTTGAGTTGTGTTACAACCACATGCTTCGGACTTGACTAATATCTTCTATTTTTTTAAAAATACCATACGTGTGATCCATACATAAAGATTGTATTATCAAAATTGTTATTTGCTTCGTGTTATTTTGTATTCGTGTTGTAGTAATATCAATTGCAATACTTCCTTTTTTTTCAAGAAAAAATATTCTTCCCCTTTCTTATTTCTTTCATTCATCTTATAAATAACACCTTTCCAATTCCATTTAACATTTAACATTCATCTTAGTCTGGAGAATATAGAAATTGTATAAACAATCACTTAATAACAAACGTATCTAAACTATGTCTATTAGATATTCGCGATAGATGATAATACTCCATAGGTCGGTAATCTTTTTCATATTCGTTTTCCGGAATTTTTTCGAAAGCAATAAAAGATTTAATTCACACAATTAATCAATTAATAGTGCCAAGCCTTAGCGGATGCTCTTTTTGACTAGTGCTATCTCTTCCTACTATACTGACCCAAGAAATCAGGACTGGCACGAGATATGACAAAAATCTCAACCATGGAGAATCTCCAGACCTCTGCACAGAAAGGGGATATTTTTGCTATCATTAAACTCCTTAGTAAATTTGACTAAATCTACTTATATGAGAAAATGATAATTTGCCAATTAGCCATCGTCAAATGATATAGGAAAGCTCAAATCAACCAATCAGAATGCAGCTTGGCCTCCACTGCGAAGATTCACTCCAGAGTTGACAAATTAGCCATTTTTGGCGAGATCTATCTGATTTTCCCCCGATTTCGCCAATAGCCCCAAATATAGCTAATTTAAAACAAATAATGAGTAAGCTTAGACAATAAATTATATCAATATTTTAATTTATCATTCGGTCTCATCGGCTAATACTACATTTCATAGAAATGATATCGCTCAAATGTTATTAACTGGTTATGGACATTTGAGGGTTAAAGATCACGTCATTGTTCTCGATCAAAACGGCTTTTGATACGTATTGTCAACATGTTTCTCAATAATTTCTGACTGATTTATGATATCTGAATGCATTTGGCGGATGGAATTCGATTATATACATACATATATATATATATATATTGTTAACAAAATATACTAAAGAGAAAACAAGTTGAAGTTACAAACTTGAAGTTTGTAATTGTGTCAAACATCTCAATTAGGCGCTTTTTGGTTGGTTGGTTGGTGTCACTTACGTTAAAAAACAGAAAGAGGAAGAGAGGAGTATTTACTCGCTGCTGGAGAAGAGAATGTGTGACGTCATTTAAAGAACATCTCACCTCCCTCTTCCTCCTTCTCCTAATACTAATATCACAACTAGAAATACTACTATTTCTACTACCGCTGCGGGAGCTACTCCCAAGACCGACCACCAAAAGTTTATCGAGTTTGAGAACTTTAAAAATTTAAGTTGGTTCAATTCATTCAAGTTACCAGATGTGGGTGCTATTTGATGGGGTTGATTGGATCTCTGCCTTCACAACGATTAACAATGATTACTTGCTTAGAGTCATTCAACAACTATTGTTAATCAGTAACAATAGTATTTGTGTTGATATTTTTCTTGAAAGCTTTTACCCTAAAGAAAAAGAGATTTTATGAATTTGGTTCAAAAGCTCCGAAGAAAAATATCAACAGAAATAAAGTACATGAGCGCTAGTCTGAGTCAACGAATTCAGTTTGTGAGGTTATGCTTTGTGATACTGCAACTCCTACCTTCAAAGAGGATAAATGTTACTGTGTAGTGATCAGAGACGAGTGACATTAAGCAAGCAAGATCGTTGCAAACATAAGTATCACAGTACTCCCGTTAAATGAGACCCCTTGACTCGTAGCTTGAATGAATTTATCCTATTGAATATTTCAAGTCTTCAAACCCCTAAAACTTTAGGTGGAACTAACTGGCTGGAAAATAATTCTTCATTGAAAGAATTGTAATGTTTTTCTTTAATGAGGGATCTGCAGAACGAGAATCAGAACTACCGCCCCCATCCAAATGTTTACACCAAATGTTCGCACTGTAATCTATGAAGTTATGGGTTTGGTTGGACAAATATATTGTCACAAACTGTGCCTAAGTTAAGATGGCAGATGAACGCCCAGGATACGGTACTTTGTTTAGAAGCCCCCCTGGAATCAGAAATCATATAGACGTAAGGATGGTGCATCATGAACTTATGGTTTTGTTTATTTTAGTTTTTTCATTCAAATAAGATTCAAGCGTTCAACACGCAAATCCTGCGTTCCACCAGTGTAAAATGTTTGATGTTACTAAATTAACCTCATCACAAGGTTTGATTTAGTAAAAACGATTCCAATATTCTAAGACCGCAATACTTTTATCAAGTTAAAAAATCTTGTTTGTTTGCATTTTCTGTCACCTCGAACAACGAACTATGTAGAGGTTTATGAAAGAATAATTTTATTTTATTCAAAGCGTAAAAATAAACTAGAAAAAAAAAAAACAAATCAAAATTAGCTAAATCCACAGTTTGGTTATTTTTATTCAATTCCCCAATCCATTCGGTTAATTTTAAAGCTCTTCCCTGGGAAACTGGTTCAGATTTAGAACTAATATTACATCATAACTTACCAAAAACGTATCACTTGTGGGTAGTCCTGGTAGACTGTGTACCGAATTGGTACTTGGTAGGCTAGGTCTCCTCTCCATCTCCGAGTCGTCCGGCTCATGCAATGCGTAGCCGTTATTTATATAGTAAAGCATACTGTTACGGGTTGTGGTTGCCAGCGCTGGCTGGGGGATTGTGTTGCGTCGAGCATATGATGTGCTAGCGGTGCAACTCTGCCCGGCCACGTCGGCGGCGGCAGCGGCGGCGGCGGCCATTTTGCTGCGTGCCAATCGTATTGCTCGCCTGCAGCTCAAGTTTTCGCCCAAGGTCGAACTACCCGAGCTGCGGCGTCCACTCTCGAGGTCGTTGTCATCGTCATCGTCGTCGTCGTCATCGTCGTCATCAGCGTCCTCTTCATCTTCTTCTTCGTCATCGTCGTCATCGTCGTCGTCGTCCTCTTCGTCTTCCTCCATGAGGATTCCATTTGCAGTGTCGTCGTTGTCGTCTTGATCTTCTTTCATAGCTTCTTCCAATGCATGGCCGTAGAGGTCATCATCCGTGTCTCCCGCCACGTTACTCTTGCCCAACGTTGAGATGAGCATCAGTGACGCAAACGAGGAGATGGCTGACATGGCCACGCCACGCCTGCCTTTTCCGTCTGCAAAAGATAGAGCAAAAGGTAGAACATTAAATCTATGAGGAAAAAAACAAAAAATCAACGGACGATTACTTGCTGCTATTACCATCATCAGTTCGGCTCGTATACGATGCAAGACAGATGAATTGATAAATACTCGGTATCCAAGACGCAACGTCTTGGTTGGTTTGTGCTATTGAAATTTCACCCAGCTTTGATGAGCCAATTAATCGATATCGATCTATATGTTGTGTAACATGACTGTTGGTGATCATAGCGACTGCCCCTTGCATAGATATTAAAGAAGGCTTGTTCCAGAGGTCAAAGACTGATGGAGACGTCATTATAGATTTTGGGCAAAGATTCTTGCTGCCATTTGCAAAAAAGTCGAATTTATCGCAGCAATATTTTCCCATATGCAACAGCACTCTTCTTATAAAGGATGGAAAACCTGCAAAATCATCGGCTTTTTTCTTTCTTACAAAAAGTACTTTTGTATAAAAAGGCAAAATCGGGATTATTTGAGTCAAATTTCGGATACTCTAATCTTTTACTTTGACGCAATTTTTGCCAATTTTTTTGTCACTTGAATCGAGGGATTTTTTTTCCAGATCGAACGTTTTGTTCGAATCTCAGAAATTGAGGCATTTGAAGAATTTCGTTGGTAAAATAACTACATTTTCTGAAATCTCTACGGAATTAAATGCCCTAAAAACGGTTCCTAATAAAATCAATGTTGCAATAAAAGTTCAGCGTTAGCAAAAAACAACAACAAAATGATAAAAACAAAAACAAAACAAAAACAAAATAGAAAATAGTCAATAGATTCTAACAAAAAATTCAGTTTTACGATGATTTTTTTGCAAAAGAGAAGAATGAAAGATTTTGCAGGTTATTCTCTTTTGAACAAGGGGGGAGAAGAAATAAGATATTGTCTTTATTCTACTTCTTTTATATATCTACCTCAAATCCTCCTCAGTATCATTATTATAATTTTTATGTTGTTGATAATAATAATAATAATAATAATAATAATAATAATAATAATAATAGTAATAATCATCATCATCATCATCATCATCATCATCAGCAGCAGCAGCAGCATCATCATTTTCACACCAGTTACCTGGTGGTCACAGCTGGAGACCGAGTGACAGCAAGTCTCCAGCCCTCCTCTCCACACTCTCACAGTCCACAGCAGTGCTGTGGTTTACAGTTTCACACCAGTTGCCCGGTAGTTATCACTATGGTTAAAATCATCATTTTTATCAGCTTTATTATACATTATACTTGATCATTCAGATCATTATTATCATTATCATTATTGTTGAGTTTTCCCACCAGCACTGACTGTTCACCCTCAATGGAGGTCGTGTAACAGCAAGTCTCTACAATATTCCTGGACTCCTCTCAGTATTCAAGCCGACTTTATTAGTGCTGTCGTCAGGATAGTCTCAGTTCTTTCCCGGATTTCTAGTTCCTTCAATCTCTTTTCTAAGTTGTCCGAGACTGTTCCCAGCGATCCGACTACTATTGGCACTGCCATCATCTTTTTGTTCAACAGCCTTTTATTAGCTCCCTGGCAAGGTTCAGATACTTATCCAGCTTTTCACTTTCCTTTAGCTTCGTCCGATGGTTTACCAGAATATTGAAATCCACTATACGACACATTCTTTTCTCCTTGTTCTCAACCACAAAATCTGGTCTTCTTGCTTGGATTGGGCGATCTGTTTGAATTTCAAAGACATAGAGAATTCCATGTGTTTCATTCTCCAAGACAGATTTTCGTCTGCGTAGGTATCATTGGTTTGAATAGTCCGAATTCAGTCACTTGCACAGTTCCCAGTGGATCATCCTCCTCATTCAGTCTTACCTGTTCTTGTACTCCTTGGCTAATTTGCTGCACTCACTTACAATTACACTTACGATTGTTTCATTTTTAAATCCGCACAATCTTCATTTTCTGTTCTCTTGTGTCTTTTCTATCTTGGCCTTTACATAGTTGATAAATATGGCGTGGTTTTAGGCTGCTGTAAGGAGCGACTCTGTTTCTCTTTTCAAATTTCCTCTGCAACGCCTCGAATTTGTCTTCCGTCCGTGTAGTTGTTTTTCCTGATGCTTTTGGATTCTTGTCCATGTGTTTCCTAGTTTTAAGTCTTCCTGTTAATTCTGATGCTGTTTTTAGCTGCTGTAATTATTATTTCCTTATTTTGTCTGGTGAATCTTTTAGCTCCTCAATTACCAAGCCAACGAAATCCTCCACGCTAATAAGTCTTTTTCCAGCTTAGTTTCTTTTTACATACAATCTGTCGACATCTTATCCGGGGTGCATGGTTTTGTGCATTGTCTTTTGTTTTTCTTGTTCTGTACTCCAGGTTTCCGAGTTCCTCTCTAGTAAAAAATGAAAGAAAGTATTTCACAATAGAAATTGCTCGGATAGTTTTTCCTTTGATTAAGTTTCTCCTGCGCAGTGTGGTTTCTAGTAATATTCTTGTTCTTCTAATGCATTCTTTGTCTACTTTTTATTTCATCTCACTCTCTTTGATTGTGTCTGCTTCCAAGATACCCAAGTATTTATAGTTTTCTTTCTCGTTGAGTGCTCTGATGGTTTACTCGTTAGTTAATTCAATTCCTTCGGTTGTTTCTTTTTTCCCCTTTGGGCATTACTGGCGTTGCGCATTTCTCAATGCCAAAATACATTCCCATATCTTGACTATAGATCCTGACTGCTTGTATTATAATCTCCAGTGCATTTCTGTTTTTTTTTTTTTGCAAAACTTCTGAGATCATTGATACACATAAGGTGATTTCTATTTCGCTTCGATATTTTATATCGTCTGATATAGTTGTGTTATATATAGTTTAGTGGCATCATTCCTGTGATGAAGAGTAGTAGTGGGAGCAGTCGTCTTATTTTATCATTCCAGGTAGGTTATTATTGTTATGTACTGATGCCTTTGTTTTTAGCTGCCATGATGAGCGATTCTATTTATCTCTTCAGGTTTCCTTTGCGTAGCCCTATCCATGATCTCTCGTCTGCAACATTTTTTATCCGTCTTTTGAATTCATCTTACAGCTTTTTCTGTTCTCATTTTTCTTTTCTCGTTTCCTGTGCTGCTCCTCAGCTACTTTTTTGTTGTTTGTTGCACTGCTTCGGGCACTTTCTACAATGTCTTCACTGTTTGCTTGGGCATACTTTTCTAATCCTGTTTCGGCGTTTTGGGCACAGTCTTCTATGCCGACTAGTCCTCTACCGCCGCCTTTCCTCTTTACACTCAGTCTATCTGCATTCTTTCTGGGTGTAAGGCCTTGTGCAATGTCAAAAGCTTTCTCAAAAACTTTACCGTCCATTGATTAGGGTTCTTCCTTTGTCCTGTCCAAGAATAGCCCTATGTATCTAACTATCGATACTACCTGTGTGTTCATCTCTTTTATCTGATTCCCGCTGTTTGGTTCGGTCTCTAATAATTTTCTCATCCCCTTAAAGTATTTCTTTCCTATTTCCTCTTTCATTCCTTTTTTTTTATCACGTCACATTATCCTAGGTATTTATATCGGCCCTTTGCCGTCAATGATCTGATTTTTGTTGTTGTCAGGCAATTCGACCCTTTCTGCTACTGTGAGCCTCTTTTTGTGCATTACCATTTAGGAGCATTTTTCTATTCTGAACTCCCTCACAATGTCATCGCTGTATTATTTCACTTTGTTGAACAACGTTCCGAGCTCTTCCCTGTTCTTTGCAAATAGTTTTATGTCCTCCATGTACAAGAAGTGGTTGATTTTGCCCTTTGTTTTGGAGCATTGGTATCTTTTGCTGTTTTCCAGGATTCTTTTGAGTGATATCATGGTAGTGGGGACAGAGAGTCTCCCCCTTTTTATACTTACCTCTGCTAAGTTTTCTCCTGCAGCTGTCAAGTATACTTTCCATTTTTCATAGAGTTGTCCACGAATCTCACCACTGGTTCACCAATCTTGAATATCTCGAGACATTCGAATATCCAGCTATGTGGGATCATGTCGAATGCTTTTTTTTTCTAAATAGTCGATTCATCCCATTGAAACATTCTTCCTCTTTTGTCTTTCCTCTTTTAGGATCATCTGGTCGATGTAGAGAAAGTCATTTGCCCCTTTGGTTCATCGCCTGCATTCTTTCTGTTCTGGTAATTGTCCGCTTCTTTCAATGGAAATATATATTCTTTCTGTTCAATGCCCAGTCAGGATTTTCCACATTGGTGGAGGGCACGTGATTGGTCTGTAATTTCTTGCCTGGTACTCCTTTTCTGTACTCTTTTGGATGAGGGTCGTTCTACCTTTGCTCATCCATTCTGGGACCTCGCCTTCATCGTGGTGACTTTTGAGTTGGTATATAAATCTGTCGTTTTGTGTTGAATATCTATAAGTAATATCTATGGATTACATCAGGTCTTGTTGCTTTCTAGTTGTCTATTATATGAAGGTGTGATTCAATGTGGTTGCATTCAATACTATTTGCTCACCAGCATCTATGTCTGGGAGTTCTTTTTTCATGCTATCTAAGCATTCCAGAGCTTCATTGTGTCTTTCCAGGTGTTCCCTTATGTCGTTCCAGAAATTCTTTGCCTCTGTGGCTCCAGTTTTTTTAGTCTTTGCCCCCAAGAGGTAGAAGTGTCGTTTTCTCTTCTTGCGTTTTCTTCCGTTGGGTTGTCAACGTCTCTTTCATATGTAGGCCTTTCGTCAGGGTTTTTCATTTTGTTTTAATTTGTTTACATGCGTCGAGGAGTTCCTCTTCGGGTAAGCCGCGTTTGTCTGTTTCTGTTTTATTGCCAATTCCCTGCTGTTCTATCTTCGAGAGCCATTTATTTTTCAGGGTTTATTTCACTTGATCAGCCAGGCGCTGACCTGATGACTCCTGGGCAAATTTTCCCTCCATTTAGAGCATGCATTCTCCATATCGCCACTCAGATGGTTTACGTCTAAAGTAGCAATACATTACGAGTTTGTTGTCCTCTTTCGTCCATTTTCTCTTCTTATTCTGGCTAACAGCTGCTCAGTGATGGTCGCGTCCTTCCTGGTTGCTATTAATGGAGCTTGAACTTGACCCTTGGTCAATAGTAACTTGGTAACGACTGTGTCCCTCCTGAAATCCATTAAGGGTACACTGCTGTGGACTGTGAGAGCTTTGAGAGGAGGACTGGAGACTCAAGGAGACTTGCTGTCACTGAGTCTTCAGCGGTGATCACAAGGCAACTGGTGATCATTATCATATTCGACTATTATCATATTTTGCTATTATTAAATATTATGATTATTTATAATCATCACATTTGATTAACTTGATTTATTATTATTATTATTTTTTTGATTACTTTATTACTATTTATCATTATTTGATTGCCATTATGCAGATAGTATCAATAATATAACCGTCCTAGTCTGTACATGATAAATTATTAGAAAGAAATTGGGTGGAAAACAGAGTAGAAGGGAAGAAGATATCTGAGATCGAATACTCACACAGACACGCGGTAATTTCATGTTCTGGTGCACCACGGCTTCTACTTAGAGCTACTAATAATTCGACGTCTCTCTGCAAAACATAAAACATATAAGAGATTAGACAAGTGTGCTCTCCACTATCACTGTATTTCTGGTTGATTCTCATTAAAAACGGGAAAAAATAAACTTTGACACTTGTGTAATAAAAAAAAGAAAGAAATGATATTCGTTAAGAAAGAGAAATCAAAATAGAAACAGTGGTCCAATGATATTTTAAGAATTCCAGCTTATTACAAAAATACCAAAAGAAAAAAATCGCATCATGTAGGTAAGTCAATAACTTTATAGCCTAATGATAAAAAAAGCTACAACATTTTTTTTACAAAACAAATATTTAATCTTCAACAATCCCATTCCTTGTCAGTGCAGTTAATTCAAATTTTCATCTTTAATCATCAACATCATCACACCACCTTACTTTCTATCGGTCACAACTTCGCATATGATCTGTAGGATCCATGTTGTGAGTTGTGATGTCCAACGGTTGTCTGACTTCCTCGCAACATGTTCAGCCCATTGACATTTGATTTTTTTAATGGTTTCTATGAAACCTTGGACTTATCAAATTACTATATTGTGAAAGTTTGGATCAAAATTCAGGTATAACTGTGTCAGGCTACAGACATTGATCCTCTATAGAATATACGATTCCACACCGATTAGTTCACGACCCAAGAGTGAAAATATCTATTCTGCACGACACTTTTCAACATAATCTTCTTCCATGTTAATGCACTTGATTTAGCGCTGAATATCAAACATCATGCAATGAAAATGCAAGATCAAAATTCAGTTTATAACAATGTGTCAGGCTATGGACCCATTGATATACTCTCACATAATGTTTTCTTCCGAAAGTAGGAACTTACTTTTGTGATAATGGCAAGAAAAAAAAAATGAATATTTAGATCACATCTACTCTAATAGTCTTCTCTGATAATGAACAATGTGATTTTCTTGGTTCGCCATCCGTAACACTTGACTCTTCCACTCAGAGGTGAAAATGTTGCCGATGAAAATAACTCCTACCCACCATTTTGAACTTGAACGAATTCAATTTTTTTTTTGAAAAAAAAAAAAAAAGAAAAGATAATATCTGTGATACATATGAATATATCTGCGAATTTTAGTTATTGGAATCAACGAATAGATCATAAGAAAAGAAGAAAAAAAACACACACCAGGGTGCACGTTAATCTTACTGTGTTTTGTTAGTGGATTTAATCCTCGCACGTCGTATAGCAATGATAAGCAAACTGTAAGTGGGTTCGATTCTCATTGGGTCTACCACCATTGATGGTCTGATACAAAACTGATTTGCAAATAAATTGTATGAAAAATGAAAAACAAAAAAAAAACAAAACAAAAAACAAATCAGAATGCACGCTGTATTGCAGCGGTCAGAGCTAATCTTGTAGGCTGTTGTTAGGAGGTTCGATCCAGTACAGACAGTCAAACACCAAGTCATGCTAAGTTACTATACTTTTAAAATGAACAGTGTGACCTTTTTTCTGTCCATAATTTCCATTCATGAGTATCATTTTGCGGAAAAAAATACCCCATAGCTATTATCTGTGACAATGGATTCTGTAACGGCAAGACGCGAAGAATGATTCACTCGGTCATTATGCCGGCAACGCTCACATGGTACGCACGCTCACAATAATATTTCTCAGTCGACTGAGTAACCCCATCAGAGAGTGTATGTTCATGAATACACATTAAGGTTACCCCTGATTGGTTGCCAAGTTACATGAAGGCTGCATCGTTGGTTCTTATTCGAAATGGCCGGATTCTCTTCAGACAGACCTTGTACACCAGAGGAAAAAACAAAATAAACCAGATTTTGTATTAACCGAGTGTTATTTACATGGTGAAATATAGGCAGGTCTCTATCTCCTTCTTCATATTCTAGACGTAACTAGAACATCCATTCCTTTACATAAGGAATCACGTAAGCGATGAGCTATTTTTATTGAGTCCTCGTGTGGGATAAATACAAATTTGAGAAGAAACATTAAGACTGCGATCTGACTATCATTAAAATCCTTTCCTCTCATTTCATCGACTCTCCGATTTATTCGTCTTTCACTTACTACCTTACATTAGCATCTTGAAAGACCTGGGGTATATCGTATATCATAGCGTCATATACGCTGGTTTTATGTAGTTTGGAGGGCACAAAGACATATTTGAATTCAAGTGTCACCAGGACCTTCACTTGGATTAGTATATGCCTGTTTATAATCACATTCCTGTATTTTGCATTGAAGAATCGAATTCAATAAGCTTTGTATTAAGACTCACCACGTTCTCAGACTACAAATCACCTGTGTCTTTCGTTACTCATGAATTTTAATGTAAATGATTATATCTGGCATTTGTTCGAAATTCCGGGGAAAATATCTTAAGAGTTATGGTGTTTGTGGGAAAAACTGGCTCATTCGACGTGAAAGCAAATGCAGCCATTTTCTTACAGTATTTATTCATGAGAGCTAGTCAAAGTGGAAGTAAATACAAATAAAATTGTAAGGTAGATTATCATTAGCAAACGCAGTTATATCACCTTATTCGGTCGAACATACGTAAACAAATGCTTCCAGAATGTAAATATTGCTTTAAATATCATTCGATGATTCAATAATTGAATCAACAAAGAAGCATACATTTTTCATTAATTACTATTTTGTTACCAGTTGTACTCTATTGCTAAGTAAATCTTAAAGGTCATGATGAGTTGTTTTTGTTCCTTCTATCTTATCTGCCAAGCATTGCTGATCAAGGTTTCTCTGCTCAACCAAGTACATTCACGTTCATTGAGTAATTAAGGCAAGCAGTTCTGGTTTTACATTATTAAATGTGATTATAAATTGCGTTATATCATATTGAAAATCTTGTTTGAAATGATCTCCCGTTATTGCACGATGAATATATCATTTGGCCCAGATAACGTGATTAGAAAAAGAGCAATTAAAGAAAATGGTCCTATTGCAGGAATCTCACATAATCAAATATGCAATAATATGCAAAATTTCTGTATATTTTGAAGCTATTGTGAGTATTTTATCCGTTTGAATATGAACAGCGATTCAAATAAAATGTTCTCTCAAATAATGAATTAGATAATGAATAATGATCAATATTTGTTCGTAATTATTAGATGAGGTCTCTTTTAACCAAGAGACTACCAATAAATCCTACACTGGCCATTACAAACTTATTAAGAGGATAATAATCACATGGCTAGTTACTAAACTTATTTACCATTTCTCAATTTTGAGAGTACTTTGCAGGACAGTTTTTTTCTGATTTTTACATAATATTCTTGAAAAATATTTGAAGGACAGCTACTTTCTTTTGTTGCGTGTGTCATGAAACTGAATGAATTCGTGATAGATAGCACTTCATACGATTTTACAGAAATATTGTTTTTACCACTTACCGTAATTTCATTAATAAGCGCTTGTAATTTGATAATTTTCATATCCGCTTTTTTCTTGGATTTCCTAACTGTCATTATTTCGATATGGTGTTTCCGGTTGACTGTCATCAGGAAACCTGAAGAAGATTTGAAAGAAAAGATTAGATTAGGGATGTCAACTAAGGTGGGACATATATAATGTAAGTTTACAGCATGTGAGTCAGATAGCATAACAATAAGTAATTTGTGATTACATATTCGGTGAGCAATATGGTAGTAAGAAATGTGGATTTATTCTACAATCGTGCTTGCGTGAAGCTCCTAAAAACAAATAAACGTGTGTCTGGAGGCCACCTGTTCGACGCCCCTGGTTTAGATGATTATGTAACAGGGAGTATTTATCCATGTCAGTCTGTCTGTGTCAGCTTTTTAAAAAAAATTTACAATGTAATGTTTTTACAAAACAAGTAGAAAAAATATGCCCAAATTTAAAAAAAAGTGTCATGGGGCATTTACAGACCAGGCTCGTGTTTATATTGCGAAGAGGCAGTTTGGTCTAACATAATTGATTATACAACGATTGTAACTTTTCTGTACTTTTTCAAAGCTATTGAAATAATCCACTTATTTGAATATAAACTTGAATTTAGGAAAATTCTATTTGTTTGCTGTTAATACTTATTGGTTGCTGTTAGAGTAGACCCCCGTATAGATCTATCTAGCTCGTCCCAAGTTGGTTATTGCATTCTCTTTAAAAGGAACATGATCACACAAACAATTTTAATTATAGAGATTTCATAAAATTAAATAAGGGGATGTGTGTGTACCCACCATGGTCGGGCCTGTGCACACCCTTGGGCAGGCCAACATACAACCTCAGGCTGGCTTACGTCCACCCAACTATACCCAAAGAGAGTTAATTTTCCGCAAAACTGAGTACTCATGAGCTCACTTGAGGCGTTAGCAGTTCGCACGTCAAAGCAGGCCATCAGATCTGAATAGTGAGTATGTTTTATTGAAGCGTTTCAGTTGGAGAAAGATTAACACACCCATTGAACTCTTTACTTATTCAAATGATTCTGGGGTTGCTCAATTCGCAACTGAGTGACATCGGTCTTTATAATTATCACATTCTGTCGAATATAAATTGCCCATCTACTAATACTTAATAGTATCGACACACACACACACACACAGAGCTAGCTCGCTAACCATTACTCGATGGCGAAGCGCCATACTGATATTTACTGGGCTTAGCTTAGTCCAGTACAAAGCCACCAGTGAGTATCGGACAAAGTAGAATCAATGAGACAAACTTGCGAACCGTTACTCTAAGTTGATATTTAATCAGTGTAGACTAATATGACACATGGCCACAAGCATTGAGTACGCAATGAGGATCGAATTCACTAAAGTCCTAATGGTCCTCGAGTCTTTATGGCAAACCATTACTCCTCGGTGAGGTATTCTAAGGATCTTTATCAAGTTTAGCTTAGAATGGCGAAAGATAATAAGTGTTGACGAGGATTGAGATCACTGAAGCTGTTATTCGCTAACTGTGACCAATAGCTTTTGGCAGCATTCAATGTTGGCGATGATCAATAAGATGGAAAAAGGGGTGATTAATGAAGAAGCTACTTCTGTCGTCTTTTGTTGGGCAGTGTTCATCGAAAAGAAGTAAATGAAAGTAAATTTCAGCCCTCTAACTCAACTGGTGCAGCCAACACGCGCAATACGTACATAGCAAGCAAGGGAGCAAGCCAGCCAACCAGACCAGTTTAACAACTGAAGAAACCCATGATGGCAGTTTTGGTTGACGGTTTCTAAAGTGAAGGTTTCTGTTCAAGCGATTTTATTTCGGTTGCTGAAGTCCGAATTTCTCTCTGGCGCCTGGTATACGCCTGATTGGATTGGCATATAAATGGCGTAGACAAACGCGCCCACTAGCATTGGGGAAGCATGCATATAAAGATATAGGATGGCCCGATTGAAATAGTTAACGAAATTCCGAATGAAAGTAGGTGCGCTCAAAGATTCAAAGCAAAAAGTAAAAAAAATCTGCCTGTGTTTTTCAATTTTTATTCTGTCCTTTGTAGATGAGCTGCTTCAGTTTGTACTGTATTTCAACGACGTTCATTATGCATTCTTACAATATGAGCGAATTGTTCCCCAGCCGGACACAGATTACATAAAATCCATTCAAATCGCATCTAAAAGTTGATTCATTTTTCATAAACCTTGACAGAAAGGATAAGAATTAGAGAATATGCTGATTTAAAAAATGATTTTCGTCCATTCAGAAAGAGAAAAAAAAATTGTTTCCTTTCTGTCTGAGGGATTATCATTACAAATAAGTATTTTCGGTCTGTTGCCCATATCTCAGTTAATCTTTTGAACACAGCGTTTTGGTGATTGTACCCTACGGCCTTCTTCACTGTTTTGACCTAACAATTGCTTCCAGCCGAGATTAGACAACGGAATGGAAACATTCCGTTCTCAGGCCTCGTCGGCGACGACCTCTCGTCTCGGGTTTCCGAAATATCACCACTTGCAACACCCAACTGAAGAAGGCCGTTGGGTACAACGCCCGAAACGTTGCTTTCAAAAGATGATCTGAGACGAAGAAAACAATCTGAAAACACTTATACAGGAGAAATATTTCTGTTCTTAAAAAAAATTAATTCAACTATGAAAAATCAAAGGAAATTCAGATAAACACTTGATACACCCTCATCTAAAAATATACGGAAATTCAGATAGTTATTGAAATTTGATGAAACTGTTTGAACTTATTGCATCAGTGACTGAATATTATTTATCAAAAGTTCTTGCAAAACATTGCTGGAATATTTTTCTTTAATGCAAACACATCATACCTTTGGAGAATTTCAGTAGAATACTGCATAATCGTTAATAACCTCTAGATATTTCAACAGAGAATCTAAATCACTTTCTTTGCAGAAATCAGCTCGCTGAGGTCAAGATCATTCGATGAATTGATAAATATAAAAGTGGACAAAAACTAAAATATAACTTTGTTTTGCAATTTTTTTTGTTTTATTTTTTAAATTATAGATTTGTGATGTGTAAAGACAGTATTTATCTACGCTTATTTTGATATAATTTTTCAAAAATTAAAGAAAAAAAATGAATTGAAGTTCTGCCCTTGACGGCGAGTGATAAATTGTTTTCAAATAATTACGGTGTGTTAATGACCAAGAAATGAAAGAATACATAAATAATCATGATCTGCTATGATTTTAATAGATATTTTTCGTGAACGAGAATGAATACTTAACATGTGAAGAGGCTCTGTTACGCAATAACCAGATTATTTCCCCTCAAACATTGACAGCTTGTCAGTACGACTATTAAGACGTTTCTTGACAGGTTCAAGCCGTTTTGTATAATTTTCCGGCGCTGACAGATATTAGTAATTTTATATCCGTTCCGACAGTCGTAGTATGGAATGGAGAAACGTTATCTATAGCTGTCATCATCCACCACCTGGACGAAGTCTATGAGTTTACATAACAGAAGGCGTTTCTATTTTTTCTCTCCAGATTTTGAATAGTTGTTGCTTGATTCTGTATCAGAATATTAACAGAAAGATAGATTGACAAAAAATGTAGGAACTGGAATGAAGCATCACTTAATAACAGAAAGAAGTTTGAAAAGGTGAAACACTTACTGTTTACAATCCGAACAACTCGCCAAGGGAGCAACAAAACCAGAATAGTGCTGGCGTCTTTACCCGTCTCATACCACTGACTATCGAGGAATACGAAATCAAGCGCAAATGATGCCATTACAATGAACGCATCGAAGACCTGGAAGACAATAGAAAAACAAATTCAGATTAGACAACTCTTTTTTCTTCTTCTCTCTATCAACATATAGGTCAATCTGTAGCCTAATTATCGAAATAGAATTCATTCAAAGAAAAAGGAAATCTATATTTCAGCATAATCTCAATCCTGTTCAATGCTCTTAATTCAGCAGTGAATATTAATCAGATAGATCGAACATGTATTTATTGTGGTAATTTCTGATCAAATTCGAGCTGATAACTGCGTGTCAGGCAGCGGTCTTATTGATCTCTTTTCGTATATACGTGCCTTTGTACATTCAATTAATCCATAGCCTAATGATAGAAAAACATTTGTTTTACACAGTAAATATTTATTTTTCAACATAAACCCATTTTTTGTCAATGCACTTCCTCTCGTATATCGAACATTATACAATGAAGATTTTTAGATCAAAATCCAAGCAAAAATTACGGACAATGACTCACTTTCATTTCTCTCCACCCGCCCCATCTCTCTATGATAAAATCATTTCTACACTTACACCTGCCTGTACGTCTTATTCATACATACGCACACACACACACACACACACACACATGCATATATATATATAGCAAAGCTAGCAATAAATAATAATGTTATTTCCGATAGGGAGTTTCTTTTCACCCACCCTATATCTATACAGGACTGACCATAGTTACTGTCAACGTGGTCAGGTACCAAGGGCACCAAGTGCTAGGGACGCCTCTGATATGTCTGACACGATGCGAATTTCCAAATAAGAATGGGAAACATGATAGATTAAACAGAATGTCAATATAAGGAAATTCCCTGATTTTTCAGAAATATTTGACAATTCATCATCATCATCATCATCATCATCGTCATCATCATCATCATCATCATCATCTTTTAACGTCTGTCGTTGGACAATAGACCTTCCCCAGGATTCGTCACACTTCTCTATCGTGGGCGTCGCAGAGCCAGTATTTTCTAAATTTGTCCAGTTGATCTCTCCATCTTGTATTCTCTCGGCCTCGGTTTCGCATGTGATCTCTGGGGATCCATGTTGTGAGTCGTGATGTCCATAACTCCCGTCTCTGACTCCCGTTTTCTTCCTTATATACTTTTGCTGTCTTGTGATCTCTCCATGTGAAGTTGAGCACGATTCTCTCATGTGCACGCTGCATGCTTCTCAGGGATAGAGCGCTCAGATTAGGGGGAGGTAAATGGGATGGGGCATAATGTATTATTATCATAAACTTTTCATCCCTGTATATTTATTTTTCTTATATTTATCAGGAACCCTAGCGCCAACCCTGTATATCTAATATATCTTTCAGTTTTTATCATTATTTTTAGCATCGCTGCCATCGATGTGGTTGAATAAACAAAAACGCATGCACACAGATATATCACTGTTGTTATCGATATCTCGTTTGTAATAGATATTCTCGGCTTGAATTAATAATGTAAAGCTATGAGGAATCTTTTGATCTATCAAATAACCGTGTATTCTTGTACTCGACTAAAATAAGCTGAATGTGGTATAAATAGAGACATACTGAAGCCAGTATGCTTAAAACGTTAAGCATGCAATCAATGCATAATACCAGCTACGGCGCCTGAGTGTAAAACCTGGAAATTTTCAGAACTACTGGAAAACCGACTCAGAAATCGCTCAGTGGGCAATGGAAAGATCAATTCTTGGCATAACTCTTACAATCAGAGAGAGAGAGAGAGAGAGAGAGAGAGAGAGAGAGAGAGAGAGACAGACAGACAGACAGACAGACAGACAGACAGACAGAGGGGGGAACCAGGGTGAAGGATATCGTACAAGAAATCAAGAAACAAAAAAAGGAGATGGGCAGGGCACATAAGGAGAAGAAGGGACAACAGATTGAGTAGGAGGTTAACTGATAGGTACCCGTGGGACAGTGGGAAAAACAGAGAGATGAGAGAGAAAAGTTTGCCAGTAAGATATGGCAAGGATTAGCGCAAACACTTTGAAGGAGATGGGAAAGATCTTTTCCAACTGTAGAATTATAACGACTGATGATGATGAAAGTTTGATATGACTGCTTTGACAAAACATGTCACAATCTTGAAAATGAGAAAAAAAGAGAGCAACTTGTCCGAGTTTAAAAAACAAAACAACAAATCCTGAGTGATGAGAAGGTAATGGCTATTCTCATAATAATTAGAACGTTGGTATAAATTTGGAAGACCGCAAAGACAACCGCAAAGACAACTTCGTCAGTTATGAATCTGCACAAATAGAGGGCAAAAATATTGAAAAAATATTAGAATAGATTATCTGCTTCATTCTGTATGAGATTTGTCTATCCAAATAGATGTTGAATTTCTATATTAAAATTTATACGAAAAAAAAAACGATTATAATTTCATATCAGCATTTCTCTCGGCTCAAAAGTTACGTATCTTCTACTGGTGTTAGAGGTTAATGTTCGACCTCAGGTGAAAAGCCATTTTATCTACCAAAACTTTGCTTAGTCTGACACAGAACATAAATAGTGTGACATTCATGAGAATCAAACGTGATAAACTGGCGAATTGGTCCGCAAGGCAAATTCGATAACCATCGCTCCATAGCTGGCGCCCGACTCAATCCAAAAAGCTCAATTTTGAATGCTGATTCTTCGACAAACTGGCCCCTCCTCTTGAATTATTAGTATAACAAGTATTCCTTTTTCATTTGACCTCATATTCTACAAGCTAAGCTTATCGAATGATAATGATTTAAAAAGTGGAGCCATACCAAGGAACACAATTCTCCCTCAGTCTTTCTATCTTCACCCTCTTTTCTCTATCTTCTACCCCCCTCTCCATCTCCGGTTTTACTTGGGTGTCCATGCTATCGAAAAGCTCGGGAAATGTGAGCAGCGCTCACTAACCAAATGGATATGTAGTTTCCACTGGTTCCTTTGATTTAGATGGTGGAAACTAGGTGTTAGAGTAAGGAATGTTTTGATGGTCAAATTCCTAAACCCTCTTGGTAGCTCCTTGCATACATGGATGAGCTCGATTCTTTTTTAAACATTTACCTAACTACCAATGTATCACCTATCCCCCACTCTTGAGTGAATGTCTGATCTAAAGTAGAGAATTGTTTCGGCCCCTTGGATTATCTCTGCAGACTCTCCTTCCATATTGCTTAATTGAGGATCAGAAAGTTCCTTGATATCAGCGGCCACTTATAGTGTGTCATTCGTTCTCAGAGAGATCTTAAGCCATATTCTGAAATGTTAGGGGTCGGACAAACACCTACAATACTAAGTGTGACACGGGGCGAGACTTATGGCACACTAAGTAAGAAGCTCATTCAGTCTGATACTAGAAACTAAATCGATCTGACACTATAACGCTTTTACTTGAATCACGAGCGGTAACCTCGCGTTCATTTTGTGTCAAATAAAGCAAAACAAGATTCCCCCCATTGAAGTACCAGAGAATCGTATGCCAGGATTTCTATCTCGAAGTCATTCTTGTTGATTTCATTTTGAGGCTGATCTCATACCCACCCCAAGATCATTTTGTCTATGTGAGCATGTATTTTGCAAGATAATCGATAATTAGGATCCTAGAACACACGGTCGGTGAGTTTTCCCCGTCATTTTTTTCTTAAGAGTGTTCAATTTATTTTCTACAGCTTTATGATCGTTTTCAATAGCTTGCAAGAGTGAAAACTGCAGCTGCGAGTTAAAATGGCTGACGCAATAGAATGGAGCTTTCCTTTGATTCGAATGTGACAATTCATGCATTCAGGCATATATTCATGTACGCAATACATATGCAGAGGCAATAACAGGAATTCATACATATTGTGCATGCAAACCTTATATATGTATATGTATATATATGCGTGTGTGTGTGTGAGTGTACGTGTGTGCATAAGTATGCGTAAATTGAATTCTAATACATATATATATGTACATACATAAAATGATATACGCATATTTATCAGCTCATAATGGGCACATATTATGCTCACAATGTATCAACAAATATAACAACAAAAATAATGTAGATGTACGTGTTACTAATGTGCGTGTGTGAAAAAATCTCTCACTCTCCCTCTCTCTCTATATATATATGTTTGTGTGTGTACACACACACACGCGCGCACACACACACACACACACACACACACACACACACATATATATATATATATATATATATATATATATATATATGTATATATATATATATATATCTTGCTCTCCTGAAGTAAAGCGTTTCAATAAAAAAGATTTCGTGAACCGAAATGACGTAAAATGAAGAGGCAAATACTATTAATTTGTATTGAAAGTTTTCGTGTTCCCAGATCCCCTAAAATAGTGATGAAAGTGTGCTCGGCTAATTTTCGGAGATTTGGCTGGTAGAAGGTGCAGGAGACTGAAGTTTAGGAGAGAGAAGGAGAGAGAGAGAGAGAGAGAGAGAGGTGCACACTGTCTCTATAACGATTGCTGGCAAAACAAATACAGAACGCTATTTACGCTTGTCGACTTTTTTCCGTAAAAGCGGACTTGCGTAGAGCTAGGTCTGGAAAAGAGTGGAATATCTGCAATAATACTAATTACTTCCTGTTTATCCAATAATCTTGAAGGCCATGGTCAAAACGAAAATAGCACCAATGAGAAGAGTTAGTTGGGAACAAGGAAATGGATTCTTTCTTAGATTTTTAACGGCAACAGTTTTTATGGCACCGACCTGTAGAACTTCTTTAGATGTTGTCAATAGAGAGCACATGCAGATGGCTTGGCAGCGATGGTGGATTAAAGAGAAAGAAATTTTGCCCTTTTAGACTATTATGGGAGATAAAGGTGACAGTCATTATTGCCGGAATTTACGGCGCACTTCCTTGGAGAAATCAAGAGCAAGCATGAATTCAAACAAAAAACATGTCCATGCAGTTAGAATAACAGTTAGAATAACAAAGAAAGTGCGGAAGATTCAAGAAAACTTCAATAGAATATTTTCATAGTATTGTCTATAACATTGGGAAATGTCATTAACATCCATATTAACTTTGAGACGTGTCATTAATATACAAATGGAGTTTAAGAAGTGTCATTATACATACATTTTAACTGGGAGAAATGTCATTATATATACAAACTGACTTTGGTCAGATAATATAATCTCACCTGATTGACTCTACGATCCTCTCCAGGTGTAAACTGTAATATCTTAGAAGAAAGGGGTCTCTCCTATCGGTCGGGTGAGGCAGAAGGATACCGTTTTTTTGTTGCTTTTCACCACCAAAGAGAGAGAGAGAGAGAGAGAGAGAGAGAGAGAGAGAGAGAGAGAGAGAGAGAATAGGGGGAGACCAAGAGAAGAGACACTCCTTCCTTACGGATATTACACTTTACACCTGAATAGAGCCGTAGAATGAATCAGCGAAAACGTTTTATCACCAACAAAGATGGGAAGAAGTGATTAGATTGTCTGAACAAAAGTTGGTGTGAATAATATCTTTATAATAGGGTTTTTTAAAGTTGGTTCTGTTTTTGTTGTCAGATGATATTAGGGGCGTTTACTTTTGACTAACTCCATTCAAAAAGATCGCTCTCGAACTTCTTGCAGTAGCTGTTATATAAGTGTGGATTCTTCTTAATCGTGAATATTGGAGAATTTTTGTTTATTGTGGATTGAAAAGGCGAGAAAGTAAGCAACATCATTATGATTTTTTTTTCATTTTAAGAAAGATAAAAATCAAACTTAAACGCAGAATGAGTTTTTTTTATGGAGATTTTTTTTGCAGTCCACGGTAGAGTACATCAGTTGAAAATGTTAGCCATCAAATGAAGACATTGCTTGATATAATCAAAGTTACATCATACATGTAGAAGATAGCCAATATACTCATAATATGAAAATCAAGCATTTAAAATCCTTTGCAATAGCTTGGTTATTCTAGTTGCTCCAATGTGTGGCTTTTACGTATCTAAAGTGAAGAAAAAAAAAGATAGTAATTCCAAGTATGATATACCACTTAGACACGATGAAAATCTTCTGTTTTTGAATCAAATGGTGACGAGCTATAGAAAGTGGATACTTCATAACAACGTTGAATGTAGAATATCGTGGAGTTGCTGTGTAAATGGTTGAATCGGAAATGTGTCCTCTACTATGGGATCCTTCGAAAGAACCAAATGATTGATTCGAAAAAGTACTGCTTCCAATAAGACAGATTGAAGGTAGCTATGGAAGAAATGTTACTGGAATCAGTTAACTGAGGGGCGAAATATCCCATCGGGATAACGCTAGACTGTTTGGCTGGAAAGTTTTCTCTTATCCACTGTTTTAGGCGGCCATTGTACTTCCGGATTAACATCTATTCTGGTCTTTACAGAATTCTCTTAATGACAGAATTCCACTGAACACTGCATGTTTGCTGAGAAAAATAAAAAAGTTATGAGGAGATGGAATTATGAGATTGCCTGAAAGATGCCTGAAGATACTGGAACAAAACGTTAAATGCGTTGTTAATGCTGAGAATTGAAACAAAAAACCCTCCTCTATTTATACTTAATCAACCAAATGGACAGCCTGCTCAATTTCAATTTCGATTGTTAGGAGAAATGGACACTTTCTCGCTACTAAGGTTATTCTATGATGGCACAAGGCCATATTTTTAGGAAAGGTTACGTTGTTACTTTACGACCTTAGCAGTTGCAACGATGAAAAGCAACTGAAATTCAATTAACCATGACATATATTTGAACGGAATAGATTCAATTGTCATTCCTGCATTGCATCGATGCGATTATTTTTTTCGCATATTTCCCCTCCTCCCTTTTGAAATTTCCGCCAAATTTGCTCCCGGTTATTTGGATCTCCTGGATGAGCCTGGTTGTGGTCACAAGTCGTTACTCAACAGTAAAGAATTGAGGGCAGTCGTAGAGGCTAATCTACAAACACTTGGGTGTTGGGAACAAAGCTGATGGTAACCCATACAACAGTCAGAAGACATCTCGCCCCAATCGACAAAGTGAAGGAAAATGCAGAAGTCGGTACCCAATGATTTGATTGATAATCAGCAGCTTGCACAATTTGACATTTGCTGCAATTTTGCTTGTTCGTTTCAAAAATGACCCTTTTCTTGATCGTGTGCATATCGTTGGTGAAAAGAAATTTCTGTATGTTGATCGGGAACTTAGCTTTCTCTGATCTAGTAAACTTGCCCCCCCTCCATTCAATCAATCCCTAACCAAATTTTTACTCCTGCCGAAATCCTCATGATCGCTTGATAGGGTTCAGTCCTTTGTAACCTAGTCAGACCATCATGACCAAGTCATATTGTCTTGATCTGAAACTGATAAATCAAATATTGTAAACATTTTGGCCAGCATTGGTGGAAAGAAAGGGGCCTCTCTTGTTCTAGGATTATGCAAGACCTCATACACAACAAGCCACCTGGCAAACACCGATACAGTTAGGGGTCGATGTCCTGGCCAACTTGCCCTATTCACTGAACCTGTCCCTTCAGTGAGATTATGATCAATTTTTCTGGGCTTTAGATGCATATGCACGCCAGCAGGTGTACAGCGACGCTGACACGGTCAAAAATACCTTCTGGCAGTTTGTCAACCCTGGTAACCCGAGATAAATAATGGAATAAAGTCTCTATTGGATCATTAGCATCATTGTGTTCATTCGAAAGGTGCTTCGATGTATAAGGTTATATTTTAGCCGAGTTATACCGTTTAGTTTGTGGCTCAAATGACCAATTATTTCGTTCCAATCCGATATGATAAGAGCCATGTCTATTACACTTATCAGTAGCGACCGTCGGGCCCTTTCCCTTTCCTATCCACTTATTAAACAACTCTCTTCCAACCCTCTTATACCTAACTCCCTTTTCTCCCATCTACCTTCTTATTATATACGTCACACATATTGTCAGTAGCTGCTATCAGTCGAGATTGCTGTTATACAAATGATAACTGTCAAGGAAGTGACGGGTCATAGACTAATAATGATAAAACTAAAAATGAAAATACTATCATTTTGGCCGAAAATGACACGTATTTTTTTTATCAGAATGACTTTTACATTCATTACTATTTAGCTTTTGGAATTATTTCTTGGCTCCGTAAGTGAAGACTTGATCAAATGAGAAGTAAAGCAAAAAAAAGAAAGAAGAAACGATGCAAGTTATTATATTTTTGAAATAAGAGAAAATATACAGAAAGGCACAAAAGACTCTGTGTGTTTTGATCTCATGGAAAGAGCGTGAGATAGTGAGACAGTTGAATTCATAGCAAAATTAATACCTAACAATCAACCCAAAGATAGATGCAAAGCACACGCACATTGATTTTTTCAAAATTTCACTTTTACGAGCGGCAATCTTTCAAAGGTCAACTATTTCTTAAAATCAACACGCTGATATGATAGCTGTTTCCGGTTAACGAATCTCACTGAAGAGAAACTCTCCATAATGTCACTTTCACATCTGCTTTAGAGCAGGATGAACGTGTGAAGGTTTTCCAGTTGAAAAAATAAACCGGTCCTGGTTTATACGAATGCTAACATTAATACAGACAAGAAAAGCCCAAAGCTCCTAATTGATTATGTGAAGCCTAAATTTATGATTTTAACTATCATGCGAGGATCTATCATCTTTCTCCTAATAATTTTTGACTGTTTTCCTCCTCTCTAGAAAGACATTCGTGGGCAAATACAGATTCATGTACGCGCGAACACCCTTGCGTATTATCTGAGGCGCATAAACAGAAAATGCCACTTAGCTAATAGACATGGATTTGCCCTAGCCCTATTTCAATGTAACATGCGCATGCGTACTAAAACAGAAACCAATAAGTCTCGTTTTCGTATCATTCACCAATCTCGCAATACTCGTTCCACTTCACATTTTGTGTGACAGAAGGTAAATGAAGGCGACCAACCATTCCGACACATACCTGACCTCGAAACTAAATCTTACACAGTTGTCATTTTTGAATGTACGAGCTAAGGACGTTGTCATATTCTTCTGGAATTACTGGACCTATTTCTGTGAATACAGAGTGATAGAAAGTTTGATGCGAACTTTACCTGACTTCGAACCCAGAAAAGGTAGCTCAGTTTTAATACCAAATTCGTGGCAAAGATGTAATTGCTTACATGTATACTTGACATTATATTCTTGGAAAAATAATCCATTAAGGAGGGACTAGTCAGGCACAAGACTGTTACTGTGGTGCAATCGGTAAGAATGGTCGTGAAGACTAGCTTACGTACCACTCAATGACCGAGCACCCATTTTTGAGTTAAAAACAGTTACCTGAATCCCCCGCCTCGAAAACGTAAAACATAATCGGCAGACAATGTTCAATTTCTTGAAGACAACTGCAGTTGGCTTGAAGCAACTGATTCAGGTATACAGCTCACAACTAAAGTTGAACGAATAGAACCCGATGTCAGCAATAGGATGGCCGTAGACCCTCCTACCTGGGAATCGACCAAAACTTCTCCTTTCAGGCCCTGTCTAAGTCGTTGGACCTAACTCCAGATGGAAATTATAATTCCCACTCTGTGACATGGTGTCTCAGAAAGGTATGAATTCACTTTTCTCTAAGTTCTCGTTTTGTCAGATGCCTTAGCTAAATCTCATGTCTCTGGCATGTAACGATGTCTTAAAAGAGTGATGAGCGAGTGAGCATTTGGGTAAATCACTCTCCCATAACTATCTTACATATCCAGATAGTCATGGTGTAGCTATTACCCCATAATCAAGAACGAAAGGGTCCAATAAGCTGTTAGGTGTGTCTTAGATGAGTAAAACGTTATATTCTGAGAATAGTTTTTGGACTGTATGCTCATCTTGACATGTATCGAAAATGTCTGATTTCCACCACAGAAAAAAAAGCGAGTACTTCTTCATTTGTTATTAGATTGATAGGCATGAAATGTTCTCCCTTTTTTAAAGCATGGAGGATACTTCTAAAGATGTGAGATTGGCTGGTGTAATTGCATTTTTGGCAGATTCATTGCAAATAGAGAAGTAATTCGATATCATTGAACGATTTTGAGTTTTGGACTGCAAAGAATATCTACCCAAGCAGTTAGGCTAATTTTCAAGTATGATCTCATTTTACGACATACTGTTCAAGCTGTTGAGAATGTCATGTCAATAAAGCATTTGGATTGAACACAACTACAGTGTGAACTGCTCAGAGTCAGTCCAGTAAGTATAGGTCTAGGAATATGGATAACAATAATGAACCTGGAAGGAGGCTGAAACCAGTTCCTAATGATGGATAATTATTGTTATTGACTAAGCTTAGTTCAATATTGTACGAAGCCTCATGGAGGCACTCAGTGAAGATCGAACAGATCATAGTGGTAATGCTCGGTTAGTCGTTCTCACTAACCACTATGGGGTGTTCAGGATGAGTGCATACATGCACCTGTCGTGCGATCGTACCCTTTGATGTGGGAAATATATGGGAGAGAAATGAAGAGATGATGATGATGATGATGATGATGATGATGATGATGATCATCATCATCATCATCAGCAGCAGCAGCAGCAACAGCAGCAGTAACAGCCTTTTAACGTCCATCGTTGGACGTAGACCTTCCCCAAATTCCATGCAATCTTATTTTTGGCGGGCTACTACTTCGCATTGCTGTGGATCCAGATTCTGTCCAGTAGTTGTCAGATATTCTTGCAGCATGACCAGCCCATTGCCATTTGAGTTTTTTGATAGTTCAAGTGACATCTCTGACTCCTGTTTGTTTTCTGTTCAAAATAGTGAGTAGGTAAAGCTTTCTTTGGAGCACGGTGCCAATATGATGACAAATACATTTATCCAAAACCGACATACGACTTCTACCACAAGTGGCCAAATGATTAATGACATGGAGAATGGAATCAATGTCTTGATAGGACAGTTTGAGTTCACTTTGAACTAATGCCCCCGTAAAAAACGGCAGTTGGAGTCTTAGTCTTATAAAGAAGTCATGGGTAGAAGAAACCGTACCCCTGGTTGTAAGACATCGATATTTAATAAGCTTAGCCCAGGGTCAGAAATGTATGACATCTTGTGAAGGTCGAACTCACTTCAGTGGTAATAGTCTGACAGACTAGCTTGATAATTTGTACTCCGAGTAGCGGCGTCCTTTGGATATATATTAAGTTTGCTTTGTAGGGCACAAAGATCACAAATGTGATCCACTCATCAAACATTGGATGCTCCTGCTTGCAGCTTTCTAGCAGGCAATGTCAAGCTTAGTAAATATCAGTACAAATTCGTACACATGTCATTGTCCCCCCCATCCCCACATAAAATGCATAAACTTACACCAATGCGTATTTTTACTCTTTCACGGACACATAATTGCATTAATTATGTAATGTTCCCTTTTTTGAAATGTGCAACTTATCTTCTTCTGTCCCCCACAAACTATTGTGATAAATATCTACTTTTCAGCAATGCTATCTAGTCTCTGAGGAATCACTGGTATTCATTCATAGTGCGGACACGTCAGCGAAAAAGCAAGCCCGAGTTAAGGAACAACTTTGGCGCTGAAGGTGTCAAACGTGCACATTCACAATACACTTCAATGCAAACTATGCACATATATCAAACGTATATAATACACTTTTTCGTATTCACGAAGCTATACACACACACATACACATATATGTATAAATAAATATGTATATATATATATATATATACAAATGTATATATATATACGAATATATATGCATATATACATATATATATATATATATATATATATGTACATATACATGTGTGTGTGCGTGTGTATGTGTATGAATATGTGTATGTGTGTGTTTTGTATGTGTGCCTTGCTTAGGGGAATTGTGTCTTAGTCTCCCTCAGAGTACTTACTCACACACTTATCCCAGCGTTCCTTTCACTTTTCAAAACGTTTTGTGAAGCCCTCTTCACAGCTGCCTCTTCAAGTTCTTCTCAATCTCCTCCACAGAACTGTAGTTGCGCTGAGAGATCTAAATGATGCATAATTCTGCTAAAAGCCCCGCATGAGACTTGAATAATGACTCGCCCGGTCACTCAGTAGACAGGTTCACTCAATGGCGTCTCACCGCCTACTGAGTAATCCCACTGCAGAGTGGCTGCTCAGGCATGCACACTAAGGCTCCACTTGATCAATTAACCAACAACACCCAACCGGTTCACGAGATATTCAGATGCATGGATTCTTTCAGAATAGACCTCGTATATATATAGATATGTGGTAGGTAGCAAACACCAAAGACGCACCTATTCAATCATATGCGAGAGAATAGCGTTCAGGACTATCTTCCCCTTTCAGTATTGTAAATGTAACGGGCCGTTGTAAATATATACATACTGATAGACGGCTATGGGGCGTTAGATCACCTGAGATTAGATTAATATCCGTTTCAGAGATCAGTTCTGAAGGAAAGGAAGTAAATTATCACAGCTTCCGGTTCTGGAGTGTGTAAACCAATATTAACAATTACACGATTCAGTCAACTAGGGCGTGCGAATCCAATTACCTAACTCAGAGCCATGATACAACTTATCAGTAGAACACTGCAGATGCCATGATAGACAAGTTTAGTTACTCACACAAATATACAACAACAACAACAACAACACACACATATATTAGTATCCATTTTTTTGACAACTATGTTTATTCATATAAAACTATAGCGTCATAATTCAGTCATCAAAGTATTTCCTTGGCTTCCGATTAATTTAAACCAACTTTGAAATAAAATGTGCATTCCTTAATGAAAAAAGATTCTGCTATAAAAAAAAAATATTAGCCCTGCCTTGTTTCCTGTGCAGTAGCGTAGCCCCTAACATGCCGGTGGTCCGTCTTTGAACCCGGACAAAAGCCAGGACTTTTGATATTGATTTTCAGGGCAGTCTGGTCATTCCATTTGAAGATTGGTGCAGCACGATATTTCCAATCACTTCTTTATTTATACTGGAACATCCTCTGACTGCATTATGAGAATTCGTTCGACGTGTCCCCAAAGCATTATGTATGGACTCAATATATTACCCCTTTCTTAGCTGGCTATTAGATATTATTCATGATATCCCATCGGCATCGGTAAACCTAGTTCTCTCTGTCTGTACACTTTTTCAGTCTAGGGCATTCATGTCCACCTAATAAGAAAAGGCACATAAAGCAGGAAGGGCTCAGTAGGAGTTTACTGCCATAGCTTTAATCACATAAGCTTCGTTAAAGAAAATTCTACCGTTCGTCCAAACTTTGTTCGGTAGGGTGATAATACATCTTCGTTTAAGTATATAAAAAATGACGAAAATAACCCAAACGAACACAAAACGCGTGGCGTTTTTTTTAATGTTTCGTCTGTTTATATCTATCATCTCAACGAAACTTGGATTAGTCTGGCAAGCCATTGGTGGCAAGATAATTCCTCTGCGGGTGATTTGTTTATATGGCCTTGAGGCAGAATAGGATCTGCTCAACTTATGTCTCGAAAACAAAGGTGATATAGGAAGATAAACCTAAAATTAGTAACCAGCAAACTGAACTGGTGTACAACAGAGCAGAGAAAATTGTAGGATTGTCTTATAGAACTCATTACTCCACAAGTTACGATAAAAAAGATTCTATGGTTTTCAAAGAAATACTCATTACGTCGCAAGGTATTCGGTCTGTTGATCAAATACTTATATATATATATTATTCATTTTTGTTGCAAAATTTCAGCCCAAACATTCCAGTCACGGGAGTCACATAGCCGATACCATTATCAATAGCGATGATTCCATATTATTCACAGGGATTAGATATTTTCCAGTGGTCTTCAATTAGCATGCTGTAGTTTTTGATTTGCTTACTCCTTCATGTCCATACATCTCCATAAGTTACCTTTTGGTCGTCCGGTCTGTCGATCTGTTGGTCGGCTCCAGTAACGTTAAACAACAGAAAAGGGAAGGCAGGGTTTTTGTCTAATTTACCAGCAGAGGTGTGATGTCATAAAAAATGTGATGTCATTAAAAGAACGTCTGATCAGATCAATTGATTCAAGCGTTTTTTTTCATAGTGTTGTCAAGTATCGGTTATAATTAATTCCTAAAACTGTCTTAAAATGGCTAAAATCGGCAAAAATTTAAAAAAAATCCGGCCTACTTTATAAGTAAAAAACTTATTCGTAACGTTAACCTTACACTAAGTTAGAAATATTGATGAATATTGCACACATACTTTGATTCAAACCAACTTATTACTTTTTGATAAACAGATTTTCGGGTGAATAATCCACACTTTTCTCTTCCTTCGTCTTCCTTCTTTTAAAATACACATCTTATCTTACTGTTGATAGTCGAGAAACGTTCATTCGGTGAAATGTCCGTTCGGTCAAATGTCTATCACTGGAATATCCATCGGCCAAACGCCCATCGGTCATCTGTCTGGCCTCAGGCTTTTTTATGGTCTTTGAATCCAACTGTCTAGGACCGACCGGTTTCTCCTTTATATCATTTTCCCTGATTATTTCTGTCCAACTCTTTTCCTATAGAGGACCAACTCTATTAAGAATTTTGCAACGAGATATATGATATAACGTTCACAAATCCTTTGCCCCTTTTATATATTGTACGCATATTGTGCACCAGAGGAAGGCTGTAGAATGATGTTAACATGTTGATAAAAGCAGCACAAACAAGAAGTCTAATTGTCAAAAGAACTCATTGAATGGTAGTGACAATTTCAAAAATTATACACGTTTGTTCTGTTAGGGTCAGAGTCTTTTGAATGCAGTTCTAAACAAAATAGACTCATAGATAATTTCCATGTTTGTATACTACGCCTATCACATGAAATAAACAGGTGTCAAAACTGGAAGAAAAATAAATGAAATGAAAAATTTCAGTGATCAAAATCATCACTTACCTCGAATTTTTTCCTGAAAAATTTCACTCTCATACAACAAAGTTTGATAAATGTCTGCAAAGAGAAATTGAAATTATTGTTAGAAAAGACGATAAATCTGTTATTTTTCTTCATCTTTTACAAATATTATTAGAGTCATCATTGTTTTGTGAATCAGTGGATGACTACAAATCACCCAGTCGTAGAAAGGTACTGTTTGAAAAAATAAAACAAAAACAAACAAAAACGAAATGAAAAACAAAACAAAATAATATTGCATCTAGAGGGAAATTATGAATCACAGCAACTCATGTATGCTTCTTCTTATCTCGTAAATCATGTAGTGGAGGCGGTAAGATTAATTTACCTTGGTGAAAATGTTACCAGTATGATTTGAACCATAAATAACCATAAATAACAAGCAACATTCTTTGCATCGATATTTTCAATACATAGTAGGAGCAATACCGATACTATGTATACTAGTTCATGACTGACCTCTAACGCTGACGGTTATCATAAGTGTGCAACTACAGTCAGTTGGTGGCTTCTATGGATACTGTAAGAGTGTCATATATGATAGCAAGGAGAGAGAAAAAAGAATGTTGAGAGGGAAAGAGGCTGATGGTTACTACTCATACTACAAATGTGACAAAACGGCCCATTATATATGAATCACATACAATAATGATACATTACACTTTATATTATCATAATATATAATTTAAATAAAAAACAATATGGAGTAAAGTATGAGAGTAGGGAGATGCCAGTGCAACGGTAGATTTATGTCCCATCGAGCCACAGGTTTCCGTGACTGGATGGATTAGGAGTTCATCTTTAGAAACAAGCTCTCGGCATATGGGATACGAGTTTATATTTTGTCGGAAGTCACTTTTTTGCTCCGATTTCATGCTACTTCAATGCTCGCAGAGGGGGGCCATTCCGCTTCGAACGCTCTGATAAAAAGCAACAACAAGATTTGAGGATTAAGTCAACAATTCACAATTTAAATGCCCCATCTCAGATTACTGAGTAATTCCTGAGAAACCTTGTAAAAGATAGGAAGTGTAAGAAGGAAACTAGCGGCTTAGTAGCAAAAGAGATTAATAACGAAGGAGTGACATAAAGTGATAAATCAGAGATAAATTTCAAAATTGTGGTACGAATATCACCGTATCGAAAGGGCATTGTAGAATGTTTCTGAATCAATTTTACTGTTTCAAACATACTTTTGAAACAAGATGGAACAACACTCAACTCTTTCAAATTTGCTAGTGCTTTTAGTTGAAGCAGATGCAGTTGGAGCTCTTCAACTTTTTCTTTTGGAGGTAAAGAAACCCTAATCCTATTTATTATGTCACCCTTTTGATACGGTATTTATGTCACTCATTCGTTATTTCACTCCTTTGATACGGGTTTTATATCAGTCCTGTGTAGTGTCAATCCTTTGAAAAGGACCTAAACTGACAGCTAACCAATGGGGTTCTTGCTCGGACCAATTACTTTGCATTGGCAAGATTGACTGGAATGGTGGATTGAAGATTGGGAAGAAGGGAGATCTTTTTAAGTTCAATCTTGGCTCTCAGGATTGGCAGAATTAGATTAATTAAATCAATTGGACTAATTGGAATGCCGATAAAACGTTGAAATAAAATTTGAAAGTAATGAAAAGTGATTCGTAGAAGCACACGGTAGAAATAGTGAGCCAAGCCCAGGCAGGTGCATTACATCCTAATTATTTCCCACCCACGCTTCCATTGCTTATTCGGTGAAAGAGTCAAACACTAATTATAAGATATTTAAAAACCACTATTAAAGACAAGGGTCTTCCATCCTCTGATTATCTCATTGATTTTCATATTGGTTGGGGATACAAAGAGACGTTGAACAAGGGATGATATTTCTTCTTTGGTCAAACGGAACTCATTACTTTTGGCGACCGAAGACTTCATGGAAAGATAACAGGACCCGAAAAGCATCTTATCACCTTTGGTTCCTACTCTGTCCTCGTAGTTACGCAGGCAACTGTAGCTAGCTCTTAGCTTTATGGTCTGCACCACCTGGCCATAAGTATATAAAAATAATTAAACCTGATTATGATCTTCCAGAACATAGACTGGGAGAATAGAGGAATCAAAATAGACGGCAAATACTTGAGCAACCTTAGATTTACAGACGACATCGTCCTTTTCACAGAGAACCTACACGACTTCCAACTAATGCTAGATGATCTAAACGAAGAAAGCAAAAATGTTGGCCTACATATGAACTCAAGTAAAACGAAAATCATGTGTAATAATCATGTTGAGAATAAGAACATAACTGTCAGGATACAAAAGGCAAAACTCGGCAAGGTAGACCACTACATCTAACTAGGACAACGAATCTCCATGAGATCCTCAAAAAAGGAGGAAATCAAGCGAAGAATCACTTTGGGATGGCAAGCCTTCGGCAGAGCGAGCTCAACTTTCAAGAATCAGATGATCCCAATAATCTTAAAAAGAAGAGTACACTACCAATGCACTTATGGTGCTGAAACACGGAACCTAACCAAGAGACAGAACTGCAAACTGAGAAGTACGCAACGTGCGCATCAGAGAATCATGCTCAACCTTACATGGAGAGATCACAAGACAGCACAGTATATAAGGAAGAAAATGGGTGTCTGTGACAACCGATGGACATCACGTCTCACAACATGGATCCTCAGGGATCACATAAGAAACCGAGGCCGTCAGAACACAAGATGGAGAGATGAACTGGACAGATTCAGGAAATACTGGCTCTGCAACGACCATGATAGAGAATTATGGCGAATCCTGGGGAAGGTCAATGTCCAACGACAGATGTTAAAAGACTGATGCTGCTGGTGATGATGATGATGTGATTTGCTTACATTTGGCCACCTGTAAAATACTGTGAGGCACTTGAATGAGTTCGATTCTCATTAGCTCCTGATACTCATGTATTTGTGTAACACTGAATTAGATAAATACTTGAAAGATAGGTACATAACACTTGGTATTTATGAAGCTAAGCTCAGTAAATTGCGAACCCGCTCGGTGGGTAAAATAGTTATTGCATATTTCTTAAAGGCGATCCCCTCTTGAGAGGTGTAATTGAATCAAATATATACGATTAGATTTGATAGATATACAGAACTATAAGTAGGTCATTGAATATTTAAAAAGTCCTGTAGGTCTATTTCAATGAATTACTTTGAAAATATTAATTATATCTTAAAATTGGATGTCGCAGGTCTATCTAATATAACACTATGAATTCGATTCAATTACGTTTGAAAAATGTTGATACATGATTTTCAATTAATATTCAATCTCAATAAATTATTCAATTTAATTGGGCCATTTTTTCCCTATTTTTCACTTTTACCAGAGCCATTATTACCAGTGCAAGTTTACTGTGCCATTTTTACCGGTACCATGATTATCGAAATTCAGATTTTACACATCGGTTTACATCTATCTTTTCGGTGATTTTTTTTTGTTACGGTAGGACTTTATACTGAAGTTTGACAATATGAGATCTAATAAGAGGATATAATTTATCTCATCATTTATACCCATTTTTATATAATAAACTTACTGAAGACCACGCAAGCTAATATGTATATATATATATATATATATATATATATATATATATATATATATATATATATATATATATATAGAGAGAGAGAGAGAGAGAGAGAGAGAGAGAGAGAGAGAGAGAGAAAGTCTGTAGATACCGTGCTGGCTACAGAGTTCTACCGTCAAGTTGAAGGAAAATCGGAACAGTACTACTGCCTGTAACTTTGAGCACATAACCCCGAATAATACGACTTTCTGCAGTTTTTAAGCTCAGATACTCCGGATAGTACGGCTGCCTTCACTTTGAGCACCCTGACACCCCAATATGGCCGGTGCTCACTGACTATACAGGTTTGCTACCTCACATAGATGCCAGGAGTCGAAGTCCGAGTCAAACAACTGAAAAAAAAGGGTTGGTGTGGCAGTGCTACTTATTGAGATTCATGTTAGTTGAAATCTAGACTCTCTCTCCCCGCAAAGATCCCTTCAGGCCATCATTTTTTTCACAGAGTAGGACAATTTTTAAGTTAGGGGAGGGGTAGCTCGATTCGATTTTTAGTATTTTTGTTTTTATTTTCTGTTTTTTTTTTGTGAGCACGGAATGTACTTCTTCCTTTGTGAAGCAGCTCATTGATATTTGAAATAGACTGCAGTTCATATATGTATATATATATGTATATATATATATATATATATATATATATATATATATATATATATATATATATATATATATATATATATATATATATAAGCTGAGCAGGATATAATATACACAAATAAAAATGTCTGTAGCCTGATGATGAAGAATTTTCATTCTACGCAACATTTATTTATTTTAGCATATTCTCCTTCCTTGTCGATGCATTTGGTTGAATGCTTCTCCATTAATCATATAGATCATATATATATCAATGTATACCTATGTATTGTTATCTCTCAGTTGAAAATTCCATTGTTTATCTTTCCTGATAGTGTGGTCAATGTGGCCAAATCGAAAAATTCTTTCAGCAGTAAATCGACCCCTAAAAGCGTCAAAACTTCAAGACGCACGCTGTGAGCCATTTTATGGTCATTTTTGTAGCTAAAGTATTTATATCTGCTAAAATTGTTGAAAAATGAATGGAATAAGAATAGCGCTAAACTTGGTGTAAAAAACGTTAGATTGACAACACTGTGGTGTGAAAAGCAAAACAAACAAAACAAACAAAAGTAGTGTAGGAAGAACAAGAAAGCAAAGTTAAAAATCTCCCTGCAACACTCTCAATCCACTTCCGCTTCCTTTACCGAGAATCGTAAAAAAAGAGCAAAACAAAGAACCCCCCCCCACGTAAACAAAACACCCCCGATCTCAGTTTAACACGAAATGGCATCCATCATCACCAATTAAAAAAAGTAACGTTTCATTTTCATTGAACAGTAAATTAATTTGCTAGACTGGTTGAAGCCATCCTCAAACTGACGGCATTGGTCTCTTTTTGTTGATATATCTGAAGAAAATCGGTATTCTACTGTGGGCATATCAGTAATGTCAACTGACAACACCTTAGCGATTTGGTAACCTCTTCATAGAATAAAGAGAAGAAATAAATCATCTCCAAAGTCACCATTGGCGTGGCTTGTCTTTGTTGAAGACTTTAATAAATCCATTGTCTGGATTCAAACGAATGGTTCTGGCGCCAAGGTTAAGCTTATACGTGAAGAGCCATCAGTACGAATGCCGATAGTGGCAGACGAATTATATAGCCAGCAGGCACGCCTATGAAATGATCGATCTTATACTTAATTTAGCGGTCACTGTTATGACTGACTATGAATTGTTATTACTTGTTTTTAAGGTTTCCAAATTTTTTTTGTACATTTATTCTTTTAGTCAGCAATAGATAAGCTCTTATTCTCAATATTTTCCCTTTCTCGGTATTTAAATGTAGGCAGATACTGCCATAGATCATAACAAAGATAAAAATGAACTGAGAGCCTTAATCAGCGATAGAAGTTTGTAAAACAGACACTATATGTCTTCAAAAATATTATTGTCGCCCGTGTGAAAGAAACAATGTACGAGGAATGCATCTGTATGAGGTACTAGATGAGAGTATTTCTGAATCTGAGTGAAAACAAAATGAAATTTTTATTTTAACATCAGATGAATATTTATAAAGCGGAGGGTTCCAGTCTGAATTTGTGCGATAAAGAATTGTCATTATTATACATGGATCTCATTGGACTAGTTTACTCATTGTTATAGTCACGACGTTCAAACTGTTGTGCTCTTCAGATTCTCGTCGTATTCAGAAACATTGTAGAAATTTCGAACCGAACCCTTTATTCAACCTGTATATCTGCTTCAAACACTATTAGCAACTACGTGAAAGAGACATTATATGGTGTATGTATTTATTCAGGTGCTAAATGAGGGTGTTTTGTGCGCCAGAGCAGAGACAATCTTAGATTTTATTTTTGTATTACGTAACATAGCATGTAAAATGCGTAGCTTTCATGTGAGGATTGAACTCACTATAGTTGTTTGCTAGGCTAGCTTGCTTGATATTACATGGTGGTAAAGGGAGTGATTAAGTGATTTGCTTAGCGCAGCTCAGCCTGGTACAAGCCAATAGTAGCAGGGCACTTTATGTAGGTCTGACTTACTACCAAAGACCTGAAAGACTAGCTTCCTAATCATCGCTTTACGGTAGACAGCTTTTTAGCCGAATTCTTTTTGCTTTCCGCTGGTCGTCTCTATTGGGATGGTGAATCACCGGGTGCCTATCCCTCACTTTACGAAATTTCGTTTTATGCCATTCCGTTTTGCTCTACTTTGCATTAAACCACTTCATTTTTAGGAAAGACCCAAAGCTGCCATTGCTTTGAACTGTTTGTGAACATCTGCACTTCTTCTAGACGTATTTTGTGCATCCGATTGCAAGATGTGTCCAAAGATACGAGAAAAGCCTAATAGAGTTCTTGAGAGATTTACGCTTCGTGCAAAATTGGCATACATAATAGAAGGTTAATTTCTAGGAATTCTCAAAGACTTCTCTCACCGATTGATTGAAATCAGACTAAGAAAAATTTGAAAATAGGTGTTCGGAAGAGAAAAAAAATTTGTAGCTCTTGCTTGGGAACCGGACAGGCAAGACGAACGACTCAATGCTGGGACAGCCACAGGCTATGGTAGAGGAAACAGGAGCCAACCATGGCAGTTGCCATCCAAAGAGAAAGAAGGAAAGAAAGAGGAGATTATTGTAGTAAAAATATATGGCTAAAAAGACCATCAGGGAAGATTCGAATACTCTCCCCGTATAAATAAATATTTATTGCTTCTTTGCTTTATGTCATTTCAGCTAACAAAAGGTTCGACAGAAAATATCTACTTTGGGATTGCAGTGGAGACCTGGATAGAAAAAAACCCTTTACCTTGCGCCTAAATTCGAAAGTCAAGTCAACAGCTCAGCCATTCGGCACTAAACAAACTTGATATAAAAAAGCAAATAATCACACTAGATTGGCAAGCTTTTGGTTTAGCAAGCTCGACTTTCGAGAACAAGAGAATCCCACTAGTCCTAAAAAAGGGTATACGACCAATGTATCCTACCGATAGTCACCTATGGAGCTGAAACGTGAAACCTAATCAAAACATTGAGAATTGGAACCTAATCAAAAACTGAGAATCATGCAATGTGTACACGAGAGAATCATACTCAACATGACAGGGAGAGATCATAAGATTGCACAATGTACCAGAGAAGAGACAGGAGTCTGAGACATCATAGGAACTGTTGAAGAACATAAATCACAATGGGATGGACATGTTGCAAGGATGTCAGACAACTTCTGGACATCATGACTCAAAATGTGGATCTCCAGAGATCATATGTGAAACTGTGGCTAACAGAAAGTAAGATGGCGTGACGAACTAGATAAATTCAGAAATTACTGGCTCCACGATGCCCATGATAGAGAGATCTGGTGAATCCTAGGGAAGGTCTATGTCCAACGACGGATGCTGACAGGCTGATGATTATGATGGAGGGACACTTCGAGTATAAGTTGATTGTGTTCTAGTAGACACACCATTTGCAAGTTTTCGAACAGATTCAAGGGATTGGTATTATCGTCTTCAATTAATGATTCTGTGTATTGACTGTAATTGACCGCGGCAGTGAGGATTCGTTAGAGAATTCATTACCTGTTTTCATCGTTAGAATTGTTCAAAATGTTAAAAGTATTATACTTGACTGTGTGTCTATTAATCAATAGGCTGTATTCACGTTTAAAAAATAGTACGAAACGTGTGGCTAATACTATAAACTCACTGGTCATATCACAAACAATTTTCACATGTAGTCAAGCAACTGCAACAGAAAATGTTCCAAAGATTAGGAATAATTTCTTGTTTCCAGAATAAATATACCAGCACCATTAAGCTGCAGTAGAATACAGAAAGCAACGGGAAGCAACGGAAAGCGACGAGAAGTAAAAGTAATGTAATTTTCAAAGCTTTTATACAGAGGTTTATGATGATTACTTAAATGATATATTGACGTGATTAGGGTTATTCATCGATTAGAGCAATTGTTACCACTAAAAATGATATCATTACATCGCATCTCGTTTTTTTTAGTTGCTTGTCGTATTTTGCCATAACCCTCATTATGTTATTTGGATACAAATCTATGATTATCGATAAGACATCTGACGTTCTAACCACCGAGCTACTTCTGAGTGTGCAATAAAAGTTGTATGCTATTCGTGGTTATCACAGATTATACACGTATAAATCCAATTACTTGGCTTACATTTGGAAACCTCAAATTGATGAGTTTTATTTCAAAAGCATTATCAACTTGGCAGTAGGGGTTAGGTGGCTCGTTGTAATCACTAACCTACAACTGCTTAAGAATTTTCCAAATCTTGATTCTATGGTTCCAGGAAGGACGAATGTGCATCAAAGACCGCTGTGGAGGATAGTCCCAGGATGAAATTCATCGGAAATTCCTCCAATCACGTGAATGCAAAGACAAAAAGTTCGGTAAGAAGTATGTATCTACTCACGCTTCTTAATATTTCTGCATAACGCCGCAAAAATGAACTTCTTTAATCAGCAGTGTCACATTTTGTTATTTGGCAGAATTAGTTGAATGCCCTATGGCTGAGATAGGGCTTCTCAGATTGTTTCAAAATCCTGAGTGGCTAAATCAGAGGCAAACACCAGAGAGATTATCACTTAAATGGTATCAGGGCGTTATCCGCTCAAAATAAGCGCTAGTCAAATCTCTAAACGATCTATCAGGGGATACAACTCTGGGATATTGTTGAAAATGGGTAAAGTTGGCTTCGTTAGGGTTAGTTTTTGTGTAGATGAAAATTTGGAAATAATGGGATTTCGTCGATATGAACTTTGAGCAGACGTTAATGTCTTTTTTTGCTGAAGAGAATTCCTATTTGAGCATTATTTTAGTTATATATATATATATATATATATATATATATATATATATATATATATATATATATATATATATATATATATATATATATATGTATGCGCTTAAATCGTGAGTGTGTATGTTCATGTTTCATTTCGTAGACCTGCATGTACATACAAGTGTATTAAGATAAGTGTGTATACGTGTTGTAATCGAGTCGTTTTCCAAGGGGAGAAAAAATAAATTAAGCACAGAAAAATATTGTACCTAGCTATATATCAGCGAAGATTCTGCCGCTGATAAGATTTTTTAATAGTCTGCATAACTCAGACCTTCCGTCTCGCTCAAAACTAATTAAATAAATAGAGACGGCTCTTGGAAGCGTCCAATTGATTGGCTGAAATCAGACGTAGAAAAAAATTGAAAATAGGTGTTTGAAAGAGAAAAAATTAGTAGCTCTTTCTTGAAAACCCAGCAGGCCAGACAGACGACTCAATGCTAGGACATTTACAGATTATGATAGAGGAGATGGAAGCCAGAGATGGCAGTTGCCGCCCAAAGAGGAAGAAAGAAAGATGAGAGAGATTATAGCAGTAAGAATATATGGCTAAAAAGACCATCAGGAAGTACTCAGTGACGCCCAACGATAGAGAGGTTTAGCGAATCTTGTGGAAGATATATATCCAATGGCGGACGTTGAAAGTCTGCTGCTGCTGTTGATATTAGTAAGCATTTGACAACAATGCCTGTTTAAAAGAGTTAAGATACTTTATAAGCTATCTGCAATTGCGCAGTGGAAATGTTCTTTCGATACAGGATCCCACTATAAAAATGACCATGATAAGAAATGAACCAGATATATTAAAAATGACGAATATGGACTCAGCATTTTATTCCCCTGACGTGTCACACTTCGACAAGGCATGGATCGATGACTTTTCTTAGCAGTTTCAGTGAGCATTGCAAGCCAACGATGCAAGAAAAAGGTACACCGACGAATTAGTCTTTCTTTCGGACCCTTCCGTCCTACTTGATTGCTGACACGACATTTTTCGGCCCGGGATTTTTTAACACCTTCTTTCGGCAGTTCCGGATTCAATTTGCAGGTCACGTGTCCAACAACGATGCGATCGCTTCGAGACTTACACAGCACGCGTAAATGAAATGGGCATGCTCTATGTAAAAATATTTGAGAGAACAATATGACTATTATTATGACTATAATGACTATTTGGCTTCATATGAAGAGAGCTTTCTACTGATTGGTTTTCTTGTGTGCCCAGCGCAGGTTTATTTCGTTTTAGAAAGTTAAGAATTTTATATTTTTGAAGTGATTATCTTCAAGTAAGTAAGCAAGACTTTTTTTAATAGTTAAACTTCTATCCAATATATAAAATTGACACTTCCCTAGCGTGATTTGGAATCACGACCAACTGATTGCTAGGTGGCTCTCTCATCAACTGAACCTAACCGACAAGTCATCTATACTTAAGAATCTATCTAATACATATACAATACAAACGTTGGAATAGAAATAGGAGAGGAGTTTGATGCTGCATCCTATTTTTTCTGATCAGCAAATATATGAAACAGATCAAAGGGGATCAACTTATTCATAAGGAGAAATAAAGAGAAAATGTGGTCAAGTTAATTGTGTAGGTTCGATGTTCGATTTCAAATGAACAGATCAGATTTGAATGCTGATTTTCAAGGCAGACAGGTAGGCACTTGGAAGATTAACACGACACAATCCTACCTCATTTCCCAAAATCTGACCATGTGTCATACTAACCTAACCTTGATAAGTATTGATACACGAGGTTTGTGGAATTTAAACAGCGCAAGTACACCAATTGTAGTACTTACTTTTGCCAGCACCTTTTTTTCGGTCAGTATACAAACAGCAGACGTGGGGACTACCTCGAAGGAAATGGTAGAAACTAAATGTTAGGACGAGTCATTTTTTGAAGTATCAGATTCGTTGAACTTATGTGTAGCGCTTTGTACCTATGTATTCAATTTGATAATAAGAATTTTGAATGCTAATTTTCAAAGAAGGTAGGATCTCTTCATTCGTCACAATACAGTCTTCTTCCATCTTTTAAACCGTGTTCCAGACCCAGTTAATGTCAATGACTATCGAGAACCAATGTGGGCTAACTGAGATACCTATGTATTTCCACATTTTGCCATTGGGAACTTCCGGTGATACTGTATGGAGACTGACAGACATAGGTGAATACATAAAAAAAGCAAGAAAAGTATCTGACCAGGAATCGAACCATGGTTATCACGACCAAACCATGGTATCTGAACAGCTACCAGTCACTGGGAAACACGCCTGGTTTTTTCGCTTTCTAAACACAGATCCATTTGAAATTCATTTAGAGATTTTGCAGGTATCGTGTCGGATGGATATATTCCAAAATTTGATCACTTCTTCTGTAGACCATTGCACAACTTTCCATAAAATTTCATCAAAATTCATTGAGAACTAATTGAGATTTATGTAGTGAGGACATTTGTTATGATTGGTGTAAAATTAATTGTAGTTTTTACCATCAAATTCGAAGTAGTCTATCTCAGCTTAGAATAAAAGTTATTAGCCGAAATAAGAATCTTAAGAATCTCTACATGTTTGCCAACTACAAACGAGTCCATTCATTTCGGAAGCATAGAATTCCAGGAGTCTGGAACCAATGGATTTTTTGTTGGCGTTTTGAGCAGCAAAGACATTCTTTTGGTCGAAATGCTTGAAAAAGTGGTAGTCGGCCGGAGAGAAGTCTGATGAGTAAGTTGTGTGAGGTGGAGTTTCGTAACTCTGTTCGTTAAATTTTCTATAGGGTCATTTGTGCCACATGCAGCTGGGTGTTGTCCTGGATAATGGTTCTTTTTTGATTGACTAATATTGGACATGAACGTCGCAGTTCCTGGTGCCTTCCGTCGAAATCCTGTCAAATACTTTCTTGTAGTGATGGTTTTGCCAGAACCCAAGAAGTTGTAGTGGATAATTCCACTTGCCGACAACCAAATAATGAGCATAATCTTCTTTTGATTCAGGTTTGGTTTGAGGCAGTATTTCTGTGCTTCACCGTTGTCCAGCCACAGCGCGGAACTCCGTCAATTGTTGAACAGAATCCTTTTTTTCGTCGCATGTCACAATGTGATGAAGAATTGAGTCATTTTTGTTTCGCAAAAGAAGCACAATGCACACTTAATAACGATGAATTTTTGAATTTTCGTCCTCTCGTGAGGCAACCGTTTGTCGAGATTTTTCTTGCTTTTCCAATTTGGTTCAAATGTCAAAAAACTGTTGAATGGTCAAGGTGTGGTTCCTCAGCGTGAGTCCTCCTTAATAATGTTTCTCAATTAGACATTGTCAATCATTGAAGGTCGTCCACTCCAAAGCTCACAATTACGTTTCAATATTTTTTGGAATCACTGTACATTCGTTTGCTAAATATTTGATTGATTGCAAGCATTTTCCGCTGCTATACATTCTTAACTCATACAACATAATAGCTCGAATTTGCTATTTTCCATCTTTGATTTGACAACCTCGAATAAACCAGAATCAATAGTTACAAGAAATTTTCAGTTCAAACATCATCATCATCATAATCATCTTTTTAGCGGCAATCGTTAGACGTTTACATTCCTCTAAATTTGCCAGACCTCACTGTCATGGGCGTCGCAGAGCCAGTAATTTCTGAATTTGTCTAGCTCGTCACACCATCTTATCTTCTATCGGCCATAGTTTTGCATATGATCTCTAGTTAGCAGCGATGTCCAGCGTTATCTGACATTCTTGCAACATGTCCAGCCCATTGCCAGTTGATTTTTCCAATGGTTTCTTTGATATCTCTGACTCCTGAAATAGTTTATTCCAGAATAAATATAAAAAGAAAAGTCACAATTATGTTTTACACTACATCAATAGCTATGACGTTTTGGTGATAACTATACATAGATCCGCTCCAAAATGTGATCACCTCTTCGTTGGAAGAGGTAAGCAGGGAAACAAGATTGTTTTTTAAATAAAGATAAGTACAGGTATACCCTGATTAGTGCGGTTATTTCGTTCCAAAATTATCTGTTCTATTTAAAACTGCACTATTCAACGTTTCTTTTTCAACTTACACTCATACTTCCAAAATCTAGGGGTAAATTCACTTACAAAGATTTTTATATAAATCCTTTGACCGCACTACATCGAACCTGCACCAATTAAAAAAAAAGTCAAGGTATAATTGCATCTATATTCAGGATGCTGATACTTTAATTGAGTTATCACCACTTTGTGAAATCAGATGCTTTGAAAAATCCTGTATAGTTTCTCTACTTGTTCCAGCCAATATATATTTGCTTTCTTTGTGGACATAAAGTCTGGGCACAGAAGTGAATATGCATAATTTTATAGAATATCTTCTCCACCATTAGCGATGCACCGTTCGACGTCTGTGTGTTCAGACTTTGTGTCCACTCTGTGCACATATTTACACTGTCATTTCTTGTACGCTTGTATTCAAGATTTGCAAACATTTTTATACCTACACTGTATTTGTCAGCATAAGTTAAGCATTCATTTTGAATATTCTTCCTTCTGTCAGCATCAGAATAGATACCCTTCGAAATCCTTACATGTTACTGATCAACCTGGATTATTATCATTGCGACCAGAGCTAATCATCCAAGATATCTCTTAAATGAGCAGGATTAGAGCGTGCCAAAAAATCCAGTTTGATCAGTGATATGTAAGGATTTCGAAGGGTATTTATTTACTGCATGAGTATGACGGTGAACTGAAGCCCCAGGTTAGGTTTACTGTGGAATGCAATGTGATGTCATATTAGAAAACATATCCCGTCCACATTTATTCTTTGAAAGAGTTTTTTTTACATGATTTCATATCCTTACGACGTCATGTTTTATAAGTTTTTTTTTAATGTTAACCATTTTTCCAGAAAAAAAAATAGCAGTTAAAATAAAAAAAAAAAGATTTTTTCTCACTTCTGGGGATCAATATCAAAGAGGGAACTTGTTTTTCACTTCCAGCGATAAACATCTACTTTTTTTCACTCTAGGGATCAAAATCTAAGTGAAACTTCTTTTCATTTTTATGGATCACAATCCAAGGGGAACTCTTTTTTTTCACTTTTATGGATCAAAATCTAGGAAGATTTTGTTTCTCACTTGCAGAGATCAAGATCAAGGAGGTACTTCTTTTTCACTTTCAGGGATCAAAATCTAAGAGGAATTTCTTTTTCACCTTTAAGGATCAAAACGTAGGTTTTTTTTTCACTTTTAAGGATCAAAATCAAGGGGAAACTTTCTTTTCACTTTCAGGGATCGAAATCTAGGGGGAACTTTTTCCTCGCTTTTAGGGATCAAAATTTACTGATTACTTTTTTTTCAGTTTTGGGGATCAAAATCTATGGGGGGTCTTTTTTTGTCTAGTTTTAGGAATTAAAATCTGGGAGGACCATTTCTATCAGTTTCAAAGATCAAAATTTTGCAGATACTTTTCACTTTCAGGGATCAAAATCTAAGGGGAATTTTCTTCTATTTTTTGGATCAAAATTGGGTTGAAGGAGCAGGTTTCATTTTTGGGTGTGGTAATTATAGGGTATTTTTTAAAATTCATTTCCAAGGGTCTAAATAGAGAGGGTCATATTTCATCACTTTCAAAGTTCAATATTTAAAGGAGCATTTTTTTTACTCCCAGGGGTTAATGTCGATGGAGAACTTAAAAAAAAAAACTCTTAGGGGTCAAAATAGGGTTTTGGGGTGTTCCTCTTCGAAGGGTCAAGAGGAACTTTTTTCCCACCTCTAGTGACAAATTTCGAGCAGGAACATATTTTCACTTTTAGGCATCTAAAGTAAGGCGGTCTTTTTTCACATTTAATTTTTTAGGGATCAAATGCGATAGGAAACAGTGTTGTTAGATTGATAGTTATTCCTCCCATTCAACGCTGAGTATCATTGTTAGTTGTTCATATAGTCGCCCAATTTCATGAATATAAGATTAAGCCCAAAAGAGACTTAATCACTTATTATTCTCGCTGACGAATTTATTCGCCAATGAAACCTTTTGGTATTTGATAAAAGTAATAGGAAAATTATTTCAAAAACTTAAATCATCCAAATTTGGAAAGACAAGAAAATACTATTTCCTATGGAAACCATTGTAGTTATTTACTAGCAAAGCTCACTTTAAGCACAAAGTACCACCTGAGGATAGAATTCATTTCTCAGCAGTCGTCGTCGTCGTCATCATCATCATCATCATCATCATCATCATCATCATCATCATCACCCTTTCAATGTCCGTCGTTGGACACAGACCTTCCTCTGGGTTCGCCACACTTATCTATCATGGGCGTCGCGGAGCCAGTACTTTCTAAATTCGTCTCTCTATCCAATAATCTGAAGGCCTCGGTTCCACATGTGATCTCGGGGGATCCATGTTGTGAGTGGCGATGTCCATCGGTTGTCCGCCATTCGTGCAACATGGCCAGTCCACTGCCATTTGAGCTTTTTCAATGGATTCTATGATAATCTACGAATCGATCTTGTTATCCACTACACAACGACATAACGCCCCCGTAAAGATTTTTTGGAACAAACAGAACTGAAGGGAAACGTTAGAACCGAAAATATAATTTATATATTAAATACTTATCCGAATATATATGTTTGTGTTTTGTTTGCGTTTGCATGTGTGTATGTGTTTGTTGTTTTGTGTGTGTGCATGTGTGTGTATGTGCAGACATTGCTTATTCTCAACGTCGCTTAATCAATATTTCATTGGGATAAAAACCATTAGGGAATGTTTCAACTTCTGAAAAATCAATATAATTCGTATTGCTTTTTTTGCAGATTATCTGTGTGCACCACTTAATTTAAATGCTAATGCCGACAAGGAACTAATTTATTTCGTATTGAAGAAAAAACAAAACAAACAAAAACAATTACTTGGAAAAAAAAAGCAGAGAGGAAAAGGAAACGCAGGTGTCTCATTAAAACAAACACTTCGTTCGATTTTTTTCCCTGTGGTTTGAAAGACATTAGTAATCAATTTTTCGAAAATTGGACTTTGTAAAAGATATACGGTGGAGAATAGCGAAATGAAGTGGACAATAAATTTACCAAGAGCGTTAAGTTTTGGTCGTTGGTGTTAATTTCAATGAAAGCAAAATTAGATTTCGTCAAACTCCAGTTCAAGTTTAACCTAAACCCTCGTATCAAAAAGCATTCTAATTCATGGGAGAGAACTCTTCACTGTTCGCCTGACACGTAACGCTAAACCAAATCTAAACTGATTTCGAATCAGGGTAGTGAAATGGTACTTTTACACTACCATTTCATTACCCTGATTCAAAATCATGACCAAGTGATTTGCATGTCGGCTCTCTTACCAACTGAGCTAGACCTTGCCATCTCATTCAAATAGCAATGTAAGTTCACGTTTTAAATCTTCTAGATCGATTCTGAACGAGATTTTGGAAAAACTTGCTCTCTTATCATCTAACAATTTAATTTTATTTCAAAAAGATTCCTTAAATTCACCATTCAGAAAAAACAAAACATGAAAAATGCATGTCTGATGGCAAAAAACTTGGTTCTCCGTGCACAATGGTCTTGTTTTCAACTCCTGAAATCAAGTGAGTAGAAAGAAACTGTCTCTCTCTCACTAACCCCCCCCTCTCTCTCTCTCTCTCTCTCTCTCTCTATATATATATATATATATATATATATATATATAAATATATATATATATATATATATACATATATATATACATACATATATATATATTTATCTATATATATATACGTGTGTGTGTTATCTGATAATTGCACTTCTGGCATGAAACTCAGTCATATATATACCATGTATTATTAATTGCAGCTATCATCTTCAGTTGGAATAGGAATAAGAGAGGATTTTTGACCCTGCAGCAGTCAAGCTTCTCATTCCTATTTCAGTTCTCGATATTTCCCCGCAAGACTAACGCTGTCTACTTTCGCACATCATCTAGAGTATTGGTCAATAAGCTTGTCTTGCACACCAATACTGCTATAGTGATGTCGGTCTTCACTAAGTGACCCACCACTACAGATTTGTCTCAGGTTAAGCCAAGATTAGAAAAGTACCTATGGACAGGCGATATCCATCATTGCAGTAAAGTAAAAAAAAAAACAACTGTTCATAGTTATATTCTATCAGTAACACTAACATCCATTCGAGACACATTTAGAAAAAATGTTTCATTTTCTTTCTATCTTTCCATCAATCCATCTCCCACCTCTCTCACCCCCTCTCTCTATATACATATACATATAACTTTGTTCGTATCTCTCCATGATGTATATTTTCTTGTTTGTTTTTTCGCCCGAACTGATGTAGAGAAATGAAATCGACGAACTGAAATCTTAAATGCTGCAAGCCATGTTATTTCATCGTTTCTAACCAAAGGAAAGAAACTAACTACCCCTATCCGTTTACGCCTTCAATCGTCATGGCTGCACTCTCACCATTACGTTATGGTGTTTTATAACAGGAGCAAGGAAGTAACATTGTCTCTTTATACGTTATTCAATTTTTGGGGACAGTTCATATATATATATATATATATATATATATATATATATATATATATATATATATATATATATATATATATATATATAATTGATGATGACCTATGATAACTTTGGAAGTATTTTTTGAAAAAAAACTTCGAGGACATCCATGAAAGGTTTGTAAGTAAACTAAAAAAAGCCAAAAAATCTAATTGACAACGTTTGTAATTTTCCAGAATGTATATATATATATATATATATATATATATATATATATATATATATATATATATAATATTTCACACGCACACACACATACACACATATCTACACGCAATACATATACATATTAATCATTGGAACTCGTCATGGGACTTCTTATGAAGATGGAGAAGGGTTTCTAAAATTCCGTCAAAAATCGTGTTTTGTATTTTTTTTCTAATTGTGAAATAACACATATGTTGTGTATTTGTATGTGTGTTCATAAACCTCTTTCTGGATACATTTGTGATTTTCCACCTTCAGTTTGAATCATTACTCTGAGTTAGGCCATTGAAGACTGACGCCGTAGATCGTTGAATTGTATGAATGTTAATCTTGGAAAACACACCCCAGGACTGGAAGCTGTGATAAATCACTTTGTTCACTTCTGAGCGGATCTCTAATAAGATCAGAAAGAGATCAAGTGTGTATCAAGATCTAATATCAGATAATGTAATCTGCTTTTTTGTAGTCGTCTATGAGCCTGTATGGGGTGCAGCATGAAGATTTATTTATCAGCTTTTTTCAATTTATTCAAAATTGAATATAAGCATATATATTCCACTGTTTATACTGACTCCATACAAAGAGTTATTTTTGACCACGTATGCATTAACTTACCTTTCGACGAAAGGTAACTGACTAGCACGAAGGCTGGACCATTACTTTGTGATGATTCGACCAAGTTTTGATAGGACCTTGCTTCAGGCCTTCAACACTGCCGTAGGAGATCTTTGAAACATCAATCCCTGGAATAGATCTGATGGCCAAATCCATATAATTGGTGTCCGGACTTAAAAGAGGGCACATGTTCTTGTCTCCACTGTAATTCTATTTGCACTACACCTGGTTGATATTTGATGGATTAACAGACACGCCATCTTGGGTGACGGCGTAACGCTCTCTAAAGACTTCAGTAGACCAAAATAACACGCATTTGAAGATAAACTAGGTTATTCACCTTCAATGAAGAACAAATGAGACCTTGTCCCATATCATACAACTGCAGCCCAGACCATCACCTCAGCAACACTCTGGCAACAAAAATGGGCTCTGCTGCCTTCCGGAAGATATGCAACACCAGCTGAAAAATCCCTATTTTGGGAATTTGCCCCAACCTGCATAGTGAAAATCTTATCAGACCAGATGATGACTTTAATTTCAATGGCTCTCCGGGAGTCCTCTTACATTTTCTCCCACTTGTCGAGTCGCTACTGATTTGAGGTCGAAACGAAATGTTAACACTGCATTTTTTATGCCCTCAGTCAGAAATCCCCTTTCGCTACTCTTCTTAACGACTTTTCCGACATCCTCAGTTCTTTTTTAGTTTTCCTCGTGCTTCTGCGAGGATTTCTCCTCACTTGCCTCTCTACAGCTTCGACGACCCTTTCTGATGCAAACGAAGCGATTTCTGCCGAGAATTGTCTCGATTCTGGCACATCCTATTAAAAGTTTCATAGCGTAATGAATGGTCTTTTGGCAAACGTTCAGCCCTTCCATCACTTAATTGTCGTTCAGTCAAGACTTCTTCTCGGCAACGAATTCGTCGTGTACACATTTCGACGCCATGCTAGATACTTGTTTGGAATAGACAAATTGAACAGTAAACATAGACAGAATGGACATTTGAGATGCTCTGTAAAAAATTTTATGCCCTAAGTTTACGAGCTATAATGACATGATGGGTAAATCTTCATTCATATATATATATATATATATATATATATATATATATATATATATATATGCAATGGTTCATTCTGTGTACATGCTGACATAAGAGTGGATACACGTCCGGTATTCATTGTATACAACAACGTAGTTATTATTTTTGGCTATTTCTAATGCTGTTTTCTATCGCAACGCTCAAGTAGTTTTTCTTGCATTCATCTTACGATTGTTGAGTAAGCAGTATGAACTCGAAATGAAGAATAATCATTTGTCGAGATCTAAAATCACATCTTTTGTCTTCGGCAGCCTGTTTTACAATGACAGCGCCTTACCAATTAGGCTATGGAGGCTTCACTGGTTGACAGGGCTACTGCACCGTCATTGCTACAGATAATTAACCTTGTAGTATTTGCAGTAAAAGTCTCTACTATGTATCATAATTTTTCGACTTCGTCAACCAGAAACTGAGACTAAAACTGTCAACATTGGTTTCTTCAGTTTTCAGATAGATCTGGTTGGTTGGCTATGTATGTATTACGCGTTCAAGTCACACCAATAGAGCTATACGCCTGAAAATTTGCACATTCACTCCTTATTATATCTAGAAAAAGGGGTTTCTTTGTTTTTTAAAACCCTTCCCTAAATATGGTTCCAGTTTTGGGTTCAATTTACAATGTATATCTATGCTAAATTGATATTTTAGTTTGTTCCAAGTGGCATTTAGACTTGTTTTTTTCAAATATTTACACTTTCTTTGAGTGATCACCGCCCAACAAGAAGTAGAAGGGAAGTAATTTATTCATCAGTTGCTTCTTTTTCCCATTTTTTTTAGTTCATCGCCCACAACACAAAATGCCACCAAAAGACGTTGGTCACATGACTGTTTCTATTGAGTGACTGATCAGACCTGTTTTTGCTTTTCATCACAACTTTCAAGTCGTTTTTTTTCACATTTATTCTATGACCATCAACTAAGCAGCATGGATTTAACATAAAGAATAAACTTCCAATGAGTTTTGCAATAAAAGCAATAGAAATAAGATTAAATAAGTATTAGTTAAAATTAAATATTATGACAATGTCTTATCTAAAAGTAATTTGGAAAACTTGAGACTATAATATTTATTACTAGTCATACAACAAAAATAAAACGAAAAAAAAATGATTATAACGACAATACTTTATCGAATAAATTCGGACAACCAAAGACTTATACGTCTATTACAAGTTGAACGATAAAAATAGAGAATAGCAAGTATAAAATCGATAATGACAATATTTAATCTTAGAATTTCTAAGATTGTTACAATTAGCAAATATTATTCAAAAATGTACAATGAGTTGAATACAACTCTACGGAACACTGATATTTTGTCACAGATGTCATTTAAATCTCCACTTCTGAAGAGTTCCTAACTCAGTTTTTCCAGCTATCATTTTGTTTGGGCAAAATATGACATTTTCTGATCGTCCAAAAGTTCATTTCATTGCATTATTTTTGGACAATTATAATTTCTATCTTTCTAATCATTATAGTAAAAAATCCGATTCATGCTGCTTACTTAACAGTCAAAGAATGTAGAGCAATCCGAGCGATGAAATGCAAAGCAACAATAATAATAATATGGAATATACACTAGTTAAAAATCAGTAATTACTATGATGTATCTAAGAAATTCAGACAACTTAAGGCTATTACGTATATCAATGTCGGACAATAAAATAAAATAACAGCCAGTCAAAAATTAATAATCATGAAAATGTTTTATTTAAGAGATTTACATGAATCAAGACCCTTGTACTAATCGGATAATGAAAATAAAACAAAAACCAGACGGTTTCTCCATGGATAATAAAGCATAGATATTTGTCTATATGAATGGACTTGAACTTTGCCTGCAGGCTGGTTTCCGTTGCCAAATCAGCCTTAGCATTGCAAATAAAAAGCAATGATTATAAGATGAAAAAAGCTAATTAAAATGAGTAAACGAGATACGAATTGATTTTCGTTAACTCCAGGTCAAAACTGGGTTTACCCTACATAATTTTCTCTCTTTCCTGTTTATTCAATATTTGGCGGGATTGGCATCCCCATCTTGGCTACTTACACCCAAACATTTCGATTGTTATGTGTCCTGTCTTTTTAAGGAGAAGTAATCGTTAGGTTTTTGAACATAAACCTTTTAGCTCACTCAGGATGCTAGCCTAGTTCTGCAATGTCCAATTTTCTTCCTATGAGTTTAACTCATAGCTTCACTATGCAATTCTTTGGTCTATCAAGCTCTCCTACGAATACGCGTCGTCTGTCCTTCATTGTTACTTAGAACTTACCAGGAGGATTAAGCTCACTCTGAGTGTGGGGTATCAGTCTGCCATCTGATGGCTTTTTACATCGTACATTTATAAATATTAGCCTGGCACAAGGCGACTGTGATAAAGTATTTAACCATGGTAAACAGTGAAGCAATTAGGTGAAATCAGAAACCACTTTATGCCGTTTCATCTTAACATACCTTTCGATGATGTCTGGTTTCCGTGAAACGAATCAATGTAGAACTCGAATCTAGTTGAATAATGCAGTCAGTGAGGAGATTCGACTTAGTTTGCCGATGGCTGTTGGAAAATTGAAAGAAAAAAAATCTTTTTTTCTTTCCGATTAATAGATATTCATATCTCTTATATTTCTTTTATTCGCTTTGTGTCTGGATTTATCATTTTCATACGAGGTCTGTTCAGAAAGTATCCGTCTATTTGGAAATAAAGAAAAATAGCCTACTTAGGGCAATGGAGCCGTAGCATCCCTTTCTCTTTCCTATTATTCTATAAAGTTCTCATCTGAGATCATCATCAGCAGCTGTGTCGCATTCAACTTAATCTCGACCAGGGTCAGGAATCTATTCCGGTCCTACGTCAAAAAGCCAGAAATCACTTGACTGTAGAGAAGAGGGGGGGGGCTGACGGATCTGGATAATGCCACGTTTTGCCAAAAATCCCTGCATGAGTCTTGAAGAATAATGACAGGCTCGTTCATTGTGAATATGACGGTCACTCAATACACATGCTCATCCAATGGCGTCTCCTTGCCGGTAAAGTAAGCTGGCGGGAGGGTTCCTGTTGACGTATGCGTACTAAGGTTCTCTCGATTGGTTTCCAAGTTACATCAAAACCGTACAGACAGTTCTCGCGATATTCAAAATGGCTGGATACTTTTCTGACAGAACTCATATAAATAAGAGTAGCTTAGCCAGCTTTATTGATTAGTTGCTCTCACCATCGTTTCCAATTGATCATTTCCCCAAAGAATAGTTTGTTATTACATCTAATCAAAAATAGTTTTTTTTAAGCAAATATATATATCAAGTTAATTGCAATATTCAACCCATTAGTTGTATTTAAACAAAGAAATAACACACAACAAGCAAATTACATTCTTGTTTACATTTAACAAATTATGAAGATAGGTCTGGTTAGTCCATCAGTAGATGCCGTCATGTTATCTACATCTTTTGGCAGCATGCTGTGTGTGGGGGTTATCAATTAAAGAAATTGGGAAAATGGGTGATCAATAATCAATTTATTTCTTTTGACTTTTGTTGGGTAGTGATCGCTAAGAAATTCCGAGAATATCTGACTTTTCAAAAAAAGAAAGCTTGGATGCACAAACTAAGGAAACAATTTAGTATAAACTTACATTGCAAATTGATATCCCCTATTAAGAACCAATTTTTTCACACACAAAAAAACAACAATTTCTCCTCTTAGACATGATAAGGAGTAAATGTTTGAAATTTCATCTCTCTAGTTCCGTTGGTTCACGATACATGCGTACATAGCCAGCCAGCTATACCAACTTAAAAACTGAAGACACCTATGTTGGCAGTTTTAAAAACAGTCTTGGTTGACGTTTTCTAATGTTTATTTTCACTGAAAAAAAAATCAATGCTTCTTGAATGACATAGTTTGGCTATTTACTGAATATATTTTTTTAAATTTTCATTTGCACAAGCTCCGTTTTCTGCTGAGACGTAGTATATATCTAATGAGGGAAAACTGAAGATGCATTCGATTAGGTTCATGCAAAAGTACATCACGCCATCTTTTACTGAATGTTAGGAGAATTTTTGATGGGTTTTTACTCAGTTCTCCAGAACAATTACTCAATTGCAACGAGTTTCTTACAAGTTTTGGAAAAATTCAAGAGCCAAGAGGATAGGTCTGGTTAGTCAATTGAATCAGTCCCGTGACCAACGTATTTTGGCTGCAAGTCGTGTTGGGGGTGATTAATCAAAATATAGTAAGAAGGGATGATCAATGATCAAGTTACTTTTATCGCCTTTTATTGGGTGATCATCAAAAAAGTCAAAATTTCCAAAAAAACAAAACAAACCCAAACAAACAAAAGAAGTATGAATGCTACCGGACATAAAGTAGGCACCAATTCAGCATTGACTTCTGTTGCAAATTGAACCTGCCACCAAAATCATATTTAGAAAGGATTAAAAAAAAAGTTTTTTCTAGACATAAAATGAAATAAATGTGTACATTTTCAGGCCTCTAGCTCAATTGGTGCGGCCTGTACGCGTCGTACGTGCATGCAATAGCCAATCAGAAACTGAAAAAAACTAATGTTGACAGTTTTGGTGACAGTCTTGGTTGGCAGTTTCTAATAGGCTCCCCATGAATTTCCGGAAACGTACATCGGTCAGCTGTTGAGCATTCGGGCTTCTTTTCTTTCTCGACAAAGGAAAAAGTCATTTTTGGACAAGATAGTTACTAGCCATGAAAATGGGATTCATTGCAAGCATGAGAAATAAAGGAATTCATAACTGGATATGGGCAGCCTTCAACATCTCTTCAACATCTCTTTGCAAACGAAATATACAAGAGAAAAAAAAAACAAAAACCTCTTTCCTATGCTTGCTGGTGTCTAACGAAATTGTTTATTACGAATAGCTAGAACTTTGACAAGCTGTTATTTCGTAATGTTACGATGGGAAATTGGCTGCTTTGAATGACGCAATGGAAAAGAAAAGATCTTTTTTCCAAGCCAAAAGAATTAATGTGATTTTGATGCTCGACAAGGCCTGTTCTTAAGCGACGCAGCAAATGATTATGAAGTTAAGATTGTTGTTCTCCACGTAGCGTTTTTTTCCAAACCTATTGCCTCTAGTCTATCTCTTGTTTTGCTCCAAGCAATAATCGTTTTTGGTCATTAGTTTTAAGACATCGAAAAAAATTCTTAAATAATTCTGACATCTTTGAAAAGACTAAAGCATAATCTTTTCCCTGAACTGAAGCATCGAAAATACTTGATAGCTAAGAATGATGTTATGAACTTATATGAATAAAAGATTTTGTCAAAAAAAAAAAAAAAAAACAGAATAAAACATGGTTGGAAACTCTTGCGTCATCCTGATATTTTACCACGTATTTCTGAAGATAGAATAAATAAATGAACTGAGAAATGGTGTAAGATCGTAGAAAAACCATAGAAAATACTTCAATGGGTGAATAAAGATGCTTTGGATTTATATGTGTAAAAGATCTAGTAAAAACAATAACAACAACAACAAAAACGTTAGGAACTTTTGCATCAACCAAATACGATGGAATTTACAAGTTAGCTGAAAGGTGGTGTAAGATCATAGGAAACTGACGAAAATGCTTTATAGGTAAAAACTGATGTTATGAACTTATATAGATGAAGATTTTGTAAAAAAAAAACATCGTTAGAAACTTTTGCATCGACATAATAACTACGTAATCAACCACTTAAATTAGATCGAATAAGCCTTGGCATGTTTGGTAGACCCGTATTTCCCACTACAGCAGTGTTAAGAGTTCGATCTAGGATAAGAATCATGGGGTTTTGAAATCTGATAAAGATGGGCAGGCATCTCCCCAGTTGAAAAAGTTGACCCAGCAAAGTATTTCTACTTCCGACTGTCCCTCATGGGATCTTGTGTCGTACAAAGTAAAACTTGGGTTTTTTCAGTTGTGGGGTCAATTAGCAATGCAATAGGCAGCATTCGTAATTGTTTTTTGTTGTTGATAATTATTTTTAGTGATAACTGCCTAACAAAAGGCTTAAGAAGCAACGTATTCATCGCTCTACCCTTTTTTCCATTTTTTTTATTGATTACCCCCGATGTGGTATGCTGCCAAAAGATGTCAGAGTGTCTCTATTGGATGACTAACCAGACTTGCTATAAAGTAAATAAACTAATAATCAGGACAATGACAGGTGATCCCTTTAAATCTGATGTTCTGTTGCGGGGAAAGCAAACAAAAAAGTGTTTAAATTGAGAGAAGCAGGGATTATCGGAGGCTTGATGTCAGCTTTTCTATTCGAACAAGCAAATCATGATATCCAACTTGAATATTTAACAAATAGTTGTTTATGTATTCGGTGATATAACAAGAACGATTTTCTAAACAAATAAGCCAAAGCTTGTATTCACTTTAATCATGTACGAGATCTGTCTAGGAAGTATTCAGCCGCTTTGAACATCTCGAGCACCATTTTCGTGGCCTTGATGTTACTTGAAAACCAATCAGAAGAGACCCTACTGCATATGCTTTAGCAGACATTTTTCTGTGGGGTTATTCAGCATGTAGTAAGATGCATTGAGTGATCTGTGTGATCGTCGCATTAACAATGACCAAGGGTATAGATTCTACATGTCTGGTGCCAGGATTTTGAGCAAAACATCGCATCATTCTGGTCCGTCGTCCCCAAATGATCATACTGGGCCCCCTTTGACTTTTCACTGTTGAATAGGTGGACATTTTAAAACATGGACGTGATTAAGGCGAACGCAATGAAGCGGCTGATGACGAACCCAAAAGAGAGTTTTGCATATGTGGAGAGAACGCTGTTATGAGTGTGTGACGTCCGAAAGGGAATAATTCAAAGCTGACATTGCCTGCGGACGGATTTTTCATATTGACGCGGCAAATTCTACTGGAAGAGTGGGAGACAAGAATAATCATGATTTTATCTTAGCATCGATCGCGTTTATACCTGCTATAATTAGGCATGGTTTTGTCTCTTCTAATCGTTACCCACCGACTTTATCATTATTCCATCACTCATCCTTTTCTCCTTAATCATTTTGGGAAGTTATGAATATTTTCAATATTCTGTATATCTTCATTAGTCGAATTTGAAAATTTTAATAATTTCATTATTTCATGAATAAAAAACAGTCTTATCTTACTTTCCTCTCTCTCTATAACAACGACATCATTATCATTAATGATGATGATGATGATGATGATGATAATAATAATGGTGATGATACTATTACTACCAATTGTGATAATGATAATAATAATGATTATAATAATGATAATAATAATGATGATGATGATGATGATGATAATGATGATGAGAAGAAAAATGCTGATGAGTAAGTTCTGAATTGCGTATTTTCCAATCGAAGTTTCAGCAATATTCGATACACAATCCGTACTTAATGCATTGAAAAAAAGAAATAAATTGATAGTCAATGATCAAGAATTGATTCAAGTGTTACTGACAGGATAGAGCTATTATGTGTGAAACTCCATAGCTTATGATTTTACTACGATACGAATGCATTGAAAAGGATTTTATTTTAGAAACGGATTGAAAATCCGTAAGAAAAGGATTGTCTGTAGCCAGGAATTAATAATATAAACGTCACTGAAAGGATGTGGCCATTATATGAATAATGTGAATGCTTATTAAATGGTTTCTTCATGAAAATGTATTGCAAACAATTTTACTATGGAAAGGCATTGAAGATCGGAAGAAAAGGTCAGTGGCTAGGAATAATGCAAGAAATATTGTCCAGCAAGTTCCAGCAAGATTATTCGTATTTCCTTTACAAAGGGAATAAACTAGACCTAGTTGCAAATGTATGTGTAAAGTCACAAGTGAAGGTGTACTGTGCGGTACATCTTAAGCGAGTTATCGGTAGCAAAGCTTATCAACTTGACAGCTAGGAAGCAAACTTTCATCCTTCAGTCCTGATCAGTAATAAGTCGTGTGTGACCGTGATTACTACAGCGAGTTCAATCCCAACTGGACACACCGCATTTGTGGTCTAATTCTGCACTGATCTTAGATTAGCAAATATTGTACGGTGTCATTGAGAAGTAGTTATTAAGCTAGAATATCAGTCTATCGCTACAGTAGTGAGTTCGATCCCTGTTAAATGCCAAATACTTTGAGTCTTCAGTCAGACTATGTTTAGCTTATAAAACATTTTTAAAAAATAATAAGATACAAATATTTAATAACGCACCTCATCTCTGAGAAAATTTTACCAAGATAGACTATTGTTACCATAGTGAGTTCAATTACCACCGGATAGACCACCCTTGTGGCTGTACTGAGTAATTTCTTCTCTTTTTTCCAGTTCAAGAAAGAAGAGTATACAACCAATGCATCCGCCTGATAACCACCTCTGGAGCTGGAACATGGAACCTTACCAAGAGATTGAACCTCAAATTGAAAACCATGCAACGAGCACATGAAAAATGCAAGCTCAACCTCATATGGAATTATCACAAGACAGCACAATATATCAGGGTGAAAACAGGAGTTTGAGACATCATAGAATCCATTAGAAAATTGAAATGGCTTCGGGCTGGTCATGTTGCAAGAGTGTTAGACTCAGAATTCATACTGGAGAGACGAAGTAGACTGTCCAGAAAGTACAAGGTCTAGCGAATCCTTGGGAAGGTCTATGTCCAAAGACAGACGACAAAAGACTGATGATCGATACCGGCACCCTGCAGTAGTGACTGATAAGCTAGTATCATGGACCATAACTACTGTTGTGAGTTCAATACCTCAGAGGGTACTCCACTCTTGAACTGTACCAAGTATATATCCTTAGATATAAATTTAAGCGCCTCACCATCGAGTGGTGGTTAGCAAGATAGTCTCACAAACCATTGTTACTATAGCTATATCAATCCTCACCAGGTACCAACGTTCATAGCCCTGTACCCAACTAGAGGGGTGACAATTTAAACTCCTTATAATGTCTAGAAACAATATTGGAAGACTAATAGAAAGCTTAATTGGTAAAAGATGGAATATACGAAACCCGGATAAGAAGAAAGAATAAACTCATATGTAGAGTTCAATCGCTATATTGAAATGATAAATACAATCGCTTTATTTTGAGTTATTATCGATTGTATGAATTCCAGATCATAGACAATCCCTTTCTTCCTGGTGTTCAATTAATGATATCCAGAAATGCAGTATTTAATTATCATATTTTATTCTTTCCTTTGAGAGATAATTAATTTGTTTTTGTAGAAAATGACGGAAACAATTTGCGAGAATGGTGGAGTGATGGTATAGATTAATAAATAACGATCTGCCCTGTTGGTAAGATTGGTGATACAAGTTGGTATCTGAGTCCAGGTGAAAGATTATATTTTCAATCCCTATTTTCAAGGTAGGTATGCTCTAATTGCTGGAATATTGGTGCAATGCGATCATCGTTTTCCAATTTTCCTTTATATATCCTTGTGCAGTTCTAGCTCAAGTAAATAGAAGATAATAACAGACTAGGGAATACAGCATAAATGCTTAAGATCTATTTTTACTCTATTGAACCTACCTAGGGTGAGCCCTTTACTCTTTCTATGAAACCGCTAAATCAACCAGATGGCTCGTTCGTATGAAATCAGTGCCAATGGTACTGAAAGAGAAGTGTCCATTTCTCCCCCCCTTTTTTACAATGCCAGATTAGTACTTCAACGACCAGCGTCTGTGAGTCCGTGCTGCCTTCAGCACAATAACTATGACTAAGCAATCACTATAATATCCAATGATTGATTATCTCTACAAATAGAACTTTATAAATCTTTCTTGCCTTGTTGACTGCCCACTGTGGGCAAGGCAATCGAATTTACCTAGAATAGACGAAATGCAGAGTCAAAAATAAAGAAACAAATTGCTCTCAATAAAAAAAAAGAAGGAAAAGAAAAAGCTATGCAAACATACGAAAGAGAATCTTGAGTCTCCGTCCACAATAAACGCATTATTTATAGCCTTTCTGGATACCGCGGCTTACAAGCACACGCATAATCATCCCGAAATCTACATTAATGTCTTTAACCCTTCATTTCCGAAAAATACGAAATAACAATGGAAATTATCTAAACGAGAGAACATTAAGCTCCTTAGACTTATCTAAATTAGCTTGTAAAGAGAGTCGGAATGGCTATCAGTATTCTTGGCAGTCGTATCTTGTCCCTTACATGAACTAATTAAGGTGTTAACAAAAGGAATGACGGACTTACCACTCGCAACCCATGGAAAACGTAATGGAACGACTAACACATATATCTTAAGTTATTTCCTTCTGATCAGAAACTCCCACCACGGACAGATCACTTGTCATATTCTGATTCATTCAAAACGCTTTTGATATAAAGATAAAAGAAACTTTGAATGATTGATATCGAATTCAATTCCAACTAGGTGCTTCAAATATGCTTCCTCGAACTAAACCTTGTATATCCATGATTTTACAGGTACGCAAAAGTATCAATACGTGAGAAAATAGTGTAGCTCATATTCAGACTGTTTTAGTATCGGTTCACATTACAAAGGTTTTAATGGACATTTCAGTCTGAAACGTCCTTGTTCAAGGCTCCGTAGAAAATCTATTTGTGGAAGCTCCAGTTTTTGTAATTTGAGCTCAGTTATGCTACACGAATTGTGCAATGGAAAATACTTCATTATGTTAGGTTCAAGCATGAATATTTTTGCAAAAAGCGGATCAAAGATTATGAGAACATATCAATTTCAGCATTCATTTTTTCTATCCAATCTGAAATGAAATATGACTAACCAATCAATGAGCAGCATATCAAAGGTCCTCCTGGAGACACATAAAACGTATAACTAGTACGATTCCTGCAATAATTCTCGGTAATCGGGTCATTTTCTTTCAAGAAGACATTGCATTATTCTAACCGATTTACTCACTTCCACATCTCCCACTTCCAGCATTTCTAAACTCCAACTAAAATGTATATCTAACTCGACACCATTCCTCTCCTCCCCCTTCTCATCATTATCCTTTTAGTGTTTGTCTTTGAAGAGAGACCCTCCCCGAAATTCGTCAGGCCTCTCTATCATAAGCGTTGTGGAGCCAGTACTTTCTAAACTTTCTGTTTTGCTAGCCACAGTTTGGCATATGATTTCTGGGGTTCAACGTTGTGAGTCATGATATTGAGCGGTTGTCTAATATTCATGCAACGTGACAAACTCATGGCTATATGAGTTTTTCTAATGGTTCATATGATATCTATGACTCTTTTTTTCCACTCAAAGATTTACAACACATTATTCTGCTCCTTTCGACTTTCATTATTGTATGAACAAAACAAACCGGACACTTGACCGTTGATCACTGATTGAAATTTATGTCCTATTTGGATAAATTTACTTTCAATTGCTGTGACCACTGGCTTAGTTTCTGCAATTTTTGCTTTAGTATATCCCTGATTGAAACAGATCTTTCGACGATTCTTACCCCATATAATCTACGTATTCATTTTCTTGTAAGTGTTGGATTTTGACAGATAAAATACCAAACATATTCAAAACAAAAAGAAAAATTCTTTCAATCTGAATACGTAGTTACAATCATCTTTATGGATTTATTTTTCATCAAAAGTAATGGCGCGTTTCAGAAATAGATCATTGGTGAGCACACTTCAAAACGACACAGTTTCTGATTTTTTTCGTCAAATCATTTGTCCATTTTTTCAAATTTCTAATCCCAGTAAAACGTCAAAATACAGCAAGATACTGAAAGCGCCCGATTTGTTGTCCTAGTGGTTATATTCAGCGATTGCTTAGGTACAACAGGAGAAAATCCAGATTTGCAATACCAAAATTGTGTTCTATAATACACACCTTCATAATCTATCTAGAAGGCACCAATCACCACAAATCAAACTACTAATATGGTGCAATCTTGATATTTCCAAAGCTCAGTCAGATACAAGGAATAGGGGGGAATATTGAGTTGTGCTGGTGAAAATCAATTATTCACAATGTACGACTGTAACACGCTAATCCTCGTTTTTCAAGGACTTAATTCTGTTCCTGAATCGAAACTTGCACAGAATCCTCCTCTCTCGCCCTTATTTTTACCAATATTACAATTTCGTAATGACAAAATAATGGTCAAGCTGTCTTTCCATAGAACAGGGAGGACATAGACTTTTATCTTAAACATCACCGCAATTGTTACTAAGGAACAAATCAGTCAAGTCTGAACTCAACATACCAATTTATTACTTATGATTAATTTCCAATCTGCGCTGTTGCCTTGTTGCCAAAGACTGACTAGAAACTCCAAGAAAATTAAGACGAAAAATACAAATGAATAACGAAAAGTACTGGTTGACAATGTTTCATCTATTAAAATAATATTGCCGCTACTAATACTACTAGAGTAAAAAATACCAAGTATGGTACCAAATGAGTCTGGGAACAGTGAAGGGGAAGTTAAATGGTTAGATTTGATCTTCTGACTGCCATTGAGTTCTCATTGGTTTCATTGGTAAGAGCTGCTGGTTTGGTTGACCAGGTTTACCAAATGAGGCAAAAATGACGTAAGTACAAGTATAATCAAGAGTTTATTCCTTAAACTGACAGCTTGATTTAATTGAGATAAGAAGAAATTAAAAATTGAAAATGAAAAAAGTAGTAATAAAAATCAAATTAATGGCTAACAATGCTTGATCTAACATAGAAAAAAGTGATAGGTCTGATCAGCCACTCAATAGAAACCGTTTGGTCGTATGCCTTGATCAATGAATAACTTACTTCTCTTCTTTTTGTTTGATCACGGAAAAAAGTTAAGATTTTCCAAAGAATAAGCGTGATCCATACGAATGGACCGACTCACTACAAAACTACATTATAAATTGACTCTCCCCTAAAAAAAACTTTTAGAGATAGGAGTATTTAAAAACTGATATGATAAGGAGTGAATGTTTAAATCTTTAGCCCTCTACCTCCATTGATGCGATCTGTATGCGAAATACATGCATAGCCAGCCAGTCAGCATGATCTACTACAGTAATCAATGTATAAGCTGATATCGATACAGTACTAAGTAACGCAAAAAAAATTGTTCAGTTTATTAAGTGAAGAATTAGGGATTTTTCATTATTGACCTTCCGTCGATGGCTGCCTTCAGTCAAATCAGGAACCGGGCTTGTTCGAATCAAACGTTTTGTTCACTGGAAGGAGCTGATTGGAGAGGACAATCTTCAAATCCCACCATACATTCAGTATCAATTACTTGGATGAATAAGGACTTTTGGTAGAGTTAATGATTGTCCATTTTACTTTCCATATTGTTGTAAAATATTCACTCTCCATTACCCGTCACAGGTTGTTTAAAAAATCCAACAGGTTTTTCCTGGTTAACTCAAGCTGGTGCAAAATAATTTTAAACGTTTCATTTGATCATTTTGAGTACAATGTTTGATTTGATCGTTATCAACCTCAACTATCCTACTTGACTGTTATCGTTCAGCAAAAAATCTGTGTAAATCACTTTTGATGCGTTTGATTGTAGTTTCATTTCAATCTTCCCTTGAATAAAGAAGGGTCATAATCTGTAGAAATGTTTCGTACATCTTTTAGCTTAGAATCAAAAAACTAAAATATGCAAGTTTTGACGTAATATTTGCAATAATGTACACTGATATAACAGCTGTCTTTATAAAATCAAATTAATCTTTTCGGATGAATTTACTAAACAAGCCAGACTGCTCCAGGGTCAAACTTCACTCTGAACGCAACTATTGCAACCACTAAGGAAAAATGTTTCTCTACTCCCAGCTAGCCTTATCATGTTGAGTCGAGGGAAGTGTGCGTGTGCCAAGTTTCAAGTTTCTTTTAAGGACAGTTTGGACAGAGAAAAGTAAAGAAGATAGAAAACAAGTAAAGATAAAAAAAAGTAAAACGTGAGTGGACACGACATGACGTTACAGAATCACTCTTTCTTTTTCTCCTTCTCTCTCTTCCATGTCTGACTAATTGCGATACTAAAGTCAACTCTCTAGGAGTTTGTAAAAAATAAGCATTCATAACGCGATCAAATGGTGAATACATGGCAAACTTTTCAGCCAAATCGTGATAAAAATGAATATTCTAAACTCATCAAACGTCAATCATTGCTGAAATAAGGTAGAGTTCAATTGGAAGGTGGAAATAATAAATTCATTGAAGGAAGATGAAGGAAGGTTTATCAGTTCCTTAATATTTACATCCATTAAAATGAACACAATAAACATTGCCATTATCAAGTCAAAGGTAGGCGATAGACAGATTCTGTACGTCTAATCAATTATGCAAATCTATTTGATAGAGAATGCTGTGGAATATTATAAGCATTATTTTCATTATAAAGTCAAAGAAATAAATATAAACCTGAGCACTTTTATAAATCTCGAACATCAAGCTCATTCATTGAACTCCTGACTGATAATTAATTCCAAGTATATTGTAAAAGAAAAAAACCAAACGGAACATCAAGACGTGGAGCTTGGAAATACACGGATAGGGCCCAGCAAAGGGATATTAGATCAGACAACTTACGCTCAACAGGCATGGAATGAGGGATTCTAGACTCTTCACTGAGCTGACGTGACATTTGAAATGAAAGCAGACCCCTTTACTGCACTGGTGGCCATGATCGATATTTTAAATCTTTTTTAACTGAATACCCTGGATGGCTTGATCCGTTGTTGCTTCTCAATGCAAGATTAGCGGAATAAAGATGGACAGCTCTCATGTTTAAACACGACCACCAAATCTTTCTTTTCTGTGGCACCATAGCAGAAAGACTTCTCCAATAACTGAGATTTGCATAGTAGACCAGAACTTTCATGAAATAATGCTAACACTAATTTTATAGATATGAAGGGTGTCAAGTGAAGTTAATGGCGAACTACAGAAACTTATATAGAAGTCATGAAGCGGTTGGTGCCTTTTGATCATGTGTAATTATTAATGTTAATAGCTCACTGCTTTTTTTTGTAGTCAACGGTTACTAAACTATAGGGTTTTTGTTTTCTAGAAATGTATTCGTAATCCTATTTGAATCTTTCTTTCTTAACATTATCAGCTATTATGGTCGTTTCATCCATTGTTGATTCATGGAAAAAAGATTGAAGAGTGAACTTGAACACATATGGTAGAAACCGTTAACCAAAAATGCCAACATAAGTTTCTTCAATTTTTAGGTTGGTCTCGCTGGCTTGCTATATGTGCATGTATGTATATATCAAGCATACAAGCCGATGGGGCTAGAAGGCTGACAATTTAAAATCCTTATAATGTCTAGAAAAATATTGAAAGATAAGTATAAAGATTAATAGGTGAAAGATGAAATATACGAAGCCCGTTATTCGGATAAGAAGAAAGAATAAACTCAAAGGCAGAGTTCAATTGAAAGATGGAAATAATGAATGCAACAGCTCTATTCTGTGTTATTATCGATTGTATGAATTCCAGATCACAGACAATCCCTTTCTGCCCGGTGTTCAATGAATAATATACAGAAACGTGATATTCAATTATTGAATTTGTTTTATTCTTTACTTTCAGAGATAATTAATTTGTTACTGTAGGAAATGATGGAAACAAAGCCAATGATTAACGATGAGAAAAACCAAATTCTTGCCCACGTTTATTGTATTCAAATGCAGTCGGAGATAAAATGCAACAAATAATCGTTTCATACTTCCCCAGTGCCAGAATCTATGGTGTCACTGTTCATGCAATCGTTAGAGTGAATGAATGTTTTGCTGTATTTGTTGAATAAACCTCACCTGTTATACATGCATTCATTAGAATGATTGAACGTTTTCACTGATTTATTTGTTATAAATCCTACCTGTTATGTATGCAATCATTAGAATGAATGGACGTTCCCACCTTTTTATAGAATATCAATCCCTCCTTTTATATATGCAATTATTAGAATTAACGTTTCCACGCATCTATTTAATACATGTAAACTTTTATGTTTCATCGTTACAATAAACAGAAGTTTTGAAGTATTTGTTCGTCGAATCCTACCTACTTTGTATTAAATTATTTGAGTGAATGGAAGTGTTGACCTATTTATCATATAACTCCTACCTGTCATATATGTAATTATCAAAATGAATGAGAATTTTCACGTATCTATTTGATAAAGCCAACATTTCATATATATAACCATTTGACTGAATGGCAGGTTTGACGTATTTATTCAAATCCAACCTCAAATATATTTACTCATCAGTATCAATAAGAATTATGTCGTATTTATTTAAACCTTATCGATTATACACACACACACACACACACACATACACACACACACACATACTTATATATATATATATATATATATATATATATATATATATATATATATATATATATATATATATATATATGTCAACTTTATAGGGGTATATATATATATATATATATATATATATATATATAGATAGATAGATATGTATGTATGTGTGTGTACATATATGTGCGTGTGTGTGTATATATATATATATATATTTATATATATATGTATACATATTAAGAATGAATGAAATTTTTGTGATACCTCTTTAAATCCTACTCGTGATTAATCATTTTGCGGAATTATTTCAACGAGTGAAATTTGTAAAAGACCAAAATACGTTTTCATTCATGTATCTATTTTTAATGCATAATTGTGATTGATTTTGTCCAGATAAAGTTAGCTTGGAATATTACACGTTCAATTTGAGGTTCAAAATATTCCCCCCAAATTGATTGAAACAGGTCTGCCCAGCCACTCAATAGAAACCACGGCTTTTTCCAGCATGTCGTGGTGGGGTTTTGATTGGTTTTAATACAAAAACCTTGGCATTGGGTCTCGTGAATGTCGTGTTTGGGGAAATCAAATAAAAAGCTGAGATCAATGGATGAATTACTGTCGCTTTTCGTCATTAAAAAAGTGCAAATTAAAAAAAAAAACAAACGGAAATGCCGCTGGACATAAACTGAGGGGTAAATTCAGTATCAATATTGACCCCCCCTAATAACTTATTTAGAGTTGGAATCAATAGACAAACAAAAAAATGCTTTTGCAAGACATCATAAGGGGTAAATGTTTTACGCTTATTACCTCCGCTACTTTACACCCTTTTAAAAAATTTTCTCGTAAAATATATTTGATTTAGTTTTGCTTTAATTTAAATGATACGAAAATTTTTACTTGCTATCCAGATATGTAAAGGTTTGGAAATTATTGTTGAAGACTGCTCGACGTGAATTGTTTATCATAAAGAATAAAACAAATGCAAAACAGTCTGAGAATAACAAGCTCCGAGTTGTGATAAAAATAACAGAAAGAAAATGAAAGAAAAGCGAGGTGAAAATTGAGAATAATAGAATACTATATTTGGACAAAATTTTAGAAAAATAATATTACCGTTTGGACTTTAAGGAAAAAAGCTTCTTCGGAAAATTTGATGGTAAAACACTGTTTCTTTGTCTGCTGCTTCAGATTCCACACACTCACTCTCACACACACACATACACACACATTTATATAGATAGATATATGCGTGTATGTGTGAGTATGTATTTAGCGTATTAGTTGAAAATGCACGGTGTCCAATATTTTAGTAGATAAATCAATAAAATAGAGCTTATAGTGTTATATACATTCATTATTAGACTCACTACAATCTAAGAAATTGTTTCGATATCTTCACAAGCGAATAAAAGCCAGTGAATTAAACGTCTATTCTTTCAAATTATCATTTTGTACTCGTCAATATCATGCACTATTTTCTTCTTGATATATATATATATATATATATATATATATATATATATATATATATATATATATATATATATATATATATATATATATATATATATATATATATATATGAACTTTAAGGTCAGTGGAAATTAATTGTCATGTTCTTCGGTTGAATATGTTGGTGGAGAATCGACTCGAAGAAGTTTTTCCTGTGCAATTAGTATCCATAAAGATGATATCATAAGTTGGTTTGCACGCAGTCTAAAATTAAAACCGACGCAACAGATTTAATATTCATATGGGTGAACACTCAACAGAAATGATACGAAGAGCAAGTCATGTCTGTTGTTATACTTACTGTTACCTCATCGTTTGAAACGTTTTTATGGTAACCTACGTAAGTAAGCCTTGTTCCGAAAAAATAAGTATGAAGTACAGAAAAATATCAAAATACTTCACACATAAAACCCTATATAAAATGACTAACAACATGTATCGCAAAAACTATATGATAAAGGGGGTGTGTTTGATCAACACTGCTGGGGTGCCATGTAAATATAGTTGTTTTGTTTCAAAATCCCCGAAACGGTTACATGGTAAACAACTGATGATCCCAATAGGTGACAGTTAATGTATTGCACAATAATAATGAAGTATAGAGGAGCCAGGGAAAAAAAATGCTTTGGGGGATTACATAAATTGCATTGACAGATATTGAGAAATAATTGATTAGAGAGACTCAAAAAAATCTAGTTTTTTGTTGTTGTTGTTTAGTGTTTAAAGCTGTGAAGCATTCCAGACGCGCGCGCGCGTGCACACACACGCACACACACACACACACACGTATACAAATTGCTGCTCGAAGGTTCAGAAAACTGAAAAGCAAAAGAACGTAGTACGGACTTTTGCTTGTACACTTTATGAGATGGGTGTTTACAAGTCCAAGTGGTCCATTTTGAATGGAATGATGAAAACTGTTGTTCGTGCAAATAATCATATTTTTTCAGTCAAATTTACCGAACTTTTAACAAAAAACCCGTATATGGGGAAGAAATACACGCAATTAAAACCTTTTAACGTTTCTATTTATTTAGAACATTCAAGATGAATTGGATGGATGATTGGATGTCATTCACGAAGTCAAACATACACTTGAGAGGAATATAATAAAATTTAAAAAACTAGTAACATTTCGAATCATATACATATATCTTAATCAGATAGATAGATGGATAGATAGATGATGTACTATCCAAAAAAATTGGGCATTTGATCGGTCTGATCATCTTTCAATCTATCCAAACATTTCACAGCTCTTGAAATGACGCCAGCAGGAACAAGGAGCTTGTATTTTTTGTTTTATCTCTCTCAACTAAGTCATTTTGCGCCTTAATTTCCTCAAAATTTTAGGTTATACGGACACTAAGATAGCTTGGTCCACACCAGGCACACATCATACTGACATCAAGCATTTGGGGCATCTGTGTACAACTTTGGGTGTTCATAGTAATATCATTGCTGTGATCTTTACATTTGATGAAAGACTTCCAAAGCAAACATCATTATATATATATATATATATATATATATATATATATATATATATATATATATATATATATATATATATGCATACGCTTGTGCTTGGTGTGTGCTTGTGTTTCTGTGTTATATATATATATATATATATACATATATATATATATATATATATATATATATATATATATATATATATATATATATATAATAACTCAATTTATCGCGCCATGTGTAGTGAAAGAAATTATACATTGCTTGTAACAACTTAGCCAACTTTCAGTTAATATTTATATTCTCCCGCAGAGCAGACCAAGTAGTTTGAATCTGATCAGTTCATTTTAGACGAAGTCGTTTTACCAAATATGAAAGAAAAAAAAACAAACAAAAAAACCTTCATAAGACGGATCATTTCCTAACATTCTCAGTTTGAAATTATCAGCAAAGTCTCTTTCAGTCTTGCCAGACGCCTATACAAGTAAGAACTATTTAAATAGTTTTTCCTCTCTCTCCTCCGGCGCCGTGAAGGTCTGAAATACAAAATACACAAAACCGGATAAAATCCAAACGGAACCTCTGTAAGTCGCCTGATCCAGTAACCAATGAACTGAGCCCGGTAAATCTGCCAACAACAAACACGACCAAAAATTCAAATACATTTTCCCACTTATGACTCAAGAAATGCTCAAAGTGCTAGATCTTTCTGAGCCAAATCTCAAAATGTCTTTAGAACACGACGTACAAGAATTCACCTTTAATCATTTATTTTAGAAATAATGAAAATTATAACAATACACTCAATTATATGATCTGGTGTCCTCATCTTGATTGTTATAGTCACAACTTTACTGCAGTTGCACCCTTCTTCAGTTGTTTATCGTATTCATTAATCTTCTGGAAATCTTGAGTTGAATCTTCTCTCAAAAGTGCAGGGGTAGATGGAGAATGATCATAATCATACCTCGATCTATTTGAAACAGTATTCTAATCTTAGTTCTTACAATCACAACGTTCCAGCAATTTATTCAATCACGACATGGACTTTTTCTCATTCCCTTGTTCATGCTAGAAAATATATGGTATTACGTAAGTCTTCTTAACTAATTCACCTCTGTCAACAAATGTATATGTATTTGATCACGTCCTTCCACCTGTCCGCCTGTCGATTTTATTTGTATTTCAACTAAATTTTGTGGAAGTATGGGAAATGGTGTATGGAAAAGGCAGTTGAATTTTGATTGAGAAATATTTTTTCGTTGTTTTCATACGCTCATGTCTGTCCACACAACTTCAAATGGTTCTCATATAATTTCTATGAAATTTCATATTAGGTTGGATGATAGGCTACGGATGAAGTGATCAAATTTTGGGACGGATCCATGCACAATTACTCACTCTACATCATAGTTATATATTCACACAACATAATATCGTCAGAAATTTCGCACGATAACTCCAAGAGTTCCAAATGAATTTCAATGCCATTCTGTGGAAGGGTGAACAATAGACTACGAAAGACCTGACCAAATTTTGGTGCGGATCCATGCATAATTACTCTCCTTGACTATGGCATTGGCAGAGGTATGTGTGTTTTTCCGTGTGAAACTCCTTTTGCTCATTCCATTGGACCAGTATTTGAATTTCACCCAATGACTATGATAACTTAGATGAGGATATCATTTCGAATAAATCATTATCATCATCAGTCTTTGATCATCCGTCTTTGGACCTTCCCCGAGATTCGCCAGACCTCTCTATAATGGGTGTTGCAGGGCCATTACTTTTTAAAATTGTGTAGTATATCTCTCCATCTTGTATTCTGTCGGCCTCGGTTTCGTCACGTCGGATATGAACACACAACAATCAAAATGGAAAACGCAGAACTGGAGAAAGTAGGCCACTACATCTACATTTGACAACGAATCTCCTTGATATTCAAAAAAAAAAAGAAGAAATCAAAAGAATAATCACTCTGGAATGGCAAGCTTTCGGTAGAGCAAGTTCGAATAAATCAGTGTACATCAATGATAATTCTTCATCACAGAAAGGCAAACAGAAAGTACAAACATAACTGAACTGTTGCTGTGGGATGAAACCTTGTTGAAGCTAAAGAATATTATTCATGTTCAATTAGATGAAGCATTGTCTACCATCGTAAATTTTTGACTAGTGTTTTCATTCATCTTAAGTCTTTTACTTGCTTTTTGTCGCAACTTACTCTGGCCGTCAGTCGACAGTCGTGAGTAAGCCCTGCAGATCGAGAATAATTATTAACTCTCGGTGTGACTCGAACTTATATCCTTTTTTCCTCAGAGAAGCCCGGTTAAGCGTGCCTGTTGCCCTTATCGGCTGAACTTCGAGAACCCTACAGCTGGCAAAAGATCAAATCTAACCTTTAAACCTATCCTCCATTCATCTCCTATCTCTGTCACTGTATATAAATATTCGTTATCGTTTTTACACCCGTACTGTCAGTAGCAGCAATTTTATCATTTTATCAAATGAAGTGTCAATCATTATTATCTCACTATAGTTTGAGAAATATCCGTGTGTATGTGTGTGGATGCGTCGAGTTAAATCGGCAACTGGCCATTGTATAAAGTTGATATTCGCCAGATATGTTAGCCTATGCACCAGACATTGCAGCGTCAAGTTTAAAGTCGTTTGAGTCAACGGTTCCCGATATGAAGTGGTACTCGATTTACAATACAAATCCACACTGAAATGAACACATATTTTGTGCCCGTTCAAGTGACGTGTCTATGACGCAGAACAGAATACACACACTCACACACACACACACATACATATATATAAATAGAGAGAGATGATGCTTATCTTTTTACGATAGAGATGGGAGCTAAAGAGATTGAGGATGTTAATTTTTACGGTAGAGAGTGGGATAGAGAGAGGGTGTTTCTTTTATAGTCAAGAAAGGTAGTAGAGGGAATGAATGTCAATCCTTCCCATTTTTTACCCCCTCCCCCTACAAGCCTATTCTGCACCCACCCCCAATTTTTTCTCCTCAATGCATAGCCAGCCAGACAAGTTGAAAACTGATGAAACCATTGTTGACAGTTTTGGTTGACAGTTTCAAATATCTGTGTTCAAATCCACTCATAAATCTTATTCCACGAATCAATGCCCAGTCACATGCACAGATCACAAAACATACAGATAGGTGAATAACATTTCTGCTATTTCCTTGCTTCATCCATCACCCTCTTTGTTTGTATTATTCTCCCTTTCTCTCTCTTATTCTGTATGGAAGCAACTCTGGATCTAATCTGTAGATGACGAAGTATTGCCTGGGTGTAAATATGAAAAGCTTCAAAGATTTGAATACCTCTTTATTGCAGAGTTTTCCATCACTCTTGAGCCAGATGTTGCGCATTAGAACAAAACCTCTCTCTCTGACAGGTAGATGTGATGGGGTTTAAAATCATGGTTGCTAACAATGGGGATTTGATGAAATAATATAAGCATTGAATGACCACATACATGTCGATGTGTCAGAAATTATATCTATACATTTTTTTTTATTTATTTCATTTATGCCCTCTCTACGACAATGTGTGCCACTTTGTGAATGAAAGAAAAGAAAAGGAAAATGAATACGGGTATCCACCGCTATCCGAAAGTAAAGTGTAAGCCGAAATAGCATAAAGCAAAAAAATCAATTACCATTAATTTTTATGGGAAAATCATTTAGTATTCTCAGCATCCTCCCGCCAAAATGGTGATGATGAAATGTTAGGCTGAGTTGTTGGAGGTTGGGGTGGTGGAACGTACAGGAAACTGGGGTGTCGGAGAAAGGAAAGAAAATGGTGGGTGCTGCCTTTATAACAACTGGCCATCTTCATTATTGTTGATTAAACTACGATCTCGCTATTGTTAGTATAATTACTTATTCATTATGATCGTTAGTTCAATTACCTTTTCAATAGCATTGTTAGTTTAATTTGTTTTTGTAAGTTGAATTAAAATTGCAATCATATAACTGTAAACAACACCTAATGAAATCTAAGAATGAAGTTCAATCTCACACTTAGGTCGTGCTCGCTTCGATTCTATACGTCATCGCTTAAGGTCAGACAAACTATCGATTAAAATTACCACAGTCTGTCTTTCTCTTATCAGAAAGAATATAATGAAATGATTGCTGATTTTCTGACGTACCACCTATGTGATTTAATTTGAATAACTATTGCCAGTTAGCCTCTGTAGCCTAATCGGTGGGGCAAAGTCTCAGTCCGACAGGCTTCCGAATGTTAATGACACAAGTTCAAATCTCACAAGAAGTTTCTCTATTTGAAATCTATGCTGCTGGCTCAATGGTTGTGTGATGTAAAAACGATGTTATGTTTAAATGCAAGAACACAAGACGAAAGAGAACCCAATCGAAAAAAATGAGTAATGACCATGCTTTATCAATGAAATTTGAATAACTCGAGGATATAGGAGAAGTCCATTTAGTTCATGTAACCGGTGGTATCATGGGTAAGATATATCAAGGAAAAGCATAAAAATTGTCCTTCATTCTTTTGATTATATATATAGTAACATGAGAAATTTTGGGAGGAAGGAAGAAAAAAGCCGAAAGATAAGAACAGTTGTATCTAAGTGTCGAATCGAACCCGGTATACGTGGACAGAATTTCTTTAACGGACCGCCAAGAAAAACCCCCAAAACAAACAATCAAAAGAACCACTGTCTTTACTGTTACTTTATCACTTATCTACTTAGTTAACACAGAAAATGACAAGAGTTGATTAAATCTTCCGGGTATTAGATAACAAAAGGAAAATGATTATAAATTGACTTTCGTCACTTTTATTTAAATTTTATTTGAGTTGGTTTTGCGACTACATTTGTTGTAAGTTGAGCATTGGAAATCGGGAAGAAACGAATGGTTTATGACCAGCAATTATTTCAAGCGCTATTTAGAGAATATAATTATTATCTATGTAATGTTAATACATTCACAATGAGTTTACCATAGGAATGCATTGTAAATGAATTTACTATAGAAATACTTGAAAACCAGGAAAAGAGCTAGCTAGTCGCTTGGAATTTATGCAAGCTCTGCTGAAAGAATAGGTCTATTATCTGTATAATGTTAATGCATTGTGAATGATTTTACTATAGGAAAGATTTGTAAGTGATTTTCCTATCGAGAGGCATTGAAAAAAGAAGTTGTACACGAATAGGAAGTAATGCAAGAATTACTGTCAGAATGAGGCAAGTACATGTACGTTGCAAATGCATTGTTAATGACATTACAGGAGGAAATCATTGAAAATTATTTCATCTATAGGAATGCAGGGAAAATAAGAGATTGTGAGATGCCAGGTTTTAAACTAAGTTTTACTGGCAGAATAGGGCTATTATACGTATAATTTCTTACTGTATCTGTGATAAAACATTTCAAACTAAAGTTTAAAAAATGTAATGAAATTAATTTTCAAAATAATGTGAAGTTGAACTTTCCAGCTGGGGGAAGAGCTCACGATGCAAACAAAATACTCTTTACCCACTCTACTATTGTTGCGTGATGGTAAGCTAGCAAGTTAGACGATTCACCAGTCCAGAGAGTGCCATCCTCACTGGAGTGCCTAAGTACTGTAACCTTCTATCAGACTAAGCTAGAGAGCCCAAATGAAGACTGATGTGTATCTGCCACTAGCATCTGTTGTCAGTGTTCCATCTCAAGCAGAATCCAAGATCTTGAACACGGATTTTCAAGGTGAGGAATCCTTGGCAACACAATCTTTCTACTCCAATTTTACTGCATTTGACCGTTACTAAATTTATCTTAGTATATACAGCCCAAATCAAATTTTGTAGGATTATGATAGCTTCAAAACAGTACAAAAATATTCTTCCAAAATCAGGGATAGGATAAAAAAAAGTACCCTCCCAACACTAAACACTAGTCTTCGAATCCATGATACTGCCCATTATTCCATGAAATTTTTATCAAGCCTTATAAAACTAATATACGTATATTTCAAGTAATCACACTCATACGCAGACTGAAACACACACATACATGCACATTCTTATATACATGCAATTATAAATATTTATGTAAAGTTGAAATAGCATGTACATAAACATGATAGCATTAGTACACAATCAATAAAATACTAGCTTATCTTCCAGACGCCCACGCATAGACGTAGATTCTTTTCGACAGACGCTTAAAACCCCTGCAAATATTCTTCACATAATTACGTACATCCACCCACGCAAATGTTTAACTTGATATGATGAAGTAGTGTCTCTAACAACAATAATGATAATATTTATGCCTTTTGGACAGCCATGCACACAATAGACGTACATAACTCTTATTCAAAGTGTTACATGCAAACTCATATAAGCAGGCTAACACCCGATGTGAGAAAAGCAAGAAGATATAAGTAAATATCACGCTGAGAAAATATATGCGCATGCTCTAAATGACAAATGAGGCTGAAGGAAGTCTTGTCCCGGGAATCATAAGTCCTCGGGAGAAATTCAATCGATATTGTCGATAATGGCCGAATGCAGTGCTGATATCATTCTCCCAGAGATCGATAGACGCTCGCAAATAGTTTACACGAAATGTATTTCTGTGTCACAAGCAACACACGTAGAAATAAAAATCTCTCCAAAGATTATTACTTCCCTTTTCGCAAAAAAAAACCCAACATTTTCGTGATTTTGCTCCCTCTCCTGATCCTATCACTCCCACTTTTGCATTTTGTTTCTTGTTCCGTAGTAAATCTCGGGGAAACATTACAAAATATTCTAAATTCATCATCATCATCAGCAGCAGCACCAGCAGTAGCAGGAACCTGTTGGTGTCTGTCGTTAGACATAACCTTACCCAAGATTACCAGATCTCTCTATCATGGGCGTCGTGAAGCCAACACTTTCTGAATCTGTCTAGCTCGTCACGCCATCTTACTCTCTGCCGGTCACGATTTTGCGTATGATCTCCAGGGATCCATGTTGCGAGTGGTGGTGATCATCAGTTGTCCAACATTCTGCAACGAGACCAGCCCACTGCCATTTGATTTTTCTGTCTGTTTCAGTGATAGCTCAGCCTCCTGTCTTCTCAATTATGTACTGATCTCTCCGTGTGAGATTGAGCATGATTCTCTCGTGTGCACGTTACTCAGTTTTTAGTTTGAGGGCCAGTCTCTTGATTAGGCCTCGTGTTTCAGCACCATAGATGACTATCGGTGAGATGCATGGGTTATATATATATATATATATATATATATATATATATATATATATATATATATATATATATATAACGAAATGTTTTAAATTGATGCATACTTATACAACACTTTTTTTTCGAATCCTTTTTACTTTTTCTATTTCTTTTGTTCCGAAACGAAAATGACGTTGTTCTTTGCACTGACGCAAACTATCCAAAAAGACAAATTTTTCGCACAGACACAGACACTCTCTTACACACACACGCATGCATGCGCACGCACACACACATATATACAAATACGTTGATGTTCGTATCTTCAGTAAATAAGTCCGTGGTCGTGTGTTTTGGGGCAACTTGCATAGTGTTTTGATTAGCTTGCTTCCCTTGCACATCGGTTCTTTCTACATATCCCATCGGCTATGCCGGGACACGATATCCTAACATCAACAGTCGACATAATATATTAGAAAAATATTAGAAACCGATTTGATGACGCTGCCAAAGCGAAACGCGGAATCAGAAAAATATGTGAGAAAATAATTTGATATTCTCCCAAATCAAATCATCAAATCATTGAATTAAAAACTGATGGAAATATCATCCAACTTTATACATACACGTATATATGTATATGAATATATATATATAATTATATGTGTATGTATACACATATGTATATATATCTATATATATATACATTCGCATATATACATGCATACATATATGTATGTACATGTATGTATGTATATATAAATATCAGAAAAAAGGGGTAGGGAAAGACTTATAGCAATTTTTGGTTTGAAACATATATGACCAAATAGTGAACTTCATTTACTGACGATTTATGTACCATATCCATGAAATTCCTAAAAAAATCTGCCCTGCTTTAAAATGCTTGGGAACACACGAATACACATATATAGAGAGATGCACAATTGCTGAATTGGGATGCACCTAGCTGAATATTTCTTGACCGATGTGTACCTTGCACACTGAATCGATGTTATACAATAAGCCAACGATCTTTTGCCCGTTAGCAATCAGAAGTCCTTTTGATTGAATGAAGAGACACGTGAATAGTGTAAAACCTCATCTCTTTGGAGCGTTTTGTACTGAGCAAAAACCGACAAGAACTAGCTATCTAGCAAGACACATTGATAAATATTCAAGATGTCGATAAAGTTCTGCACCGATATTAAAATTCAAAATTTGGTAACTCAATTTATGCAAATGATAGAACAATTTAATATATATGTATGATTTGAAGGTTAAACTTTCAAAGTTCTTTTCAACCAATTTCTCATGACCTCCATCAATGTTGATGTATTTCGAAGTCGGCGCACGACTTTATGGACACATCGTTGATAAACAGATGATTTACCTATCAGGTGTATTTGTCAGCTAGTTTGTTTTCCAAATAAGGTCTTTTAACCCTCGTGTCCATAGTTTTTTTCTTTTTTTATACATCAGAATGAACGTTTTCTGAAAATAGTCATACTGTAGACTTACTCTTTTAATCAGTTCACAATGTTATATAAACACCCTCAAGTGGATTTATTTTGGTGAATAGATAATTATCCATAAGAGCTAGTTCAATCATATTGAGTTAATGCAACAGTTCCCTGAACTAACGTTGCACAATGTTAGGGAAATCTTCGAAATGACTTTTAGGTTTGTTCAGCTCTTTATTGTATGTGTGTGTACATATTCTTTCAAGAAATTTTCTCAGAAAATATTTAATCCATGGAAACGTGCAGAGGGGGAGGTAACAATGGATCAGTTTATTGTTATGATGCCGTAGATGCTCACACGCATCAGGGAACATTTGTAGCGTTGAGAAAAAAGAGATTTTGAGCTCAAGAATAAAGAACAGTTTAGAACATCTTAGAATTTCAAAACATTTTTGGAGAACTATATTTCGTACGTGAAATAGGGAATTACCCAAAATTATGAAAAAAAATATTGATATATATGGTTAATTAGTGCCCCCCAAATAAAAAAAAACAATTCAAATGAAACACTGGCAAAAAATAATACACACTGTGTCAAAACTGAGGTTAAATCTCCTTTTCACGATTTGGTTTTGCCACAAAACATAACAATCACTTTTTGATGTCGAAACATCAAATATGCGTCATGTAGACCTAAGAGACTTATTCTAAGATTTGAGGGTCCGAGGGGAGGCTTGGTTCCTTGGGGGAGGCAGCCTATCCAACAGTTTGTGAGATTTATCATTGTATAATGTTAGTATAAATGAAGTGAGTAAATTTTTATTCATAAACCTTTTGGGCCACTACCCTCCATTGATTTGAAACACAGAAGAATATTTAAAAGAGGATGCATCGCAAGCAAAACATTAACTTGCAGAAAATGGAAAATATTTGGCCAATTCATTTGAAAAACAAATGAGAACAGAAAATACCTTTCTGTGAGTGAGAAAGTCGACCAACAGCTCACTGCATGACAACATCCATCCTCCTACTGCACGTGCAACTAAGCAAATAATCCTGGAACTTCTGCTTGTAGCATATTCTCCAGATCCGCCACCTTCAGACTTTCATTTGTTCCAATTTACAACCCCCCCCTTGTCTGTTCAGCGGTTTCAAGTAGTACAAGATCACCTCTGATGGTTGTAGTTTAATATATGGATTAACATATATATATATATATATATATATATATATATATATATATATATATATATATATATATATATATATATATATATATGTATATATATATATATATATGTAGTAGTATGAGTCATGTAATGATATGCAAAGGTGCGTATGTGTGTGTGAAGCGAATTTCAAAGAGTAAAATATTCCTAGAGTTTGGAGAATTGTTTGTAAATAGAATTGGGAATAGATAAGGGATTCACTTGTACCCCTGGGTGAAAAGATAAATATTCGGATGATTTTCTCAAAATCAATCAGATCATTTATCAAGATTTTATGTGCGACAATATGCCTTTTCAATCAGTGTATTTGACGACCGGAATGGAAAAGATTAGCCATTTTGACAAGAGCCATTTCTCCTTCTTGAAAGCAATTAAGAGATAACGTCTCCACACAGCGTCACTGGGACATAATTATATAAGATAAATATATCTCTTTTTGAAAAGTCTGTCTCGATTCTGGCTTTAGTTGAAGTGACCTAAAGGCTTTGATTGGCTAGCCGATCAATAACCCTTGATAGATCCGGTCACGGATTGGCTAGAGGTGTGACCTAAAGCCAACAAGTAATGTTTTGGCGGGTAAGCAGAGGCAGATTCTAGACAGGCTGCTTGGTAGTCATCATTCTCTTTTGTTCTACCCTGGGGAACTGACCGGAACGGTTTCGACTTATCCGCTCGCCCCTGCTGTTTATATTTCCTTACCTTTCTAACTCAGCTCCGTCTTGAAAATCTGCCTCGTTCTTTATGAGCCGTGATACCCTACGTTTTTCATCAGCATCTAAGAAAGAACTAGGCAAATAAAGGAATTAAAATAGACGGCAAATTCCAAAGTTACTTTAGATTTGTTGACAGCATCGTCTCTTTTTACAAAAAGCCTTCCAGGATTTCCAAGTAACGCTAGACGAACTGAACGAAGAGAACAAGAAAGTTTGTCTTCACATGAACTTCAGTAAAACAAATGTCATGTACAACAATCGTATTGAAGACAAAGACAAAACAATCGAAATCAAAAACGTAGACCATTATATCTCCATGAAAGCCTGGAAAGGAGAATGAATCGAGCAAAGAATCACTTTAGGATGGCATGGCTTTGGTAGAGAAAGTCCAAACTTCAAGAATAAGAAAATCCCACTAGTCCTAAAAAGGAGAGCACACAACTAATGCATCCTCTCGCTAGTCACCAAGCCGAAACATGAAACCTAACCAAAAGATTGAACCTCAAGCTGAGAACCATGCAACTTGCACAAAAGAGAATTATGCTCAACCACACGTGGAGAGATTACAAGACATCAGAGAAAAAACCGGATTTTGTGATATCATAGAATCCGTTAAAAAACTCAAATGGCAAGGGGCTGGTCACGTTATCAGAATGTCGGACAACCAATGGATATCAAAACTCACAACGTGGAACTCCAAAGATCATACGCAGACCTCTGGCCGACAAAATATAAGATGGTGTGACGAACTAAACAAATTCAGAAAGTATTGGCTCGGCAACAACCATAGTAGAGAGGTCTGACAAATATTCAGGAAGATCTGTGTCCATTGCAGACGCTAAAAGGCTGAAGATGATGATGATTTTTTTTTTATACGTAGCGTGCTTTTTTTCCCGTGCCACGATCACACAACGCAGTTCTTTGTCTTTTACGACCGTCTTTTCAGCATTTAATTCCAGTAAATTATCAAGAAGCAGTTTACGAAGAGTATTGACGCGCAATTATTATCTCCGGTTACTTTCATAATTGTTAAAATCTATATTGGATACGACAATCCAGCCCAATAAAATACCGCTCGATACTTTTTCGCAATGAAATCCATCCTCCCAAGAACGATTAACTCTACTGGAAGTTTGTTCATAATTTTTAAAATCTAATTCGTCAGACATTTTTAGTTGTTAAAATTGCTCTAGGTGATAGCTCTGAAAAAACTATTTGCAGTAATCAATGACAATAATGGTTGATTAACTATTTCTTAAATTAAAAAGCCTGATAGATAAGTAACTTTACACATATAGATTTCTGATTCTTGAAGTCTCCTTTACACAAATAAGTAATCTGTGTCGGTTGGTTGTAGTTTGATACAGTAGATGAACAATAAATGACCTGCATAACCATCGGTTACTCTTCTGACTATTAAAAAAGTATAAGTATCAGGTAAAACAATTCTAATTCATAAAATGCAGATCGATCCTCTCTTGCAACTGAGTCCATACTTCTGGAAACGATTAACTCAACTGAAAGTTCACTCATAATATCTTCATTCAGTTTGCCCACTCCTTTAAAATTGCCCTTGAAGACATCAAGAGCCCAGAAAAATTCTGGCTCTATTCAATGTCAATAAAGCCAGAATAACACTTCCTACAGCCTGGTTCACAAGTTGCCCCGCTATATACAGATTCGTTTCTGATTCTAACTAAGGATGAATCTATGCAATCTTCTATGTCATAATTTGCTGTGTGTCCGGCCAATTTAGAATGTAAGGGAGACGACTCTTCAAAACTGCTATCATTGCTTTTTAAATCGCCACTTGGTGTTTAAGAAGGTAAAGTGTTAAATCATTTGAAATGAATGACCTATACATACATTTATTTTATCAAATATTGGTTTGTTGTCATTTCCGCTTCCATGAATTTTCCTTAGATACTACATTGAATTAGATTTCCACCCATAGGTATACTGTTAGCAAATAAATGGGTATTTTATTAAAAAAGACATCGATTTTACTTGACAAGTAATTCAGCCCTTAATTTTTGAACTTGTTATTGTATAAACATACCGACACAAAACATATATTAAGGTATACCTTTAACAAAGCAATCCTTATTCGTTTCTTTGCAAATTTCTGAAAAAAGATCCGATTTAAGACTGGGTTTTAAAAAACTGAGTAAATTTTTTTTATGAAAATATATTACTTATCTATTTTCTTACTATAGATTGGATGAAAAAAAAAACAATATTACTAATTCAAAAATATAACTTTATCACTTTAGATTAAAGAAATGAGAGCATTACCTTTTCCCCATTTTTATTCAGAATGTCTCTTAGATAGGAAGAGAGGAGAGAAGATGGTTAGGTAGTTTACTCAAGAGGTAGGAGAAGAGAAAGAGAAAAAAGGACGTTAATAAGTTTAATAAAAATGTAGTAAAGGGGATAAAAGAAAGTCAGGTAGCATGTGAGAGGGTTGAGTGGGGGAAAGATTTGTTTAATAAGGAGATAGGAAGGGAAAAGCAGTTGAGAAAGTTGGATAGTATACAGAGGAAGTAGGAGAATGTTTGCAGATGAAACTAATCTATGTTTGTATGAAATTTAGATAAAATCCTTGACAGACAACAAACTTTCAAAAAGATAAGGGAGGGGGCGATAAGAAGACACAAACAGAGGGAGAGAAGGTGCATGATATTATAAATGATTTTAGTTGTCAACACCCATGGTAATTACAACCTGAACAAGCTGGAACTACACATCACCATCAACACCTTAACAAACATCAGAGATTTGGTAAATGGACCACCATACAACATCCCATCACATAAAGCTGACGTTTAGGCAATCCCATGCAAGGACTGCGTAAGATCTACTTCGGAGAGACGTCAAGACCTCTAAAGAAGAGAATATACGAACACAAGAGAGCCCTGAAATTGAATAAAAAGATAAATGTCCTGCTCAAACATAGAAAAACACACAACTGCCACACACACGTGTGTGTGTGTGTGTGTATGTTTGTATATATATATATATATATATATATATATATATATATATATATATATATATATATATGAGTTTATGGATGCCATCAGCTCTTGTTGGATGTCAATGATTGATAGATTGAAGTAGTGTGAGATAGATGCTTAGATTGACAAGAGTAGACTGAGATTGGTTGATAAATAAGTAGGAACAGTGAGATTGATGGATAGATTATACAGCATTTATCATTTGTATGGTATTCATCAAGATTAATTAGCTAGACAGCAGGGACTGGTTAACTATCCAACCTCAAGAATTCAAAGAATATTTTGTGTCACTTTTAACTAAGTTTCATTTACAAGATTCATCCACATTTACATTCTGGAGTCGTTTTTTGTTTCTTGCTTTCCGTCTAATTGCTTTTGGCTACGATAATTTTTCTTTTCATTTAGTTACACATAATTCTTTGTCCTATCGTCAGCCTTTGATTGATTTAGAGAGCAAAGTAATTATGTCTCTTTCGGTGCATTAATCAATTGCTTATTATTTATAAAGCTCACGTCTTGAAAAATTAAATATGATATTTTGTTTTCATTAGATTTTATGAAATTACTAGGAAGTAACGTATGATAATGTCTGAGAAAATTATTTTCTCATTTGTTGATCTATAATGAGGAAAAATGGTTGGTTTTTGAACGTATCGCTTCGGGTACGTTTAAGGAGACGACAAGATTCGGCGTTGATTGAGTTGCAAACGAAGAAGCAAAATGAAAATAAAATATTTTTATTTTATGCTTTCAATAATAATAATAATAATAATAATGATAATGATAATGATAATGATAATAATGACAGGTCTGGTCAGTCACTCAATAGAAACAATCACGTAACCAACGCCCTTTGGCAGCACGTTGTGCTGGGGGTGATCAATTAATAAACTGTAAAAAAAATAGGTGTCATCAATGAAAAAATTACTTCTCTCTCCATCTGTTCGGCCGTAATGATTTAAAAGAAAGTCAAAATTTCCGAAGTACAAACGTGAATGCTACCGGGCGTAAAGTGAGCGGCCAATTAATCACGGTCTGATGTTGTCAAATGGCCCCCGACCGCTAACTCCTATTTTTGGGAGAACACAATTTTTTTGTTTATTTAAATGCCCAAATGTAGTTTAGCCTGTGCGCATGATGGATACATACATAGCTAACCTGCCAGACTGACTTGAAAACTGAAAAAAACCTGTATTGACAATTATGGTGAAAGTTTCGGTTGCCGATTTTTCAGCTGGTTATCATAATTGCTATAACCTGCTCCCTTTAAATAATGATAATGATAATAATATGAAGAAGAAGAAGAAGAAGAAGAAGAAGAAGAAGAAGAAGAAGAAGAAGAAGAAGAAGAAGAAGATGTTTTGCGAGTAAGCTAAAGTAGCAAGGCTCCGACAATTATATACAAAGTAGAGTACGAAGGAGGAAATGTATACGTTCCAATTGGCTTCTTGTCTCCTAGCCATTTGCCGTACCTACCAACGGAAATTCTTGTGTGTATTTAAATAGATGCAAAAACGTAATAGAAATTACACATAGAGTCGATTTTAATTAAGGAGCCTTTTAGCAAAAAGCGTTTTCTGAAAATAATATCATGCACCATTCCTCTGATGAGAGTAGGTTCATGAGCTGGGATGCTGTGTGCACTACTGCAACCACTACTAAATTACAGAAATGTTCCTTTCCATAGAAGACAGACGCTGCGACTGTAAATAAACAGCGATAACTGTGACTGTAGCAGCAGACATATGACTGTAATGTGGAGCAAAAAAAAGAAAAAAGAAAAAAAGAACAAGACATGAGAATAATTATCTGATGGAAAAAACATAGCAAATCAGAACAACAAATTTATTGATAGAAAAAGAAATCTGGTCTAAAAGCGGCAAAAACACCAGATAAAATATGAAAACAACAGAACTAGCGCCCAAAATTCGAAATACGAAATCTATAAACAAGCGATGCATCACAAACTCAAAACATCGAGAAAATAAAGGACAAAAATAGAAACGATGAGTGATATGACGTAATGAAGCAGATATCAAAAGAAAACGAACAGTGAATAAAAATCAGAGATTCACTGAAAAACTATCGAAAAGATGTTAAAAAATCCACCAGAATGCCAGAGTTGAAAAAAATCCTCATCAATAATTACTGTTAAGCATGAAACAGCTCGTTATGGGACAATCCACATGAAAGAATAATCAATCATACACACACACACACACACACATATATATATATATATATATATATATATATATATATATATATATATATATTGTACGAATCTATAAAATATAACATGTTATAATGCAATATCCAACGTATGATGGGTTTATTTCACGAAGAGCTACATTCAACATTAAAATATTACGTTGGTTCAGAAAAGCGCTAGAAAATTCTACTGTATATATTTATATATGTAACAGTGTTTTATAGAAATTTAGTTAGTCATCATCTTCTGCCTTTCAGCGTCCGTCAATGCACATAACACTATTCCCTTGATTTGGTAGACCTCTCCAACATGGACGCCGCGGAGGCAGTGCATTCTGATCCTGCCGAGTTCGTCACACCATCTTGAATATTTTCGGCTGCAGTTTCGCTTATGATATCTAGGGATCCACGTTGTGAATTATGATGTCCAGTGGTTGTTTGCCATTCCGGCAACATGACCAACCCATTGTCATTTTAGTTTTCTAGTGGATTCTTTTATATCTTTGACTCCTGTTTTTCCTCTAATTATGCTGTCTTGTGATTTTTCTATGTTATGTAGATCACGATTCTCTTTTTTGCACGTTCCAGGGATCTTAGTTTGAGGGTCTATCCTTTGCTTAGGTTCCATATTCCAACATAGGTGACTATCAGGAGGAATGCAGTGGTTGTATACCCTTCTTTCAGCAATAGTAGGATTTTCTTATTTTCGAAGGCTGAGCTTACTCTACCAAAAGCTTACAATCCTAGAGTGATTCTTTGCTCGATTTCTTCTTCTTTTTAGGATTTAATGGAGATTCGTTATCCTAAGTAGATGTAGTGGTATACTTTTTTCAGGTCTTCGTTTCAATTTTGATTGTTTTCTCTTTATCTTCAACAAGTTGGTTTCATTCATTTGCTTCATTCATTCAATTCCGTTAGCATTATTTGGAGGTCATTGAGGTTCTCTAATAAATGACGATGTCGTCTTCAAGTCTGAGGATGCGTTAGGTATTTGACGTTTATTCCGATTCCTTTATTTTCCAAGTCTAAGTTTCGGAAGATCATCTCGAGGCAGGTAGTGGAGAGTATGGGTGTGCTCGTATCACTTTGTCTCACCCCTCTTTCTAGCTAAAAGGCTCCGAATTTTTAAAATCTAGTTTGACGAAGGAGGTGTTGCGTTGGTAGATATATTGCAATACTCTGACCTATACAGGGTTCAAGTATTGTTGAATGAAAACACCAAAAACCTTGAGAATCTCCACTGAGTCTATAGCCTTCTTGAACTCAACAAATGCCACAGAGAGTGGTATTTTATAGTCTGCTGCTTTCTCTCTCAGATCATTTACCGAATAGAAATGATGGATGGTTAAATAGCTTCTTCTGGAACCAGCTTGTTCATCTGGTTGGTTTTCATCTAGTGCTTCGATGATTCGGTTGGTGATTTCTTTCGTGAAAAGTTTGTGGATGCAGTTGAGTTGGCTTATTGGTCTGTTGTTGCAGAGATCTTTTGGGTCTCCTTTTTTTGTATAACGGTATTATAATCGTGGTGTTCAAATATTCTTCTATTTTGTTTTCTTTGAGGCATAAGTTGAATATGATGGCTAATATCCTAATGCTGAATTTACCGGATTTTCGGGTAGGTCGATGTTATCTGGCTCAGGGGCCTTCCTTTTTTTTAGTTTGTTTTATGGCTGGCTTCACCTCCCAAGGAACAACCTCTTGGAAATTTCTGAACTGGTTGCTCGTGACTTGTATATTTTGTTCGTTTTTCTGCGTTCTTTGTTTGGAGGAATAGAGTTTTTTTGTAGAATTTGTGAGTACATTCGACACTCCGGTTCCTATCTGTTTTTAGGTCTCCATTGTCTCTTAGCACCCTGGTTATTCGTTTTCTTCCTGTATTGAGGGCTTTCTTAATCACTTTGAAATCCCTACCTTTTGCGACAATTCTTCCAATTACTACTGTCGGGTATCTTTCATCATTTCATCGTTTCTTTTGAATGTTTAGTCCGGTCGTTTCAATCTTTTCTCTTGTAGTTGGTAGTTTGAGATTTCTGTGGTTTCGTATCGGATTTTCTATTTCTTCTGAGATTTTACTGAAGGTTTGTTCGCTCTTTGGTTTATAGAACTTGGCGATTTCTATTAAAGAGGTTTTGTTGCTAAACTATTTGATGTTGGTACTGTTCTCCTATGATTCAGTGAAACTCCAGAATTGTTCTTCAGTCAAAGCTAGAAGGGTTGGGTGAGTTTTTCGATATGTTCAGTGGTTGCAGTTCGGTTTGGAACATTTTCCTGTGTTCTTTGCTGGGGTTAATTTGGATTTTTCATGCTACAATTCTCTGGTCGCTTCCCACGTTGACTTGATTTCGAACCTTGATATCTTTGAGTGTGTTGCTCTTGTCTGCTAGGATGTTGTCGATTTTGTTCTTGGCTTCATGATTGGGGATCTTTCAAGTCCAATTTATATTGAGTTTCTTCTTTAAGATTAATGATTTTGGACCCGTTCGCTGCTGCAAAAAGATCTTCACCTCTTTCGTTCTAATTCTTGAATCTGGACTTGCTGACGCAACTTTCAATTCCTTCTTCTACCTGAGTGTTGATGTCTCCAATATTATTTTTTTGGAGCATGGAAATAAAGTCGTGTTAGAAGTTGACACTTCCCTCCGTGGGTGACTGTGAAGTGGAAGCGTAGATTTATATTATGTTCCCTGTGTATCCCTTTGAGAGTTGTGTAGTGACACTGGCTACGCGATCTAAGAGAGATTTGAATCCCACAGCGTTGTCTTTGAGTTCTTTATGAATGAGAAAGCTAACTCCTGACATTTTTTTCCTGCAGATGTACAGAAGATGTTGGCTCATTATTTCGATTAGTTTTTCTTCGGGTCTTCGCATTTGCTTAATACTGGTAATGTCTCATCTGATAACCCTTTTTTTTATTCTATTTTCAAGATCGGTTTGGTGCATGTTTGTTGAGAATGTTTGCACATAGTAGATCCCAATGTATAATATTGGTTTTTAGTGACGATTTTAGGGTCCTGTTTGGGTGATCACCTTTGTAAGATGTCACCTTCACCCACAGCCAGTGATGTGGCTGGGCCTTTCAGAGCTGCTGACCCAACAGGGACGGTTATATATATATATATATATATATATATATATATATATATATATATATATATATATATATTATAACCTTGACATAACGCATTTCATCTTTAAAGAATCAGGGATCTCTGAACGAACTTCAGATTCAACGAAAGTCGATAAATGCGGTGAACACATTGACCATATGGATGCGTACAATTGTTCTCATTTGTTACTAGCAGATAACTTTGAGTAATTATTCTCAGATATATGGAGCCTACGACCCTAAAAAACATCAAAACCTCGAGGTTTTACTATCGTAGGCTCCATATAGCTCGGACCGGCCGGAGGTCTAACATTTTCAGCTAATGTTGATAAAAATTGAAGATAAATTGTCGTTTTTAATTCGATAGTAGGCAGTTTTTATATCATGTTTACTTGACCTTACTCTTTGATGTACTCCAAACAAAGTTTACGAGAGTAAATTCGAATTGAAATATTTTTATTTCACTTCAGATAAATTGTGAAGAATGACATTTTACATGTATTTGGGAATATAAGACAGGATAGTTGTTAAAATAACCATTGAATAATACCGCACATACAGCAAGAATGTATATTTCACATAGATATGGCACTGGCAATTCAGATTTTCTAAAGTTGGCAGCAACGTATCACATGGTAATTGGCCGTTCAGTACTAACAATAACTTGAAGCTTAAAAAGTAATAGATGCTAATCAATGATATGTCGAAATCAATGGCACACACACACACACACACACACACACACGCACATATATATATAGATGTTTGTATTTGGGATGTGATGTAATCCAACAGAATGTAGATATATATGCATATACATGTACACACATACACACACACATACACACACACACACACACACACACAAACACACACATATATATACACACATACATATATACATATACATCTTCTATAGGAATTGAGTACCCTGGTGGACGAGGGATTTCTGTGTAATTCACATATATAACGCTTAAATTCAGCCTTGTTGCCTGTCCAGTTCCGTAGTGGGTGGGATAATGGAAAGTTTATAGCCACATTGAGGAGATGTAATACATCGAAACAGCTGTCTGTGGATGACACAATAATATACATATATATATATATATATATATATATATATATATATATATATATATATATATATATATATATATATATATATATATATAAAATCATCAGACATTAGTCCATTGTTTAACAAAGGCGTTTCATATTTTCTCCCATGATGACTGCGATTGCACTGATCTCTACCATGTATTACCAGCAAACCTTTTAATCTCACCCCTCCCTTATCATGCTGCGTTTAATGTCCCATGGACATCAATGGCTTCGCATTTTTGATGTCATTTAGTTTTGCCAACCCATCTCTATTTGTGTTGCCTAATTATTTGAATTGAATCTTCTGTTTCTCTGAAGATTGGTTTTCAACACCTTTCTGCTTTTACGGAAAAGAGTGAAAAGCGGAAAAAGCACCCGGCGTTTGTTTTGCAAGGAGCCGTTAAAGAGGCAGCGTGGACCATCTACCCCCCCTCTCTCTCAAATCAGTCTTATGTAACTCCCACGACTCCAACATCTAAGGGCTCAACCTAACATACCATCATCGGTTGGAACTCCCGAATTTTCCCTTCTGTAAATGGTGGATGCTTCTATGATTCACGCCATTTTGGCATACAAAATGTTTTTATATTTGCATTCTACTTTTGAATAGCTGGGTAAACACGTAATTAAATGTCTTTCTTTGGAAAATATTTATTTTCAGTTTTTGGTTGACTTCTTTTCCTTCTACGTTTTTGTTTGTTTTTAAAGTATTTATTTATTGTGAGCAGCACGAGGAAGTTCTATTGTCCTTATAAGTTGATCTTTTTTCTATTGGCTTTGTGAGTTTGCATTTGAAACGGAAATGTTATGCACGAAATAAAATAGCGCCAATTCAATCGAATTTCTTAGAATTAAAATATAATTGCTGTCCACATGAAGAGGAGCAGAACGGAGATTGAAACATTAAACTCTATTCAGATCAAGTCAAGCTGCAGAACTTTTCCCTGAAGTCTTTCTCCCTAATCCCAGCCCACACATTCAGTCAAGATATTCTGATAAATATATAAATACAGATAAGCAGAAACGTATAAATTTATGCTTATATAAATGTATGTTTGTCTTTATATCTATATAGGGACATCAATCTTTCTGTAACTCTGTAAGTAACGAAAAAAAGCATTTTTTTTACGTAACAAGTATTCATTTTTCAGAATAATCAGCATTTTATTGCTCAAATATTATCGAAAGAAAAGTAGATTTATTAAAAGTTCTCTACTGTAAGTTTGGTACAACACAGTCTTCTCACTTTCTTTCTCCTATTTGGTTGTGTATTGAATAAAATCAAATTTAGAAATTTTCAAATATTCTATTTGGAACATGGATACAACATAGTCTTCTTACTCCTCTTCTCACTTATAGCCTTTTACCAAACTGATCAAAATTTGGTAAATATCAAGTGGTTAAGGATTATCAAGTGTGTCAAACTCTAATTAGCCTCAGCTATAATTATTCTTATTAGGAGGTAGATTAATAAAGCCCATCATTCTGGTACATATAAATCATTGGTGATCCGACAATACGCACTCAGCATTCGAGTGCTGGTGCTGAAATAATTCTATCGAGCAAAATTTATTGTTTGTCACGCTCTTTGGGATCATTTAATCAAAAGGAAAAAGAAACAGCTGAGTTTTAACATTTTTCCCTAAATAAGCAAAGATAGTAAAACAGAGGAGTTAACTCTGCCACTATTAATTTTACTTGCATTATCATAACTGGGTTGTGAAAAGGATGTTAATATTTATCTGCGTGCCAAAATAGGAACCTGGGTCCAGGATAAAATGACGCTCCAATTGCTTGCATTCAGGTAAAGGTTAAATTCACCTAGAATCAGCGGCTTTTGACATCAGAGCGCCACGCCGGGCAGAGGAGAGGTACTGCCACGGAGTTGGAATCTCCAGGAATCAGGCATATCTATACCGGCTTTGTATCTTAGACTAAACAAGACTAATCCCAGTTTCAGAAGGCTCAGATGCATAAACTCCTCTACATTCTATCTGATGTTTCAGTCATTCTCCCAGTGGATAACGATGAAAACCCTCAGAACTATTTTGTGACATTTGGCTACATTGGAAGCTGCAACCTGCAAGTTTCTTGATGCAAAATTAATATTAATGCTTTCTATTTTATCTAGATTTCGTCAAAATTTCACTTACCTATTATTTGATAATTTTGTAAAACTCATGGTAGCTGTTTTTATCTTGCTCTGCAACAGGAACAAGCCTTACCCCATTAAGGGGAGTAAATTCATCATTTATGTCTATCCAGTCACGTTAAAACAAACAGATACATAAGATTAAGATTCACTGCTGTGTTTTGACCAAAAGATTGCTAGGTGACTTTACCAACTGAGACAAACTGACAAGTCTCATATACCTACGATTCAAATTATATATATATATATATATATATATATATATATATATATATATATATATATATATATATATATATATATATATATATATATATACATATATATATATATATATACATGTATCTATATATATACATATATATATGTGTGTGTGTGTATGTGTGTGTTTGTGCGTGTGTGTGTGTACACAACACAAATGTTACTGTAATAATCTTCAGTCGTAATAGAAGTGATAATGGAGGTTGACCATGCAGCAGCCCAGCCTTTTCTTCTTGCTATCATGCAACTTGTACTGAGATATAAGTGATTTGACAGAAAGGATAAAATGGGCTTATCGACTCAAACCACCTGAATTCCAGCGACAATCAATAATTCGGTATCATTTGGTTCCTTGTGAAATCGGATTAGTAATTGTTGACCTAAAATACTAAAATATTCAAGCATGAACTTAGCGTTCGTCAGTTGGTTTAAACAGACCCCAATTTACGTGTAGACCTCTAAAGATTCCTTCGTCTTCAATGCTTGAGTCTGTACAGTCAGTTTCTTGTAAAAGAGAGATGTTCGTAGATATTTACAGAACCCTGTGTAAATACATTGGTGCGAAAGTGGGCACGCTCATGTCTGCAAAATTTATTCTTGTGTGGGTGCATTTTCAGTTTGAGTGAAGAAGGTTGTTGAATGGATGTGCATATGAACATATTCTTGCTTAGGAAAGCATTTCTTTTTTTATTTCATAAGCGTACGCGTACGACGCCCTATACATATGAAGCAAAGCTGAGGAATTAGTCGAACTTTTCTGTAGAGAAGAGTACAAAACATTCAACCGAAATGAAACATTGAAGAGAAAAAGAGGAAAAATAAAAAAGCAATCGACTTATTCAGTATGAAAAAAACAAAACAAACTACGACTTAGTTCGAAACGTCAGGCAAGTATAAAATATCTTACATTTTTTCTATTTTACTTTCAACCTGATTCATGCAAGGAAAAGATCAGAAGTATGGGAAGGTCGAATACATAAAAGCGAATATGAAGTTGAATCTGTCCATATATGAACATATATCAATACAATTTTGATTAAAGCGCCGAGTCTTCCAGAAATAATTGTAGGAACGCCGAGGCTAAACGCATTCAAACACCGTCTGGACAGACTGTGAGTGTGGAAAGGAATTATTTACGACCCTGATGTAGATCTCTATGCAATAACATCTGCTCACCGAACAAGATACGAAATTATCGATTATTATTATTATTATTATTATTATTATTATTATTATTATTATTATTATTATTATTATTATCAGCCTTTCATGCCTGTTGCCTGGTGGTCACAGCTGAAGACTGAGTGACAGCAAGTCTCCTCAGGTCTCAAGTCCTACTCTCCACACTCTTACAGTTCACAGCAGTGTTTAGGTTCACAGTTTCACACCGGTTGCTTGTTATTGTTGTTACTGTGACAGTAAGTCTCCTTAGGTCTGCAGCCCTCCTCTCATCTCCGTTTCTCTCACTTATCTTAGCAGTGCTGTGGTCCGTACCTCCTCTCATAGACCACTGCTAACAGCTGGGGTCGTAGATCTCATATTTCTAGCACTTTCCTAGGTATGCTGTGATCTGCTCAGCCTTGATACTTCCTTTTACCCCTAGTTCCTCTAATCTCACCTTCAGAATCCTAGGTACGGTTCCGAGTGCACCTATTATTGCTGGTACTACCCTGACTTTCATGTTCAACACCTTCTGTTCTCTGGTCAAGTCCTGGTATTTTTACAGTTTTCTCTCTCCTTCCTCTTTACTCTATGGTCTGCAGGCACAGCCACGTCTATCATTTTTCAGGTTTTCCTCTTCTTATCTACGATTACCAGGTCCGGTCTTCTTGCCTGGATGAGGTGGTCTGTTTGGATGTCAAAGTCCCAAAGTGATTTGTGGTTTCCATTCTCAAGAGCTGTCTCTGGTTTGTGCTGGTACCACTTATCCGTGTTTATAAATCTCATTTGTTTACTCAGTTCCCAGTGTATCACCGTTGCTACTCTATCGTGTCTGAGTTTACACTTCGTGTTGGCTTGTGGACTACATTCACTAGTTATGTGGTTCACGGTCTCATCTCTTTCCCCATATAGGCAGCATTTGCATTTATCTGTATAATGTCGATTTTTGTTTTGATATAGTTTGTTCTGATGCATTTGTTTCTAGCTGCCATAATGAGCGATTCTGTGTCTCTTTTCAGGTCTCCTTTTTATTAGCCATGTCCATGATCTCTCGTTCGCAACACCCTGTATCTGTCTTTTTAATCCTCCGTATAGTTTCTTCTGTTCCCATTTTTTCTTTCCTTGCTGTGCAGCTCTATTGCCTTTTCACTTTTTTGTTATTCGTTGTGCCGTTTCGGACACTCTTTATGATGTCTTCACTGTTTGCTTGCAAATACTTTTCAAGATCTGCTTGAAAAGTCCTTTATGCCTATAAGTCCTCTGCCACCTTCTTTTCTCTTCACGTACAGTCTACCCGTATCATCTCTGGGGTGTAAGGCTTTGTGCATTGTCAAAAGCTAAATTGTTCGCCGGTCCATTTACTGGAGTTCTTCCTTTGTCGATCCAAGGAGTGGTCCCGTATATCTTACAACCGATTCGGCCCATGTGTTCATTCCTTTTACCGGATTTCTGCTGTTTAGTTTGGATTCTGATATTTTCTTCATCCTCCTGAGATATTCTCTTCTTATTTTCTCCTTCATTTCTTCCCGTCTCATCGCGTCAGATTCGAGAACTTCCAGATATTTGCATCGGTCCTGTGTGCTCTAATCTTCTAGCTGTCCAAGACTTTGATTCCTTCTGCTGCTGTGAGCCTTTCTTTGCGCATTACCATTATTGCACATTTTTCTATTCTTAACTTCATCCCAATGTCATCACTGTATTCGTTCGCTTTGTTGAACAGCTTTCTGAGCTCTCCCCTGTTCTTTGCAAGAAGTTTTATGTCGTCCATGTACATTGGATGGTTGACTTTTCCCTTTGCTTTTTGAGAATGGGTATCCTTTGCAGTTTTTCAGGATTCTGTTGAGTGGCATCATAGTTAGAACAAATAGTAATGGAGACAGATAATATCACTAGAAGATTCTTCTCTTTATACTCACCTCTGCTAGATTTTCTCTTGGGGCTGTCGAATTTACTTTCCTGTTTTTCAAAGAGTTCGATATGAATCTCACCACTGGTTCACTGATCTTGAATATTCTGAGTCATTTGAGTATCAAGCTGTCTGAATCATGTGTGATTTTTTATAGTCTATTATTATTATTATTATTATTATTATTATTATTATTATTATTATTATTGTAGTTGTTGTTGTTGTTTTTGTTGTTGTTGTTGTTGTTGGCTTTGATTTCAGTTTATATAAGTCACCAGCTGGGTCTCAATCAAAGACCTAAGGCAGGCAACCTTGTAAGTGACGGACCAAATTTAAGAAGAAAAAAAAGGAATGGGGAGATTTTTATGTATACAGATGATACAACAATTTCCTAAACATACTTCTACTTATAAATAAAGTTATGTATGCTAGGCATAGCACATACATCCATTCTGACAAAAGTTTTTGTTAATGATGTGTGCAGTGGTGGTAAGAGCTATTTTCTGTATTTTGTATATGTTGTGTGTTTCGAGGTGTGTTGTTGACTAATTCATTGACCCCTCTTTGAGCAATCCAAGGACAAGCCAACAACGATCGGTATTATTTTGGTCCTGAGTTGAAAAAATTGACAGTTTTTTTAATTCCTTCACAGCAATGTCCACTGGGACTGTCATACCTTCTAGGAGGCATTTTGTTTTTGGAAATTTTTTTAATTATAATATCTGTTTGCATTTATACTTCTCTCAGTACGTATAGCAAAGTTCCATGATATGGTCATATCTTTTGCCTCTGTGTCTGGTTTGGGATCAGCACGGTACTTGAAGAATATTTTTAGTCAACCTTTCATGTTTATGTACAAGGAAACATGCCTGAATTCAATGGAAGTATGAATTCGCCAAACATTTGAGATCTATTGCTTTTTATCATTCTTTTGGTCAAAATCAAGATCAGGAAAAAAGTACACATGCAATCAATTCTTTAATTCCTCAAATACTTTTAATCTCTATTAAAAAGCAAAAACGAAAAAAATCTTTTTAGTCCGACCATCCACAGCAGAGAAGATATTAACAAGTTCATGGACCGATTGATCTGGAGAAGGAACTCGATGCGCATCAATAATCGAGGCAAAACATAGAATTCCTTATCTTGTAGACATACGCTGGTACATCAAATCTAATTTTTTTTATCATCGTTGAAAGCAGTGGGTGGTGAAATATCGACCAAATCATATTCCAGTGTTGGATATTGAATTTCCCATTCCTATTGTTGTCAAATTTTTGAGAGATTTTCACAGCATATGGAGGCCTCTCTTTGTCTAGATAGACAATGGAATGACATTGAAGTGACCTCTTCCAGGCACAAGCCCGAGTGAAGCGTATGAAGACACCGAGATGCCTAGTCGACAGAATCTTCCCCCAAGCCTCGCTGATGTAGACCAAAAGTAAGCAGAGCGTGATAATATTGGCATCAATTTGGTTGCTGGAGCTGTCGGAAGGATGTCGAAGTTGACATGGAATTGCCTTAAAGGGTTTCAATCCCTGGTCCAGAATCGGAGTTGTGTTTTTTCTCGACAGGTTACTAAACCCATCAAAAATGCTGGGCATCCCAGGCTTCCCAACTACTTTATCCTTATCTGGGTTTACAACAGAGTTACCAGTAAAAATGTGATTTTGCGTTGAACCTTTAGAAAAACAAATTCGACAAAACCTAGTTATCTTTTACGGGATTGTATCCTTAATGTTAAGTGTTTATGTTAATATGAGTAATTGTTTTCAAAACAAGGCTTTGATCATCGCATTTTAGAGGAAACCAAGTTACCATCGAAAGAAAAAATAACCATATGTCAGATTCAGAGTAAAAAAAAAGGAAGATTTATATCGGCTAATTTACCTTACACACACGCGTGCGCAAGTACACACACACACACACACGGATGCATCTACAGTTATACCTTGATTAGTGTGGTTGATCCGTTTAAAAACTGTCCATAGCGTTTAAAATTGTTATGTTCAAGGTCTTGGTAGGAAATTAAATGACAACCTAGATAAGTTCAGGAGATAATGGCGTTGCAACATTTGTGATAAAAAGATTTGTTGGATCTTTTGGAAAGTCTGTATCAAACGACGGACTTCAAAAGGCTGCTGCTGATAACGATGCAGGGGGTGCAGTGCACACTTCAGAAAACACTACGTTAACGAAAAAAAAAATTACTGACAAGATTCGCACTCCGTCATGAAGATGCACCAACAAACCCGTAGCCAGACACGGAGTCATCAGCTGAATGTTGATCTGAAATTTTTACAGTATAATGTTTGATCTACGTGATTAAGATTTATCACAGAACTAAGTACATTGAAGAGGAATAAGATTGTGTAGAAAAATAAATAATCATAGTGTAAAATGAACGCTTTTTTTATCATTAGACAACGGACTTATTGATGTTTCTACGTTTATCTAAATACCGATCTGAATCATCTACTTCTATATTAACCGAACAGTGATCAAAATAAAGACAATTAGCATTCATTGATATAAACGTTCTATTCATAAAGTTATATTCATCTAATGTCAAGCTTAACATTGGGTGTAAGAGCATTTTACATCTACTAGCTGGGCAACAATGTAGTTATAGGGAAATTGAGTTGTTCAAATGCTCATTCAATTTCTCTTCTCTGTCAACCATGCCAGCGACGAGACATTTTTGTCAAGAAATGTCTAGCAACGCTACGAAGTGCAAAGAGAAGTGGTTTATGCTTTGCCTAATGTAGAGCTAATCCATCAATCAAAACTTATATACCTGTAGGCTTTTTATGTATATTTATATATCGGATGAATGAAGTGAATACCCGGTCGGTAAATTAAAAGAAGAGTCTGCACTTTCATTGCTTTGTAATTGTTTGATGGGAAAAGCTCTAAAGCAGTTGTCCCCAAACGAAAGACACTTGACTCCCAGGGGAGGAAGTTTCTAAGAGGAAAATTATAGCATGGATATGAGGATTTCAGGTAGTGGAGAACTTTCAGTCAGGTGAGGACGTATGATAGAGAAAAGATTACAAGATAACACTAGACTGTTTCATAATAAACTGACGTTTTGCAAAAACAAATCAAATCAATAGACTATCAAAGTTTTACTTGATTTTCCCACCAGCCCCCCCCCCAAAACAATCTAGATTTAAACGGGTGAAGGAGTTTCTAAAATTTGTTGTCCACCTTTTAATTCCTTCAAAACCCCAACAATTACCCACATCAAATGCTGTCTAGAATTAATACTGCTGATCTTTGAGCAAGCACAACAGATTTTTACTCCGCTCCTTCATGATAGCTTCAAGATTCTCCGTGCGATTGTGATTTGGAAAATTTCCTGTGAAATCCATCTTTTCAGGAAATAAATCAAGTTTTCTCAACCTGTGTGCATGTCCCAACGCGACGCATACAATTCGCTTCTTCACTAATGAATCAGCCATCTTGCATCGAAAATGTCTGAAAATTTCGAGAAAATCTCTCACAGACGTTCAATACTCTTAAATCCCATCAAGTATAGCATGCATGCTCTTTTAGTAACGAAACATCCAACTGCAAGGAACTTATTTAGACACCCGTCATACGTTTTTCTAACCTATATTAACGCCAAGAAAGACATCCAAACCCCATGTCTTCAATATTTTGGTTATTTCAATTTTTTGGTTAATAACGTTGCATGATTTCATCTCATTGTTCCTGTTCTTTAAGCCATGGTTTAGTTTTTACATTCCGTTTCTTGCGACCTGAATTATCTAGCTCCTGCAATGAAAAGTAAAAGTCGAAAGGAACGTTTTTGCCAACCGGAAATTAATCGATTCTACGTGTGTATTAATCTATGGTAAGCGTTGGCGTTATTCAGATGAATAGAAGTAGCCGTCGATGTAATGATAACTATCGTATGCATGTGAGTCTTTGAGAAAGATAAAGATAAGTCAGTTAATATAGGTTGTTACGGATTCAAAATCATTTTTTTGATAGTTTCAATGATAGTTTAGATGGATTATGAACAGCACAAAACCCGTACTTTTTCAACCGGAATATGACCAACTGGAAACGATAAGTCTTTTCCAACAATATTCATATGATTGTATGGCATCTCCTGGTTTTGTGGTCACGAATTCAGTAAAGCACGAATTATGGTTTCTTTGTCATTGGCTGTTTGGTCAATTCTATCGGATAGTTCTGGGAAACCAACGAATTATGGTTGTTTTCAATAAAATAGGCATATTTTTCTAGAGTTTTGTTATCGAAGCGAAGGATTGGTGCGATTTGCAAGTATGGAATATGTTCTAAACGGGGAAAATCTTTAGGAGAGTTTTCCTTTTTCTTTTTTCATAGTAAGCCTTTAATTTTGGGGAAAAAACAATTACTGATATTAAGATGATAAAAGAAAAAATGTAAAAAAGTTTGGCGGATTTGGTAGGGCAAGCAACCTATCAAACGGCTAACGGAAGGGTTGAATGCAATGGTCATCTTAAGTGATATGATCACCTGATTGGAAGAAGCCAAAAACAATCTAAAATTTAAAATTTTTGCTGCAACAGAAATATGACTCACAAACTTATAGGAATTTGTCACGCTTTCTAACTATTTATCCATCTATATATCCTATTCTTTTCTTATCTTTCAAGCTATCTATCCTCATTTGGTCTTTCAAGACGTCTATCTACCTATGCATAAACACACGCACATATATACCTGCGTATGCTAGCATGATTATATACGTTCATTAAACTATCAAAAAAACGAAATACATGCATGCTTGTGCAAGTATATAAATATTTATATATATATGTATGAACCAAATTATACTAGTATATATGCTAAATTATATATTTATATATTGAAAGAAATTGATTGAGAGTTTTGTACAAATATCTACGTGTGCGTTTGTGAGTGCAGATTGACCGGAATCTTTCTGTCTCTGTCGTATATATATATATATATATATATATATATATATATATATATATATATATATATATATATATATACCTGTCCAAAATAACGGGATTATTTATGTATGGATCGGCATTAGGAAGCCTTGAGCTATTTTAACTATATAAATTTCAAGTTTCAACTCTCCTGAAGCTGTTTTGATGCATGATGATCGAACATGGAATCCTGAGAAAATGTATGGCGTGATTATCATTGTTATATAATAATAGAATAAACAAACAGAAAAAAATTATACAAGCCCATTACTTATGTACTAGAATATACCTGTCAGAGATGACGAGGTTATTTAAGTATGGATCGGCACAAAAATAGTCTAAAGCTTTTTTATTAGATGATTTATTTTTGATAATCCAAGTATCCTAATTTTAAGGTTTTTTCAAACGTCCCAATTAATCTCAACTGTTTTAAGGTATGATGACCAGACATGGAGTCTCAAGAGTTCCAACACACACACACACACACACACACACACACACACACATATATATATATGCAGTCAGAGAGAGCAAGTGAAATATTACAAGTGTGTGAAGAACTGTTCAACAATATAAAAGAGAATTCGTATGGGAAGAAGTGAAATACAAACAATATGCAACATAAAGCGAAGGCCACGTGAAATGAACAAGAGGAAACGAAATAAAAGTAGTTTACTGGCATGGAAACAGAACTCTCCTACTTTTAAGATAGAAAATGATACTAGCACTTTGGCTGTCTTAATGATATAGAGTTGATCGCGCGTTCAGATATCATATTGAGAAAATAAGATGTTGGAAAAACGGAGAAAAAAAGGATTGTGTCGGAGGAGGAGAGTGCGAAATGTGGGAAAAGCTGTAAATCGAACAAGAAAGAACAATGCAAAAGAAATAGAAAGAAGAATTGAGAAATAGAAGAGATGGTAATTGCGAAGACAAAGACGGCGTACATTATGGCGCGATGGTTAACGAGCGGACTATCTCTGTCGTGTGGTGTGCTTGAAACTTACAGATACGTCACTTGGCCTCTGTTCCCAAGGTTCGCTCATTGAATAAACATAAGAAAAAAAGTAGGGTAGATGTAAGTAAATTGTTAATATACTCTGATTTATTCGAATTACTCTCCTCATCTTGGATTATTTTTTCATCAAAACATTTCTAATGTTGCGCCTTTTAACATTCTTCAGGTGACTGTCGTTTTCAATTACGCACTTGGAATTTCGAATCGAATTCTTTATTCCATTAACGAAAGAGAACCATCCTCGTTCCGTTGTCCATCGTAAGGGACATATCTTGTTATTAATTCTTCTTTTAATTCGTCATTGTGATGCAACTTCTTCTACAACCAATGCATCTTCCCCATAGGCTCCTGACACATGAAACCTAACCAAAAGATTGGATCTCACACTGAGAACCATGCAACGTTGACAAGAGAAGATCATGTTCTGCACCGTATGAAGATATCAGAAGATAGCACAATCCATACAAGAAAAAAAGATTAAGATCCATTAGAAAACTCAAATGGGCAGACCATTTTATATGAATGATAAACAACTTCAAAACATCAATATCCACAAAGTGGATCCCCAGAGGTCGAATACGACATCGTGACCGACAAAAAATAAGATGGCACGAGGATTCAGACAACTTCAGAAATATTGTCTCCGTGACGCCCACTATCGAGAGGTCAGTCGATTCTTAGGCAAAGGTTTATGTCCAACGACGAACGTTAAAGAGCAGCTGTTGCTGAAAATATATGGATTATACTACCTGACCCAATTATACCACAAAACCCAACGAACGTTTATATCCACAAAGACAATCAAGAAGTGTAGATTTCTAGCCTTAAACTCAATGTCTTTTTTTCCTGGCCTAAGGCTTTAATATGGTGTCAATTTATATACTAGACCTACTGATAAGGTTGTCAGAGCCTAACATGTGTATTGATTCTTTCAATCCCCTTATTCTCCAATAGTACTTACAATCTGTTGATTTAAGAATACCTGCAGTGTTTAAAAAGAATGAGTAAACAAAAGATGATAAGAAGACAGAAGGGGTGGCTCACTTTGAGGTAATGACGGAGAAACTCCTATTGCAGACTACGGAGTGACTCCGATTATCACCCAGTGGTCCACGCTCGTGGCCTTTAACCGAATCAAGCTGAGCTAAGTGAATAGCTGTACGAGAGACGAAGGAGAATGAAATGTTGACGAAGATAAGAATTGAAAAAAGAAAACTAAAAGAGACGAAAAAAAAAAAACAAATAAAAAGAAGACAGGAACAATTTGAATAAGAGAGAATATATTATAAAAACGAGGTGGAGTAATACGTAGTGAAAGAAGGCATAGGAAAAGGACATAAGAAATGATAACAGATGAATAGGAGGAAAGGTAGGAAAAATGGAAGTGAAAAAGAAAGAGACCAAAGAACTATAAAGTGTATTGGGATGTAGGGCCAGATTTAGACCTTGGGGGTCCGGGGCACTTCAAATTCGGGACCCCACATACATGGCAAACAAAATGCACATCAAAAGTCCGTTTATTGGAACTAACAAGTTATTCATACGTAGAAAGTTTAAATGAGTTGTATATCTAAAGTAAATACGTACATACATGTAAATCATTATCTTCAGTCTTTTAGCATCCATCGTTGGATATGGACCTTCCCCAAGATTTGCCAGAATTCTCTATCATGGGTGTCGCGGAGCCAGTACTTTCTTGGATTTGTCAAGATCGTCACACCATCTTCAATATTATGATTCGTGATGTCCAGCGGTCGTCTAAAATTCTCACAAGATGTCCAGCACATTGGCATTTGATTTCTTTAATGGTTTCTACAATATATCGAACTCCTGATCTTTTTGTAATATACTATGCTGTCTTATGATTTTTCATTGAGCATGATTCTCTCATGTGCACGTTGTATGGTTCTCGGTCGGAGTTCCATGCTTCAGCTTCATAGGTGACTATCGAGAGGATACATTCGTTATAAACCCTTCTTTTTACTCGTGGGATTTTCTTGTTCTTTGAAGTCAAGCTTACTCTATCGGAAGCTTGCCAACCTAGTGCGATTCTTCGATTTATTTCTTCATCTTTTAAGTATTTCATGTAAGTACTTACCAACAAAACTCCAAGAAGATTTCTAGTATTCGTTTACTCCAATTACTATTGATTACAAGCAGTAATTTTTTATTAATTTATTTAAAACGATTCAAGCTGTTATTCCAAGCAGTGATTATCAAACCATATCGAATTAAGCAAGATCATTTTTATGAAAAAAAAAAATTCATTTATATAGAGGGAGCCTGGGGCAATTGCAATATAATAAAACTGGCCCTGCGAGGAAGGGGAATGAAAGTTAAAAATGGAAATTCGCTTGTAGCTATCTGAGAAGGAAATGAGAAAAGAATAAAGAAACAAAACAAGGAAATACTAATGCAAGCATATATATATATATATATATATATATATATATATATATATATATATATATATACACATATATATATATATACACATATATATATATATACATATATATATATATATATATATATATATATGTATACATATATATATGTATATATACATATATATATATATATATATATATATATATAAAACATTCTACCAACGCACAGATATTTGATTTCATCTTCAGATATTCTTACATGGTTTTGGAAGGTTTTGTAATTCAACTCGTTGAGATGTTCTACAAAGCACAAAGCCCTGTTTGAAAAATTGAATAAGATGCAGTATAAAATAACATCCATATCCAGTACTTTATGATAAAGCTCTATGTAAGATAGCAAACTACATGTCTGGCAAAAGCTATGTATCAAAATCCTATTAGAAGGGGAAGTGGTGCTTGGTCAACGCTCCTAGGGTGCCATTTTATGTAAACGTTTTGTTTTTAAAATCCCCCAAACAGTTACGTTGTAAACAACTGATGATCCCAACAAGACAAAATTCAAAACATTATACCTTAATAACAAAGTATATGTAAAATAGAGAAAACTCACCGAAGAAAAATACTCAAAACATAGACAGATATTGGGGAAATAAGTGACTGAAGAAAAAAACAAACAAAACAAGCGTAGAACACATCACACATACACATAAAAACACACACACATACACACACACACACACACACACACACACACATATATATATATATATATATATATATATATATATATATATATATATATATATATATATATATATATGATGTGTTCTACAATTGTTTTTGCTTTTTTCTTCAAATATAAAATTCAGCCTCACTGACAGTCCAGTTCTACGAAGGGCAGCACAGGATTCGATCCTACCTCGTGGTACTGGATGGGATAATGGATAGTTTATAACCACACTGACGAGTTGTAATACAACAAAACGACAGTCTGTGGATGACTCAATTATTCAATCATTATTATTATATGTATGTATGTGTATATGTATATATATATATCTGCACTTATAAAGTGTTCTATAAAGCACAAACATACATATGTATAGACACACACATACATATATACGTATACATCCATGTTTACATATATACATATATTTACTCATATAAACAAACATACACACACACACACATATATATGCATAGGTATACAAACATGCACATGCACGTATGTATACAACACAGATATGTACAAATGCGTGTCAGTGCATACTAACAAATGTTTACACGTACTTGTTTACAAATGTGCACACATGCATGTTCACAAATACACACATACAGATATTCACGCATATATACACATACATACATATATACAGTGTCTGTAAAAGGAACCTATATATATATATAAAAACGCAAATATTACCAAATAAATATAAATGCGTTTTGATAGAACGTCATTCCCGATTAACAAAAAGACAGAAGGGAATCATTGAGCCTCACAACTCTAAGCTTTGCACCAAGATTAGTGACAATGCGCAAAGGACTGCCCCTCCCCGAGGTGTTGTCGACCATTTGATCAGCATGTTTCCACTTTTAGCTGCTTTGTGAACGCTATAATTCTGCGTCAGAGTGCCACCATAGGATGGCATCATCTTACAACCGGAGAGGAATCCCATGCCTAGTCCTAGCTGAAGGGAGGGCGGACTTTTGGCGAATTTTGTGCTGCAAGATGTTATAGTTCAAGTAAGACAGTTTATGACCTGATAAAAGCCTTTGTAAAAGATGCTGTATTGTCCCAACAGAGATATTCTTTAGGAGATCTTTATCTGTACAATATCTTGCATCGAAAGGATCAAAGAAAGTCTTTTCCCCGTCTAGGTCAAGACATAGGATTTCTCTTCAGTTGTAATCCGATGGGGGCATCCAGAGACAGGATTATAACACCCAAAAAGCAGCTAAAAATGGCTGAACAACTCACAGATTGCGTGGTTGACAGTTTTTCGCCAGATGGACGGATCTTGGGGCGCTTAGATAATTTCCGTCGTGTCGCAAAACCTTGAGGTGTGAGTGTCATCCAGATTTAAAACAAAATACACCTTCTTTTATGAAGTATAAACTTCTTTTGCAGCCACTATGTATGTATGTATGTATGTATGTATGAATGTATGTATGTATGTATGCGTATTTAAAGTTGACATTTGTTCATTTTGTAGAGGTCTTGATATTGGAACAGAGACAATATATATATATATATATACATGTACATATGAATTTGTTCTCTTCGGAGGGCTTACCAGTGATGTTTAAAAAGAAAATATAAATCGAAGAGAGAAGGTGAAAAGCAAATAGTAGTGCAGACAATGTAGATAATTAAAAGTCCATTGGGTGTCCCACACTTGTGGCTTTGAGGAAGACTAAGCTGAGTATATATCGAGGTGAACAGCGAAGAAAAAGCAAAAGCCATCATGTGAATAAAATGTTTGAAGAAGGAAGATAAAAAAAGTACGAAATGAAAAAGGAAGGAAAGATGAAAAAGAATGAAGGTAAAAGAAGTGATGAAAGAGACAAGACAAAAGAAGGAGCAGAGAGAGAGAGAGAGAGAGAGAGAGAGAGAAAAGGAAAGAGAGAAAGATCAAAAGAAGATGAAAGAGAAAGTAGGGAAAAAATTTAAAGAAAAGGGAGAGAGAAATATGAATGGACAAAAAGGGATTTATGTAAGAGACTAAAAGACTATGACTGAAGATGGAAAAGAAAGAAAACTGATAAAAGTGACGAGAAAAAAAGAGCAAAAAGAAATGGAAAAATCACTACAAACATATATCCATGTACTTATTTCATTGATATATATATATATATATATATATATCTATATCTATATCTATCTATCTATCTATCTATCTATCTATATATATATATATATATATATATATATATATAGTCCTTAAATAAACATTTGAGTGGTTCAAGCCGGCCACTCACAATGCTTAACCATCTGTTTCTGATGTTACCCGTGATGAATTTCAAACATGATTTCTCTTAGATGTAACCAGATTAGATACGGCATTCAAACTGTATTGCCAATATTAGTCAACACTTTTCTTTGAAGAAAAGGCTTTTTTAGTGGGATGCTTTAGAGTACATGACTATTTAATGTATGCTCGGTTAGTGAGGTGACTTGAAGTACATGATACCATTGAACGTATGCTCTCTTACTGAAGTGATTTATCCTTATACTTAAGAATGTTGATCATTTTACACACACAAAGATGACAAGATTTGATTATATCATAACTCTCTCTCATTAATGAAATTTACTCTAAAGTAGCATGATTAAAGAGCAAGAGCCATAAGTTCAATTATGCATCCACCCTCCTTGGTAGTGGCAGTAGTCTTTTGTTGATTCAATTGATTCTCATACTTGAGAAATATTGCAATATGAAATATCCTGGATGTATTCAATGAAAACGCCAATTTTCGGCACTATAAACTACGATAATTCAGACCTTGGATATTCTATTATGCCATTACTAGTAAAAACAATTGATCGGGATAGTTTTTCTTCTAGAGACGTCACAACTTTTAATGATACGTCACTTCTTCTTTTGTCCTTATTTCTGTAATTTTACGTAACTGGGACCGACCGACAAAATGAAAAGCGTCTAATAAAGATGTATGGACATATCTAAGAACTATTCTATCAAGGAAGTCTTTGTATGACGTTTAGGAAGGGATTCAGTCGAGGGAAAATAAGTCTTATTTCACTGAAAGCAGTGAATTAGTAATGTGACTGCCTCTGCAAAATGCAAAATTACTTTTAATTATATATCTGAAAATAAAGAGAAATTTTATCGTAATTAGTTATTGCACTATCACTGAGAATGAATTAAAGGACAGTTGCTAATACAGTAAGAACACTTTTATAATAAGTGACCTGAACGATTTCTTTTTGAGACACACCGGCTACGCTTTTTTTAACAACGCATAAGGCACAGTCGTGTGGAGACACATTATTATTGCAGCCACGGCTGCACAACCGTTAAGTTGAATTAGAAACATTGTATCTTACCTGGCTTCAAGACCACAGAACTGTCATATACTTTGGTCAGAAATTCATCATATCGTCTCACCAAACGTTGACGGCATTGACGATCTGCTAGCACTTATTTTTCGTATGACGATAGAGAAGAGTGTTTAGATTATATTCTTTATCTCAGTGCAATTCTACTTTCAGTGAACCATAAGTAACAATGAAATGTATATTCATTCTCTAGAGAGAATCACATCGACACCCTTAAGATTGTCGTAACAATTTTTCTTGACTAAATGCAGTCATTTCCTGAGGTGGGAAGCAGTGGTATCAGATTTGATAGATTGTGAGTGAAAATTAATGGGGAGGATTTAAATCAAATATTTCATCCCTAGTAAAAAGACATACCCGAAAATCATTATTAATCCTTTCTAGCAATTGTCCTTTTTTAAACAAGGTATAATTCTACAAATAGGACTTACTCTATATTCAGCATGAAGTATGTTGGAAAGACAGAATTGGGGGGATTTTCTAGAGCCTGATCCGGTCATCGCCGAGGGAGATTCGTAAATCACAAACTTGGCTCCGAGAAGCAAACAGAATAGATATCTTATCGTCCAAGTGACCGATTAAAAAAGTAGGGTCATAGTATTGTTTGATATATCCTCGGCGAGGAGACTTTCGCTATACTTATAGAATGATAATCGTTTTATATACACGGAGAATAACTAAATTTAGTCCCATCGCCAATCAAACTCACTATATATTGACATAGGTAAAGGAAACTGTTTCATCAAAGACGTCATTATGAAATGTTTAAGCGGGCATTTCTGGAATACAGTAGACTTTTTCGAAAGAGGGATGAAGTAATACAACACAGAAATAGGAATACACAAACCTGGCTGTTGCAGGCTCAGACTCCGCTCCTACTTCTATTCTCTTCTATAGACTGAAGATTATTACTGCAGCCTTTGTATTATGTATATAATAGATAAATTAGCAGATACGTCAGACATGTCAGTTTTGACTCAGTCGGTTGGAGAACCGCCTACTTGGTTGTGTTCTCAAATCAGGGAAGGAGAATGTTAATTCCATCATCATCATCATCATCATCATCAGTGTTTGTCTGTCGTTGGACATGGACTTTCCCCAGGATCCACTATATTTCTCTATCATGGGCGTCGCGAAGCCATTCTAAATTTGTCCAGTTCATCTCACCATCTTATATTCTGTTAGACTCGGTTTGTATTTTATTTTTTGAATTTAATAAGTTGTTATGTATTTCTAATCTAAATTTTCGTAGATATGTGAGACTTGTCAATTTAGCTCGGTCGGCAAGAGAGCCGCCCACCAATCAGTGCGTCGTGATTGCATATCACGATAAGGGAATGTCAGTTTTACATATTGGTGACAGTGCAAATAAACAATGGGAAGTTTACTCCCATAGATTTGATGAGGATTGTTCTTGTTTTTATTACGATAGAACTGACGTTTGACTATCATAGTTGATAGAGAAAAGAAAAGTTCGTTTCGAGCATTTCTGTATGACTTTCATAGTAATTTAGTTTTGTATATAGATAAATCATTGGAATTGTCATTTCATGGTGTCAAGCCAAGTGCTTGCGTGTGTTTGGAATATTTTATTACTTACTGTATTTAGTGGCATATAAAACATATCCTAAATTCATCATGAAAAAAATTTTCTTCAGCATACTGGAGCCTCTGGAGCAGGTTCTGTGAACAAATCTTGATTCAAATTTGATCTTCACCATGTAAAGTGCAATGTAATTTTGAGTTTCAGATTGGGAAAAATGTGTGTCCTATATACCTCAGAATACCAGATTGTGTGTGTATATATATATATATATATATATATATATATATATATATATATATATATATATATATATATATATATATATATCAGTAGTATCTGGCGCTGCCAACAAGTAAAAAAACAATTATTTACACTATGTATAGATGAGAAAGTGGCCTTAACACAAGAAACATTCTGATGCGCAAAGAAGAGCAAATGATGTTGCTCAATTTGGTAGGGCTTCTGGATACACTACATAAATATTTCTTCCATAAAGTTCTAGTATTAAAAGGTTGATCGTGGATCCAAAATAAAAACAGACAATTTAGCATGGGGAATGCGTGGAGAACTCAGACAAAGGCCAGTGATCTTGTGTCTCTTCACAATTTTATAATTTTTGTTTGGTAACATGTTTCAGTGTTGCAAAACTTTTCACAACCAAAGGAGAAAAATCAATTCAATTCGCCCCTAAAGTTCCGTTCGACTCAAAAAGCTGTTAATCTAACATTGTCCTGCTCTGGTTTCCCATGACTCTTGGGATAAGCACCACCTATCGTACCACCTTATCTGGTAAAATTAATTCGACGTTTCAATTTACCTCTGGGAACATTATTCATCTGATACAATATGGCTGAAAGTAGTGATTTTAATCCTGAATAGACCTCTACTGACCTCAATTTTCCATCTATAATGTTTTTGCTCATGTTTATCCCACTTTATAATTTACTCTCAGTGTTCGGCTGAAGAAATACTTTGAAAAGTTATTTCCATCAATGACCCATGGGACGATTCTAAGGGAAACAATGATCGAAATATACCAACAATCGAATTGAATTTGACCATTTAAAAGTTCAAAGATTTTCCTATTCTATTGGGGACTCAATATTATGCTATAAATTGCTTGAGTGATCTCCAGCACCAACCTCACATTGCATATAACTTTCGCCGTGTAAAGATGTATCACTCTGTGAATTCTAGGTACAAAATTATGGTGTACATTTTAGGTACAAAATTATGGTCTCAATTTGGGAAATTTATTGGGAATTACCAGAAATAATCTTTGATGACTCCAAATGATACCCAAATCACATTGTTAATCACTTGGGTTGTGAAAGATTTTACCTTTTTGCTAAATTTCAGTCTCGTAGGTGTAAAACTGTTGCTAACAACTTAAAAAATTGGTTAGAAATACCCCAGAACTACTTTAGGAGACAGCAACTGACTTCTGAGGTAAATCCTACATTGTCATTGACCTTTGCAAACAAAAGATTTACCCTTATGCCCAAAATCTGTTTTATTGGTGCAAAATTGCGGCTAACAATTTGAAAATGGGGGTAAAAATAACCTCAAATTACATCAGAGGTAAATTTTGCATTGCGTGTGACCTTCCCCATTGGAAGATTTATGTCTGTGACTAATTTTTTTTCTTGGTGCAAAATTGTGACCCAAAATATGGAAATTTGTTTTGAAATGACCAGAAATTACATTGAATGACTTTAGAAGTCAACGTCTCATAGATTGCGTTCTTTACCCTGGAAAGATGTGCCCGTATGCTCAATGTAAGCATCCATGGCGCATAATTGTGGCCCACAACCCTGAGAAATGTTTAGCAATGTCCAGAAATAATCTTTAATGATTGCAGAGATCAATTCCGTATTACATACGGTTTTCACCATGGGAAGATTTACCCCTATCTGCAACATCAGTTTCATCCTTCTCTAAAGAGTGACTTGGTATTAATTCACCTGTTTTATCTAGAGATAAATTGGGATTACAAAAGCAGAAAACGTACTATAATTTGTTTTCCGACTCTTTTTTATGCCTCCATTCAATATCATTTCTATTAACTTTGGATGAGTCGGTTTTAGAGATTTTTTTGTAATTTATGATGTAACTATAATGCTTATAAGAAAACTTACTTTCCATCTATTGTGCGACCGCCCAGAGTCATTTTTCGACGATTGAACATAATCAAAATAAATAAATCCTCAAATTAATTCCCGGAATATATATATATATATATATATATATATATATATATATATATATATATATATATATATATATATATATATATATATATATATTGCAAATCAGTAATTCAATATCTGATGTGTGGTTGGTCCATTTCATAAAGTGCTCGATACATTCAACATTATGTTAAGTTAAACTAAAGCCTTAGAAGCCCAAGAAGGGCAAGAACATGAACGTGTTAATATAGAAAACTTATCATTTCACTATATATATATATATATATATATATATATATATATATATATATATATATATATATATATATATATATGCATACTTATGTTCAGACACACATACACACATACATATATATGCATGACACCACCTCTCCGTTCTAAAAAAAAGCAAAACACTTTCCTGAGAATCCCGACCCCACTTCTCGAGCCCAACATTCACTGACAGGAAACAAACATCCTCTGACCCCTCCTCTAACTCTTTATTTCAGAACAAAATTGACTCTCACCTACATGGATATAAACATCTCCCTTCCTTCTCTTACAGAACAACTAAACAACATTAAAATATATCCATCTCTTTCTTCAACCTCAAGCATGCAAACAGCCAAATTTTCTTTTCATCGCTGCAAGTTTCCCTCTGGAAAAATTTGCAGGCACCCGTTGAAGAGCATGAAGATTCACGCATGATAATAAAAGCCTTAGAGATTTAACACTTGCTCATTCTTGAGTTTTTTCTCTTCACTTTCCAATTGTCACTTTCATCAACATCTTGACGGATCACGATACATCCACAATACAAACATATATATATATATATATATATATATATATATATATATATATATATATATATATATATATATATAAACAGAGTTATCTAGTCAACCAATTCCAAAAGGTGAAGACAATAGATGAACAGTAGATTAAAGACTATGAAAATCGTCTAGCTTGGACGATGAAGAGTTAAAATTAGGAATATTTACGTAAACATTGCGTTGGGTTACTTAACCAATATATATGAGTCCATATACTGTCTCTTTAGACTTATTTGTTCTCTATTCACTGCGTCATGCTGTGAAACTTGAATTATACCTTGACATTCTTGTGCTTTCTTGCTTCCTCGTAGTCTTGTTTTGTATCAGTACCCAGCTTCATCGTTCGTTACGTGATGTACACGCATCTTCTGTCAGATATTCATCAAAGTTCTGATCAGAATCTAGGCTTATAGATTCTTACTGTTTCAAACGTACTGTTTAGTCAGAATAAGCTCTTAAGCCGACACGAAATAATAAGGAAGAAGATATGGAAGCGTTGAAAATCTCAAGGGAAGTCTCACGGGAAGTCAAAAGCCGTCGCCTGATTTGAAGTAACCTGTCCTTCTCCTTGGCAGGAGTTGGATATGGTTGTTAATATCTTTCTCGTTTTGAATACACACGCACCCCGTGCAGTGAAATCTACGAGGTCTGTACCGGAAAGTATCCAGTCATTTTGAATTAGTTACACGACCTTGATGTAACATGGCCACCACTCAGCGGGGTGCCTTATTGCATGAACAAACTCCCCCATGGTTTTACTCAGTCGGCAGTCAGAGGCCTTTGTAAGAGCTTTTGTTCTGTTTGATTGTTGCATTCACAATCAGCTTGTCCAAGTTTCAGGGTCTGTCTGCTGGAAACTTTCCGGACAGACCTCATAACTGATCTATTTCCCCCCGTTGAAAACAGGTGGAAGAAGTGAAAAGAAAATAGATGGGAAAATGAAAAAGGGGAAACAGTAAGACAGACATCTAAGTTTGCTGAAAGTGTAGGTTCTTGTCCGATCACTGAAGTTAAGCGCCGTCAAACCCGATAAGTGCTTAAATGGGTGACTGCTAAGAAACAATTACTAAAAGAAGCTTGTGGTCTTCGGCCAATCTAATCAGAGAATTCTTTTCATATAATACGCCATATGATGTTCTATATTTTTCTCTCCGTAACAAGAATCAAGGGGCTAGATATGAAAAGCTAATTATAAAGTAATCAACCATTGAAAAAGAAATCATTTTTTCAAATGGGTAGGAAATCCAGGTTCATTATTGTCTACTTACATAATAAGCCAAATGATGGACTATATTTCAAGTATGTAACATTTGCCAAGCGAGATAACAATTAAATACTAATTGCAGAGTTTCGTTCTGGTTGAAACAAACAACATACATAAGAACTAATGCAAAGCAACAAAATTTTTTAAATATTTTCAAAAGCATAGTGTAATTGCAAAATTAAATTGGTATTAAATAAATGAAGATTTCAAGATGGGTAAAGTATAGTACCTATGAATCTTACTGTGCACTTTGCCGTGGTCTGATGATCGCTGATCATTATTACAGGGTAGCAGGTTCGATCCTCTCTGCAGGCTCCATGCTTGTGATTTTGTATACCAAGTTGAAGTTTCTTGCATTTCAAACATGATAAAAAAAAATACATAATCAACCATGAGAAATTTGACCCTACGTAAATATTATATTGAAATCTCCAAAGAGATGGTGTCAAAAGTTGACAGCGTGGCAAAGACCCAAGGTCTTGGATTCCATTTCAAGAGCTTGCTGTATAATACAGAGTGTAAAAATGAAAATACAACCCTTTATCTAATTTCACGATTGATAAGAGACTTTTGGACCAGCTATTATATTTATGTTTTGAAGCCACGAAAACCCTCCATCGGTTAAATACATCACGTTTCGTTTATTATGAGATCTTGAACTGATGCAGAATAATCACAACAGACCGCTATTTTGAAGAGTTTATGTAAACGCATTCCCTGATTTCTTAACAGGTAGTATGATACCCTTCAGAATGATTATAAATGTCCGAACCCGAAATAAATTCAAAAAGTCAAATATCTAGGTTGAGAAATATAGTGTCATTCATTGTATTTATCACATTCGAATTTCCAACTAATCAGCTTACTGAAAACACTTGGGAAAAGATTAATGTACCGTTGATTATAATACCTTATTCTTGACGAATGAAATTATTCTTTGCTAGATTTGAATAGATTTTAATTCTCTCATGAAAAATACAACATTGCATCCCAAACACGCACTCATTGCAAGATGACAGCTATACGAAAGCAAAGCCCTCATCAGATCATGAATCTGGAGCTAGACATGATTTTCGAATTGAACCATCATTATCACTAACGCAGAGTGCCCAAGCAGAACCATACAATACCGCCAGCTTTCGCTGCCATATGAAAATGCGACCACAATATATATATATATATATATATATATATATATATATATATATATATATATATATATATATATATATATATATATATGTATGTATGTATGTATGTATGTATATATATATATATATATGTGTGTGTGTGTGTGTGTGTGTGTGTGTGACAGATATTTTTCTGTGCTTCTAGTTTTCTGTTTATAAAACCGTTATCATTACGCTACGAAAATGAGGATTGCAATAACAACAGCACCGTATATAGTGAAGAGTATTACAACGATAATAATCAAAATGATCATGCTAAAAAAGCCAATGATAAGATCAGCAGTAAGATTGTTGGTGGTTACTGCAGTGACTATAATATCAAGACGGTCAATGATACTGCCTCTATTGAAAAAAAAGTAGTAATAACGATGATATTAGCGGTAACGATGAAGATATTTACAGCAGTTTGAACAATAATGGTGATAATGGTGTGATAGATAAAGTTGACATAGGAAAGTATAAATTCATCAATAATAGTTGTTTGTAATCTTAGCAGCTATAAAAATTGACGACCAGAAGGATGATGTTTGAGTTCACAAAATCATTTGATAAAAGATGATTTCAAATAGAAAATTCCAATAGAACTGTTTCCTTGACCTCTTGTGTTGTTACCAAAACGTACCGGTTACACTATTTTTCAGCTTTTATCAAATGCATGATGCACAAAAACCACTAGAAAAATCCTTATTCCTACAGAAAAAGAGCCGTGAATATTTCTTCTGTCACTGTTTCCTGAAAAAACTTTCACTGTAGGATTACACATTTGATGGAGGTTGAAAAGTTGATCAGTCGGGACGCTGTGGTAACAACATCAAGATCATGAGGATGTGCCACAACTGTCCGAACGAAATTTAGCATGTTAATAACACCTCTAAAGGTTACAGACATTAAATTTACAAACGAAAATGTATTTAATATCATCAAAAAAAGGTCGCAACATCTATTACCCTGGTATACTTGATATGCGATACCGAGCAGGCTTAAATAATAATATATCATATAGACTTTCAAAGCTTTTTAGCTGGAATGTAACATAATTTAACTGGTCAAGATAATCGAGCATAGAATAATCTAGGCTAGTGCTTTTTGCATTGCTAAATGAATCGCTTTCACGAGAATGAAATTATTTCGACGGCGAATGAAACATTAAATGAATGACTTGATTTACTCAGATTTTTGGTAAACATATGCAATAAGGAACAATTGTCTCTGAGAAACTAACTCTAAAACTCTTTTTCACTAAGTTTATTCATGTAAAGTAAAAATATTCTTATACCTTTTCTGTGTTTTGTCACCCCTAATTTTCTATACATGCTTTTATGATGTTCAAAAACTTGAGTTAAACATTCGCATGTGCAACTTTCTGATCTTTGTTCATGATACAAAAGGGATCATACATAAAATTATACTGAAAAGATTATAAAGTGAAAAGCATGAGGGAATTTAGAGATTAATGAGAACGTATGCAACGCATGCAGGAAAGAATCATAATTAACAACGCGTTGAGAGATCACAAGAGATCACAGTATATTACAAAACAAACAAGGTTTAGAGATATCATAGAAACAATAAGAAAACTCTAATGGCAATAGGTTGGTCATGTTACAAAAATGTCACAACTCAAAACATGGATCCCCAAATATCATCTGCGAAATAGTAGCCAGCAAAATATAAGACGGCATAAGGAACTGGACAAGTTCAGAGAGCATTGGCTCTGCGAAGCACACGACCGAGAAGTCTGGCGAATTTTGAAGAAATGTACAACGACAGAAGCTGAAATGTTGATGATGATAATGATGCTGCTGCTGATGATTATGAATGAATTGAATTTTATGAAAAAGACGCAATGTTGATTGAGAGCTGAATGATTTGAGAATCCCCGATCTAAGCCCATGAGAATTCAATCTCCTCCATCTTTTATTTTAATTAACACATTTACTGGTACCTTAGCATAACATCGAACGCAACAAAATAAGCACTCCCTCTGTTCAGAGCCATACAATAAAACAATTGAATGGATGCATGTGTACGTCGAATGCAAGAAGCAACGTGACATTAGAGACGTATACGCGTCGTGTGGTTTTGAATGTGTTAAGTATGTTTCGATACTGTTAGTAAGTAGAGATTTTTGAGTTTTAAAATTCAAGAATAACGATTTTTTTTTGCCCGAACAAATATAAAAACGAAACTAAACGAATGAAGAAAGGGGGATATTTTGTTTTTTCTTCAACTCACTAATACAAATAATCGACTGCACTCGAAATTAATGTTCAACGTATTAATGCAGCTCTCAAGATAATGTTCCTCCTTTCTCACCTTATTCAATGAAAGTTTTGGTAAGTGAAAGGGTATCAATATTGGATCCAATTTGCAGCCGCCCAATCGAATAGGAGTACGAGTTTGCCATCTGAATTCTTTGTTCAGTTTTCAGTAATTCATTGGATATAACTAATTGGAAAAGTTCATCCTTCGTGTCGATTATTACTTGCCAATAACTTCTATGAACTTAATGGGCACAAAAAGATTTAGAATCGGGTCAACTTGAACTTGGTTGCTTCATTGATTTTTCCATTTTGAATTCTATCGAACTATGACACCTTTCTCTCTCCTTCTTCGGGGTTTGGGGTTGGGGGGTCATCAACCTTAGATGTTAAAACGGCGCACATCGGAAGCAAGGAATGTAATATGAGAAGTGTCAAAGAAGTATTATAAAGGAAAAAAAAGGCTGGTGTAGAAGGTGGAAGAGGAAAAGAGACTGAGAGAAAGAAAAAAAAATGCAAAGGATTTGGACGGAGAAGAAGGAAAACGAATCATAAAATCCCGGAAGGAAAACAAAGAAAAAAGAAACGAAAGAAAGATAAGATATGATAAGAAGTGAAAACAAAGGGAAGTTAAACGAAAGAGAGAGAAAACTAACGAAGAAAAGAGACAAGGTAAATCGAGATGAAATAGGAAGGCGATGACAATAAAAAAAATGAAAGAAAGAAGTAAAATAGTGTAGAGACAAAAGATAAATATATTTTTTGTGGGTGTGTAGAAGACGAACGTGAAGACGGAGGGCATTGCAACCAAGAGAAAGAAGCAAAGGAGAGAGAATGAGAAGGAGGTGGTAACTGAAAGGGAGAGGGGAAACAAAATTCACGCATATCAAAGAGAAGAAAAACTTTACATATTCTGATTGTCCAATTCATTCGCGTCACACACGCACGTACACACACACACACACGTATATATATATATATATATATATATATATATATATATATATATATATATTTATTTATATATATATATATATATATATATATATATATATATATATATATATATATATATATATATATTCAATGACTGTGGCCATGATCACAAACAAAGATATGCTAAAGGTACTCTTCTCTTTTTTCACTTGTCTCACTGAGCATCCGTGTTTATTTCAGTGCTCCTAGTCTCTTTCTGGCATGGAGCTTTGAAGAATTACATATGTAGTCCAGTAACCACCTTCTAAAAACGAGTTCACACATTTTTTAAATTGGTCTCTTCTGTTTCTGCAAGTATTCGAATTTCAATAATAATCCATTGTGAAATGGACCCTCTTATTTTGCCTCTTTTTCTGACGTTTAGGCGTTCGTTTTGATCTGCTACACACACATGTTTGTGTTTGTGCCCTTTTGGTCTCCCTACTTCTTGAAGCTGAAGAAGCCAGAGGGCAGAAACATCGATGTGTTTGCGTAGCGAGTCCATTATTTCGCTAAATTTTCCAAAGCTCAACGTCAAATTAATGTTGAATGTATGGAACACTTTATGAAATAAACCCATCACACATTAGATATTGATTTACTGATTCGTACTTGTCTCATGGAGACAATATAAGATTTGGCTAGTAAAATTGTCCTGTTCAGCAGTAAAAATGAAAAGTTTTCATGATTATATCTATCTATCTATCTATCTATCTATCTATATATATATATATATATATATATATATATATATATATATATATATATAGTCTAGAAAGCTTTAAACACTGAATATTAAAAAAAACTTCATTAGATGTTTCGTGTCATTTTAGTTACCCATTTCCCAATAAAGTATTCTTGTACACATGGTTGAAACGAAACCACTTCAATGGGCGATTCCATTGATATACTTAAACATAAACACACACACACACACACACACACACACACACACATATATATATATATATATATATATATATGTATATATATATATCAGAAAAAGAGCAAACTACAAAGAAGTTGAAAGTGGAGAAGTGAGAGTGAAAGAAGAGAGAACAATAGAGAAACAAAAACAAAGGGAAAGGGAGAGAGAGAGAGAGAGAGAGAGAGAGAAAGCTGTGAAGAGAAACATGAAGCAAAAGAAACTAAAATGGCAACAATGCTGAAAACAAAATAGGCTAGAATATAGTGTGAGTGAGTGAGTGTGTTTGTATGAGAGAGAGAGAGAGAGAGAGAGAGAGAGAGAGAGAGAGAGAGAGAGAGAGAGAGAGAGAGAGAGAGAGAGAAATGCAGAGGTGATCTATCAATCATTTTTTATGATTATATATCAGCCATACCCTTCGAAAACAAATGTTCAGGATATTTGTTTTTTCATGAGTTTTGCGGATAGGGGTAATCTCATGAGCAAAATTGTTACCTTTGAGCGGTAGAGTCCTGTGTTACAGACAGAAAATCTTTAGATTGGACAAGCTAATGTCCGACGCAGTGTGATGATTGTAGAGACAATTTTTCCGGAAATATACTTCGTCCTACATCGGCATTAGGCCAAATGGTACTGTCACCGAGTAATAACGGGCGATCATTCCAAATAAGAGTTTCTATATCATATAACGCAATTAATTATCATTCTGTCGGATCATAAACCCATTTCTTAATGACATATATCTCTCTCTCTGTATATATGTATAATTGTATACTGAGAGTGACCGATAACAAATCTGTTTCACAATCCAATGATCCTCAGGTGGAAATGTTTTAATTAAATTACTCGTTAAATTTTCATACCTCTTTTGTAAGTAGGTAATTGGTTTCAGGCATTCTTAATTTGAATTCGAACTATTACCACCTATGTATTGTTATTTGATAAAAATCAATTAACAATGTGACCACACATCTCTATCAGACGCTTGTCGATTGGTCGGTCCCAGTTACGTAAAACGACAAAAACAGGAAGGGGAAGAGAGGTGTCCTGTCATCAAAAGGTGTGACGTCATTGAAATGTGTGATGTCATTAGAAAAAAAAGAACTCTGTTCTGATCAATCTTTTTAATTTTTTGCAAGAGAACATATAAGCAGAATTATTTTTCTTCATCTTAATATAAAGCAGCTAGAACTGCACTAAATCAAATAAAGCTACCAATTTTATTTTCGAATCTATGTCAGAAATCAATAAAACAGAATCGATAGAAAAAAATAGCTAATAGATAGTAGAGAACAACAGAGTAGACAGACGACATTATAAATGTGGACAGGCATCCTAATCAAGTGAGTCTTTCATTTTCGTACGAGTGAAAACTTTGCTATGATTATTTATGCCGAGAAAATCGATATATTTGGATTAAGACGTCACTGGAGATATGATAACTCGTCTGTATCAGTGCGCATGCGTGTGCGCTTGTGCAAGTGTTTTGGATTTATTCTCCATGTATAGTCTCTGCAATAATATTTTTCGTAAAGGTCAAGATGACTCTTAGAGAAAGAAAGATAAAAAAACAATAAATAAGACAGAGTAAGGCACAAAATTTTCCGATAAGGTAAAGGAAACCTTGTACACTGACATCATTTAGTACTCAAGTTATTTCGATGAGTTTTACAGTTGTCACTAATATAATTTGTTCATCACGAACGTAGATTTTCTCCAGATAAAAAAGAACATAACTGATTTTGGCACCTGGATAGCAAACTAGTCTTGCGAACGATACCTTAGCACGTTTGAGCCTCACTGGAGACCCCAGACTAACGGACATCTGCAGTAATAAGCTAAGCTTAGTAAATAAGAGCGGCAGCGTGGAGCAATGGTTAACAATTGAGTTCGATTCCCGATAGGTGCCTCACGTTTGTTATGTACTAAGGTAAACTTACTTAATAGCAATATTGGACGCTTGACTTTGGATGATGATTTGTGAGTTAGTCTTACAGATTGTGACTTCCGTAGTGAACAGTACTTTTTTCCGAAAACCTTCACGATCTGAAAATAATGCCCAACGAACTGACTGGAGAAAAAAAGTTGTCTTTAAATGAACGTCAACAAAATCAATGTCATGTCCAGAAAATACGTCAAAGATAAGAACACAACAATAAAAATTGAAAAGCTAAAGAAGGAATATCGTCACACCTATCAGGGAAACAAATTTCTGTGGAATCTTCAAAAGAAGGAAAACTTAAAAGCATTTTAGGTTGGCAAGCTTTCGGCAGAGCTTGCTCAAGCTTCAAGAACACTTTTAGAAATAAAAGTATACAATCAATGATTTCTTCCGATAGTCACCCAAGGAGCTGAAATGTGAGATTGTCTCTCTAACTAAGAACCATACAACAAGCGCAGGAGAGAATCAACCATTATCAATGTTTGAATCTTTTTTTCTAATTTCACTTGCTTTTTCATTACAACTGCTCTGATCGTCACCCGTTATTACTGATTACCGTAGAATAACGGTCTGAGTAGTTGTGATGAAAAGCAACTGAAATTGAGATGAAAGAAATACTAAAAAAAACAAAAGATAATTGTTCAACAATGCTTCGAATACTGAAAATAAATTCAAGATAATATTACTAATACTACTACTGAACATTTACATTGTCAAGGGTTAAAGTGAGAATTTGGTACAATATTGATGTCTTTCATTTAACTCTTAGCTGACTGTCTTATAGATATCTACAGAAATTAAGTGATCTTTTGAAAACTGAGGTTCATGATACTTTATTTTTGCATGTTATGCAGGAGTTCATGGAATGCTATTTATAATAATGATTTCAAGGTAAATTTTGAGAAATCTGAAGGATAAAAAGAATTCATAATAAGAATAAATACACATTTATTACTTTCGAGTATACCGCATTATTACTAGAAAAATAAAAGTGATATTTCAGTCTTTCCTATTTACCTGAACCCCACGAGAACAGGATGTGACATAAGGTCGGTTTAAAACGGGGATACCACTACCGCTTATGTGAGAGCAGAAACTCTCTTCAAACCTTGCAAGGACATGAGAGCTCTTGACGGGGTTTCAGGGCACATCCTTGAGACCCTCTAATTGACTAGACAGATGAGTACCAGGTGAAATCCCATTGGCTGTGGTATTTACTAAGTGTAGATTAATCTAGCTCAAAACAACACCCGTGAGTATCAAATTCATTACACTAGAGAATGTATACAAAATACCAGCTCGCACTATTAAAAGTGGTCACTTATTTACAAAATGTAGGTAAGTCTAGTACAAGTTCATAGTGGTGAGCCATCTAGTGGAGATCGAACTTACAACAAATGCGTTTGCTTGGATATACTAACCATTGCCCTACACTAGATGGGGTTGATGCGAAAGCCTCCAGCACAATCGTTTGTTTAAGGTCAGGAAAATCTTGGCAGGGTTTACTCAACTCTTTATTTTGTGCGCGTGCATACGCAGAGAAAATTGTTTTCAGAGGAAGTGATAATCATATTTTTGTGGAAATTTTTACCGGATATGTAATGGAAAATCTTCACTTACTTAATTTTCATGTTTAATCTTTGAAAATACAGAAGGGACTGGACAATTGATCTCTGGTTCCAATGGTAAAGATATAGTAGGTGCAAGCAAGGTGTCAGAAATGGTTTGTAAGGATTTACCGAAAAGAATTGTAAGTCCAAGATAAAAGAATACCCTCGAGGACTTTAGAACTTGAAACCTGATTAAATCGAGGTACTTTTGAAGGAAGGTACTGCGAGAACACAACGTGAACTTGCAGTGAAATTTAAGGTGAATCAGTTATCTCGTTTGAATGATATACTGAAAGAGAGGAAGCTTTTTTTAGAAGCAAGGGAGTCTACCGGAGATTTCGCTGCAAAAGAACATCCATCGTCAGGTTGCAAATGCGACGCTGCAAACGATCATTAATTGTCGGTTAGAACTACTTCCACATCCGGCGTATTTTTCACACTTGTCATCTTCAGACTATCACTTGCTTTTCTCTATGTATCAGTTCTTGTCTAGTCAACAGTACCAACAAATTCTCGAAGTTATTGAAAAATTATTTGAGAATTCATCGTATCAAAACATTGATCACTGAATAAAAATGCGAAAAAATCATATGAATGAAAGATTTTGTCAAAACATGCTAAAAACTTTTGCAATAGCCTAAAATTATGTAATACAAGTTAGTGTGATGTGATTGAAAGCCAGAGAAGATACATAACTGAATAATGAAACGAGGAATAAGAATAAAAATAACAAAAGCAAAACATTTTTCCAAGGTTCTGGAAAATTTGGCCCCAACTTTTTATTATAAACCGTCCTAAATAAACTGTCACCAAATCCGTCAATATAAATTTCTTCAGTTTTTTCACTCTGTCTATCCGTCTATCTGTCTATCTGTCTGTCTGACTGACTACATATCTATCTGAGTGTAACGTGTACTGGTCGCAATAAAAGAGCTAGAAGGCTAAAAATTTAAAAATTTACTCCTGATCATGTCAAGAAAAAACTGGTTTTGCTTTTTGAAACCTCCCCAATTGATGCATAGTCGGAGGTTCAATTTGCAATGTAAGTTTACGCTAAATTGATCCCTCCATTTGTAGCATTCATGCTTGTTTTTTTAATACTGACTTTTTTGCGATCACTGCCCTAAGAGAGGCAAGAGAAGTGACTAATCCATTTAATTCCCCCTTTTTTCGAGTGCTCCAATTGGCCCTCCCCCCAACACAGCTTTCTGCCCAGAGACATTTGTTACATAATGGTTTGTATTGAGTTACTAACCAGACCTGTTTGTGTGTGGATTCATTTCATAGTAAATGAAAATGGGTTATGAAATTGAGAAAAAAATGTAGATTAACTGACATGTAAAACTTTTTGAGAGCTCATTGTCACAAATATCTGATTTATAGCAAGCAGATCTCCATATGAATATCGATGTCAGAAAGTCATTGACCTTTTAGGAATTCATCAAAGAGTTGAAGAGACTAAGGATATATTGTACATAGACCGGACAGTCAGAATCCTATACGTAAACATCTCTGGGAAAAATGCTATAAACACAGCTGTCTTCCATAAAAGGCTCAACTTGTAACAATGAACAAGGTCAAGCCGCTAATAACTGTCACATCTCTAGGGAAGGAGTTCACAATCTTTATTGATTTTTACATAATTCAGCTTTCATCGTATACTTTATGACCGTTAAGTAAGCAGCATGAATCAAAAGTAAATAAGCGGTAATCTGAACTCACATTTCATATCTTTGGGAGACCGTCCGTCATGGACGGCGTCTTTGTCATTCTAGACACAAAGAGTAACCAGCTAAGCATACGAAAAATTCAGACGACTGAAGTGAGCAAACAATGGCTTACAATCAAGTCACGTCAAAAACGCCGGTTCCCGCGAGATCACCAAAGTTGAGCAGCGATGAACCTGCTTGGTATTAAAAACACTTGGAAACAGCAGATACAGTGAACAACTTAAACGCTTGGAAGGAAAAAAGAAGGAAAGCTTAGTAATTGACTACTGGATAGTAAACAATGTAGCGCGGGGGGAACGGATAATAGATACGTGGGTATGTGGCTAGATTAAACTTCACTTAGATGGTTGTTCTCCGTGGCCAAATTACGGGGAGGGGTCATCCATTTAAGACAATCTACCAGGGACATGAGGTGCGATAATCATCTTCAGCTGAAATAGAAGTAGAAGTGGAGTTTGATCCCGAGGTAGCCAGGCTTGTAGTCTATAAATTAACGTTCTGTCTCTGTTGTATCCTTCTTAAAATGTCCCCTCACTCAAACAATCCTCAAGTTAAGATATTTCAAGGGCGTTTATTTAATCTTGATCTCAGATATTAAGAAAAATCTTTTTTGGATCATTGTCATGTGCCTCGCCTCTGCTACACTCATCTCCTTATTAATGAACCGTTGAATTCTTCTTTTATATTCTGCCATGATATTCGACTATTGAGGTAAAATCAAACAATTGGAGCACTATGTAACGTTTTTAAAACGTTTTCTGTTCCCCGGTAATCAGTGATATTTCATGACTGTTTTGGTCCAAACAGTAAAGAAAATAGCCATTACTCACTTCAAACTTTGCTTTTGAGATCAGAATATTGCTATTTTGTAGTTTACTTTTTTGGCTCCGACTGTTTATGAAGGTTATTTGAAGGCAGCAAACTCTTTGTTTACAGCTCTGGAAAATTGTTTTATAAGGCCTAATTTTATGTGCAGTGGTGGATATAATGTCTATTGAGGTTGAACCAGTAGCTCTTTGATAGTTTGAAAAAGTTCCCCTGTTGTGCCACAGGCAAAGATAGTAGGGAAGCTTTGAAACTTATCAGAAAAGCCACCATTTCGAAGTCTAAGATTACTCCAACGTCGAACTCATCTTTTTTCCAGGCGTCTAAAAAGTCTTGACACAGTTATATTACAAGTGAAATGAAGTAACTAGAATCTTTCTTGACCCCTGATAGGCATGCCAAATTGTGTCATGGCAGTGAAATTTGTTTAATTGCCCCTGTCAAACCCAGGTTCTAAGCCAAAATTTTGGAAGTTGAACTTGGAGGCTGGTAGATCCTATATACAGAGATTGATGCAAGGTAATCTTTCAGTCCTACCATTTTCTCTTAATAGTCGGTCCACCATACTTTATTTTAGTTTGTAGATACAAATTTCAAAATAAATAGAAAATACTTATTGTTGACTGGCATTTCTTTCATCATAATTTCAGTTGCTTTATATCGCAATTGCTCAAAACGTCGGACTACGAACATTATTTGAACAGCACAGATCGGTCCCCCCCCGACTCAAACTCAAATCCCCACCCAGAAAGTCTGTCTATGTACGACAGCTGCTCGAGCGGTTGCGCTACTTGAGCCCACTATGCAGGAAATTAAATTCAAGCATATAAACTTATCCTTTATTTTCTCCGAACACACGGCGTTGCCATATTTGATGTTTAAAATACTCTTGGTATATTACAAGTAGAAATATTAATTCGAATTCTTATTAGACACAGCAGATACATATATATATATATATATATATTTGAGAAGTCTTTTAATCATTATCATCATTATCACATTACTGTAATAAACAAATTATAATTCTCTCTCTCTCTCTCTCTCTCTCTCTCTCTATATATATATATATATATATATATGTTTGTGTGTGTGTATGTGTGTGTGTGTGTGTGTGTGTGTGTGTGTACGTGAAAAAGGAAAGACAATCTAGGAAGCTCGGATCGAATTATTTAGGATATTGAGCGAAACAACGGCCATGATCGGAAAATATCGGATTGAGCCAAGTATGGGATTCAAACCTTTACCCTTTTCCATGGGAGCACGCACGCAGCGTAGGTCTACGCTTACCGATTGAGCCAGCAGGGTTAAACATAATCCTCAACTCATTCCTCCCCTCTGATTGATGGCTGATTTAATCTTTGTGTCCTTGCTAGTCTCAGATAAATGTATTCCCGTATTCCTATGTATGTATTTATTCCTATGTCAACAGTATCATAAGTGATGGATATTAGTCTGAGACAATGCGAATGAAGATGCAAAGTGAATAGGAATAAAGAAAGACAATTTATGCTCGTACCGAAATATTCACGGCAGTGAGCAAAATAACGGCCATGATAAACGAGCATCCTTGTCCATGGCACTGGCAATGGTAAAGCGCTGAATTTTCTACGCACACACACACACATATGTATATATATATATATATATATATATATATATATATATATATATATATATATATATATATATATATGTATATATATATATATATTACAATAATACTCAATAAAAATGACATGTCTATTCATGTATGGATTGGCACATCTACTCAGGATCAAATTATATATGCGCTTCGATCCCCGACAGACTCCCCTGGATCAAAGGTTAGTATCTGCTTGTAGTACAGTCTTTGGTAGGTCTGTGCCATTGCAGTACTGTGGCCAATGATGGACTACAGAGGCTCGATATTGCCAAGCGCAAAAGGCTTAGGATTCGTCTTGTGGCCTCAAAAAATAACTTTGCTCAGTCTCGGCGGATCAGTAAGCCTATGAACCTTCCCATTGTACTAAAAAAGAAAAGTTAGGCTTACTCTGACGCCTTTGCAACACAAGTTGTGGGGACTGAAGCAATTCTTTTAGCTTCCTTGTACACAGAACCCCACATTGAACCGACCTTGTGTCACATCTTGCACTCGTGGGGAAGTGAGTTGATGCAGATCAGTGCGTAGTTTCTCAGCACTCATTGAAAAGTGATATACACGCTCTCTCTCTCACTCACACACAGATGCATACATTATATAGATATACACTACGTTTCTTATTTTTGTATGCATTTATATCTTCGTATAGCATATTAAATTCACATATATTCTAATATACATGTATGAGTTTATGCATGTCTAGTTAAATGCGATAGACAAGGAAAACTTTTAGTTAGTCTTTCAGGAAAATGCATGCCTAGATTCAAAGAATGCAAGTATTTTCCAAACGAGAGTTTTCCAATGTACATCCAGTCATTGTCGAGGTCATGAAAAACTTGCGTTACTTCTCGCGCGAATTCAAGTATTGTCCACGATAAATTCAGCATTGTTTTTAAGTATCTAATTGATATTTAAAAATTCTTCATGGAGTACTGTGCAGGTCCGTTGATAAAGTTCTTAATGATAGCCATTTTAAAACGGGAAGGGGCATCCAATGTAGCAATTGTGGCAGGGGTTCTTACCGATAGTTTTTTTTATGAAGAGATAGTAAAATTGTTGTTGTGATCATCAACTAGAACGTCAAGAAAGAGGATTTCATTGTTAATGCTGATTGATAATGAAAACGATATTATATTAAAAAAGCAGATTTGAGCTTTTTATATGATTCATACTATTAGTCAAAATGAAAATGTCATCAACATATCGGACGTATATTGTTGGTTGGGGACATTCTTCGAAAACTGTGTTGTTTGGACTGTTATTGGTCTTGAGATGCGGTGAGCAGTGGTTTTGCAAATAGCCTTGTTAACCATTCGTCCTATAGTCTGACATATACAGTAATGTTGATTCGTGGAAAGAAAAAGAAAAAGGATAAAAAAAAAGACCCCCTCCAAAAACATCAAGAATTCAGTAGCTTTGGCATACTTTATGACCTTGACTGTTACTAGTTGATTAAATAAAACCAATCTTCTACAACAGCAAGAAAAAGAAACGTTGATAGAATAAAATATTATCCGTAATAATGTTCATAATTATGCAGCGAAACAAATACCTCTTGAAATTTGAAATCATCTTCAAACGCAGATAACCAATACTTAGTTCAGCTGGAGTCATTGGACCAGTGGCATATCACAATGACCTTGACCATCTATTTTTTCGACGGGGGATGTAAAAGACACAAATATCAGATAAATAGATTATGGGAGTGATGCTCATCATTTACGTTCGATGTTCACACATAAACAACGATTATTCGCGCCATGGGATTGCTGTACACTCAATTTCTTACGTTTTATCTATTTATCAAATAGAGATGTTAAATAATTGTGGTTTGGAATACTTTCCACAATCTTTCTAATTATATGCATATGCCATCTATGCATATATTTGTGAATTAATACAAGAGGTTTATAAAACATTCCTACTCTACACAAAGCTAGGCCCATCATTTTTTAATGCACACACGCACACACGCACACACACACACACACACACACACACACATATATATATATATATACACAAGGAAGTAACATAAATTTTCCACCATATCAACAACTACCATACAACTACTGCCTTATGCAGGTAATCAACTTGCCATTTATCTGGTTAGAATGACATTTGTGCTCATAATAACGTGCATACATTGCCTGACGCTGGTATTCCTGCTAGTATACGCCAAATATAACGCGTATACTATATATTTCTAATGGCAAAAAAGGAATAATGAACACATTACATAAATAAGATTTAGATTCTCAAAACGCATATAATAAAAGTAAAGCGTCTCTTTGGTTTTGGTACTAATATCTTGAATGTATTTTATAACTGATTGACACATCGTATGCACTGAAGAATTTTGCTTGCGTGTGTTACGTTATCATAACGCACAAACTTTACAATGCCGAATTAAAAAAATTGAAATATTAAATAACGACAAACATCCATTGTTTTTGTTTTCAAATTTTAAGGTTTTTAATCTTGATATTGACCATAAGTGTAATTGAAAGAGCAATATCAGAAACGTTTGGATAATACCTACACACATTGAACTCAGATTTGCGTCTTGTGTACGGAAAGGAAAAAAGTTAATTTAAAAAACTTGAACATCACCTTATCACAGTTAATAGAATATGCATAAACAACGAACTGCTTCCTAAAGATTCACATATTTCTTACATCTATCTATCTATCTATCTATCTATCTATCTATCTATATAGATGCATGTGTATGTATGTGTGTGTCTGTTCTCAGACTTTTCGATCGTACGCTTGTAAATCTGGATGTATAATACACACGCAAAAAAAAGGAGAAAAATGCAAAGCAAAACTCCTGATGTAGAAAACAATAAGAACGATGTGTATGATACGTAAATGTATTAATGCAGCAAAGATATCTTGATTTTTTAAGTGAATCGTTTATCTCCCCCAACCGCTCACCAATGGTTGAATATCGTAAATTATTATCCTCGCCATATTTGGACATATTTTATTTGTGATAAAGTTGTAGTTACAAAACAAACAAGGAACTCAATCATGCAATCGCAGAGGAAGAGAGAAAAAAAAAAGATAAGCAGTGGTTTATGAAGAGCAAGTTTGCATCAGAACGGTGCAATTGTTTCGCTGCCTGGACGCATGCGTCTAAGACGAGAGAGAGAGAGAGAGAGAGAGAGAGAGAGAGAGAGAGAGAGAGAGAGAGAGAGAGAGAGAGAATGTTTCAGAATATAACAGGTGTGTGTAGGGGTGTAATGAGGAAGGAGAAGAAGGAAAAAAGGATGAGGGGAAAAAGACAGAAAGACAGATAGAAAAATTATCGGATTATATCGAAGAAGGAAAAAAAAAGGACAGCGACGGAAAAGCAGAGAAAAAAGAACGACAGGTAGATTAGGAAAAAGAAGTAGATGATTTATACGGGAGGGGGACGCAAAGAACGGGATTGGATAACGATGGCTGAAAAAAGAAAATGAAAGAAATACAAAGAAAAATAAAGAGAAAGTAAAAAGAAAGCAGTAAGTAGAATTTTATTAATGATTATAAGTGACCGCACGAGAATTGATGGATAAAAAAAAAAAAAAATGAAAAAAAAAGGAGAAACGAGGAGGCGGAGAAAAATCCAAATATCGCTGAAGTAGCAACAGCAATAGTATTATTAGTAGTAGTGGTAGTAGCAGCATCAGTGGTTATCATTGGAGCTGCCATTCTCTTCTGCGGACCTATTAGTGAACGCGAGTGCTGCTATATTCCGATGGTGGTTCCGGCATTACGAGCTCTAATGGTAGAGCGATAGATATTTGGCACAGGATGTCTTTCGAATTATGAAGACAATTCAGCATGAATGCCAAGACAAAATGCCAAGCAGCTGGCATCTCTGTGCAGATGCTAACCAACTGATCGCCTGGTTGCTTTGCTGTGGAGACGACAATGTACAGTAGTTTGTGTCCAACTGATGCGAAGAACGCACAGGGGGGGAAAAAGCACAAAATGAACAATGAGCTTAAGTGTACAGAGAGAGAGAGAGAGAGAGAGAGAGAGAGAGAGAGAGAGAGAGAGAGAGAGAGAGAGAGAGAGAGAGAGTGTACGCAAAGAGAAATAAAAAAAAAACGAGCCAAAGTGGGGAGAATGAGATAGACAGACAGACAGAGAGGGGAAGAGAGGGGAGTATATACAGAAAGAAAACATAAAGAACAATGAGCCAAAGAGAGAGAGAGAGAGAGAGAGAGAGAGAGAGAGAGAGAGAGAGAGAGAGAGAGAGAGAGAGAGAGAGAGAGAGAGAGAGAGAGAAGGAGACAGAGACAGGGAGAGAGAAAGAGAGATCTCCTCTCAAAAATAAAGAAATAAAAAAATGACCCAAAGTGTGTGTGTGTGTGGTTGAGTGTTTGAGTGAGAGAGAGAGAGAGAGAGAGAGAGAGAGAGAGAGAGAGAGAGAGAGAGAGAGGGAGAGAGAGATCTTCTCGAAAACAAACAAATAAAAAATGAGTTAAAATGAAAGAGAGGGGGAGAGGAACGCACAGCCCCCCCCCAAAAAAAACGAACAGACAAAAAACAAAAAAGAGAGAGAGGCGGGGCACAGAAAAACGCCAAAAGGACAATGAGCAAAACTTAGAAAAAAAGAGAGGGAGAGAGAGAATACAGTTATGCTTCCCGTCATGGTGGAAATGAAAGCTAGTCTAAGTAGTCTTCACCGGTGGTAGAGATCTGTGTTCAAACCCAGGTGCAAAATTCAGTCATTCAAATGCTGATTATCAATTTGTAAGAAATCCATTTCATGTCTTAAGTTCTCCCAACTTTTGGGTAGCACCTCGTACACAGACATGGATACACACACATATAAACATACATACATAACTTGTGATACGCGAACTAGTCTAACAAACCTTTACTCCTGACTACTGAATTCAATCCCCCAAAGTTACCCACACTAGTGACTTTGTCCCAGACAAAGCTACATTTAGTAAATATTTATGTTGTAGCAGGAACTGATAGCAAGAATATCAGAAAACAGAGATCATATGCGTAATTGTGTCTGGCAAAAAAAATGACTTGACGATTTTGAAAAGATCAGAAAATATTGGCTCTGCGACGCCCATGACCGAGAGGTTCAGTGAATCTTGGGGAGGATCCATGTTCAACGACATGTGTTAAAAGGCTCCTGCTGCTGCTGATGATGATGATGACGATAGATTGGTGCAATACAATTTTCTTTACACCAATCATTTAGCCTTCCGCCATCTTAAACAAAGCTTAGTGAATATCGAAAGAGACAGTGAACTGTTTCAGAGTAAAATTATGCCATTTATTTCAGTGGAAAAGCACTAGAAGCAGTTCGAGACACAATAATAACATCTGGATATTTGAGACAAAATAACATCTCGATATTTTTAAACTGTCAAAGAGATGACGTTTGAGTTTTGAGTAGTACGTTTCCGGAATTGATGCTAGCGAAACTCTGAAATTTGATAGACGGAGATTCTCATTGAAATTGGTGGCCACGATTTCATTATTAGAAATTGTCGACCAAAACTGTCAATATTTCACCATTTTAAGCCAGTCTGGCTGGCTAGCTATGCATGCATGTGTCACAAGTACTGGCTACACCAATAGAGCTAGAAGCAAGAAATTCAAATATCGACTCCTCGTTATTAGTAGAAAAACGGCTCTTCGTTTTTTCACCCTCTCCAAACTGGCTTTTATTTTGGGCTTCAATTTACAATACAATTTTATGCTAAATTGGTCCCTTAGTTTTGTGCCTGACAATGTTCACGCTTGTTTTCCCTGAAGTTTTGGACTTTCCAGACCCCAAAACTCGAGGGAATTGATTAATTTATTGATTAATCCAGTACCCCAACGCCCCTCTGGTAGCATTTGGCTCGTTCGCTCCTCAGACCTCATAAACATTTTTCGCTTCGTACGGGCCAACCATATCAGCTTATATCGCTTCAGGGGACGAGTAGAGGATTTGGGGGACCTTCAAGGTTTTCGTCCATACTCCTTTCGTATTCTAAACAAAACGATCATAGATAAATCGACAGTGTGTTTCAGGGACTATTTAATGGCACTGCTCACCAGCGAACCATACATGCCTCTCCTTATATATATATATCATGAGTTAGCACTAAAAATGCTGGACCGGCTCGGTGATCGACCTGTGCAATCAAAAACTTTCATGCCTTATTTCTGATAAACAGTTCCATTCTTTTTCTCATTTTTAACCAAACGATGTCGTAAACAGTTTTGGTCAACAATGACGCCCCTTTTTGCATGATTTCTTGCTTTCTGATCATATTCCGGACGTGAAGCCATTCTAATTTAACCGAATAACCATCTTTCGCGAATCTTCGAACTATTCTATCTCGGAAGATTCGTGGAGCGACGATAATTCCTCATCTTGGATGTTTTCGCTCCTATACGTCGGCCGATCTGGTCTCCGACATCCCTTAAATATACATTACACCTGGCAATCTTCTGATGTTTTTTCTTCTTCAAATTTGACCTCCTTCACAACTGAAACAATCCACTGAGCGTTGTGTCAAAATTTGGAGCTGACACAAAATCAAAATCAGATGTGTATGGAATGAGAAAAAGGCGTGTGGACCCTCAGTATAATATCATAACTCAACCAGGGTTGATTGACTTAAAAAAAAAATGGTACCGGTTTAGCATGAAGGTTAGGAATTGTTATCTGATTGTATGCGATCTCTCGCTATACATTAGGCTGGTGCACAATATTCCAGAGAAAATAGTTCATTGATATACATTTAGCTAAATAGTGTATTCCATCACCAGAGAACGATTCCATTTGTTTCGATGAATTATTCGATTTATTGAAACCGTGGAAACCAATGACCAGACAAGAAGTATTGCATGGAGCAAAACAAACGACAGTCTGACGGTGATGGGTCTGAAAAATACGCTTCGGTTGGAAGAAACTCTCATCACGAATAGTTGATTGTTTGCCACGCGTGTATTTGTAACAAAAAGACGGTCAGCAAAACCATGCATCGAAGTCAATGGTCATTATCCCAGCCCACAAAAAACATTTTTTACATTGGTTGAGACGTTGAAGGTTTTCTCACAGCTAGATATAATTTTCTTCGTTTCTGATTCTTCTGAATTACATCGTCAGTTACAATCTTGTCGAAAGCGGATTTTTCCCCCTGTCTATCAAGAAGAGAAAACAAGTCTTGAAACCCTGAACACTGTTCGTCCCGTGAATCCAGATGGAAATTATTAGGAACCGTCAACCAAAGCTGTCACAAGAACTGACAATATAGGTTTCTTCAGTATTCAAGTTGGTCCGGCTGGCTATGTATTCACGCATCCCGACCGAGTACAGGCAGCACCAATTGAGTCAGATTGCTGGAATCATCATCATCATCATCATCATCATCATCATCATCATCATCATCATCATCATCAGTCTTTTAACGTCTGTTGTTGAACATAGACCTTTCCCAGGATTCACCACACTTCTCTATCATGGGTGTCACGGTGCCTGTACTTTCTGAATTTGTCTAGCTCGTCTCTCCATCTAATATATTGTCGGCCTCGGTTTTGCATGTGATCTTGGGGGATCATTGTTGTGAGTCACGATGTCCATCGGTTGTCCACCTTTCCTGCAACATGGCCAGCCCACTGCCATTTGAGATTTTTAATGGATTCTGTGATGTCCCTTACTCTTGTCTTTTCCCAGATGTGCTGTGCTGTCTTGTGGTCTCTCCACGTGAGGCCCAGCATAATTATTTAATGTGCACGTTGCATGGTTCTCAATTTGCAGATCTGTCTCATTAACTAATTTTCATGTATAGGAAAAACGTTTTTCGCTTTTAGACGCCCCTCTCTCTCCAAAAAGGTTCTCTGATGGAGTTCATTCTTAAATGTGGCTTTCCGCTGAATTAGCTTCTCAGTTTGTATTATTCACATTCATTTTTTTTGAAAATTCATACTTTTTAAGTGTTCACTACCTGACTAAAGGTGAGACGAGTAACTTGATCATTGATCAGTCCCTTTTCCAATTTTTCAATTGCTCACCTCAAACACGGCATGCTGCCAAAAGACATTAGTCGCATTACAAATTCTATTGAGTGACAAACCTGACCTATCTCCCTGGCTTCTGAAATTTTTGAGCCTTGTAAACGTTGTACGACATTTGACCGACAGAACAAGCAATAAAGAACTTGGTGAACTTGAAATTTGCAGTTCCCAAAGTTAAATCAAAGTTATTTCTAATATCTGGTTATCCTTCAGTTTGAACTTTCATCGTTTATGCAGTTCTGCCTTAGCTGCTACCAAATCATAATATTGTCAATCATAGAGTTAGGTTAGTGGATCAAAATGATCTGATAGTCCCTACAAATATTACTGTGGGATCTTGTCATT
>OY735202.1:48159780-48347280 GCA_963457665.1 Thysanoteuthis rhombus
CATCTCCAACTTTAAGCCACTTTTCTCCTTTTTTCTTTACCAAATGTACACCTTCGTTGAAAAGGCATCGCTTTTCTCTTGATGGAAGTCCAACACTTCGATACAATTAAATGGTACTTATTTGGCTAGAAATCGCTCTTAGCCAATCTTGATATTTATCACAGTCTTATATGCCAAAGAACCGCAGGCGTAAGAAACACATTTGAGAGTAGAAGATCTGTACAAATAGTGAAAGACTAGACTAAATAAACATTCAATAAAAGTGATGGCTGTATATAGATGAGCGCTTTTCAGAATTGGCGAGGATCCTCTTTAAAGAAAGTTTTGCTATCAATAAAGATATTTTTCACGATCAGACAAAACCTTTGATATGAAGGAAAAATAACAAGGGGAATGAGACATTGACTTTGCATCGGAAATATGATCAACAAACAAAAACCTTCGTTTGATTTCAATAAATTAAATAGAAACAGAATCTACAAAATTTGGAATTCTTCCATCATCGTCGAAAGATGACTTTTTACCTTATCAATTTTCTGGCTCAAGATTCTGTTTCTCTTGGATTCAACGCGCGCGAAAAATAAAAAATGTCCGACCTGGTCGAATTGACTGCTGCGAGCGATCAAAAAGTTTCATTTCTTTGTTTTTTGATATACGCTCTTTTTTCTTTTCGTCTTTTTTCATCAAGCAATTTCATCAAACAGTTCCTGGAACACATTGGCAGCTCTTTATGGATATTTTCTTTCCGGGATCACAGAATCAATGTCTCATTTTTATTTTTTACATATGATGATAATAAATGAAGATCACTTACCTCAACAACCATAATAAACAAAATGACAATACTCCCAATATGTATTCCCTGGGAGATATGATGTACTCTCTCGTACTCATCCTCGTAATACTGGGCTTCCTTGCGATAGTTCCTGCTATCGTTTTCCTTACCAACATAATGACCAAAAAGGTAAAAACTCTCCTTAATGTTATTTATATGTAAAACGAATAACGGTGGTTCCGTGGAGTTTCCCGAGTGCAGCCTATTTTCTTCACGCTGTAATTGTGCTTTCCTGCTGTCGTATCCACTGATATGTGGTAATCCAGACTTGACTCTGGACGACATGTGGGATAAATCCTTGTTTACTGTTCTGTTGTGTGCTCCCCTTGCGACATACTTTCCTTGGCTCTGTTCGCGTTTGAACAACCGCTGCGGTACTTCCGTTGTGACGTCACGCTCATTTGTTCGACTTTCGTCAATATTACTACTACTAATATTACTAATACTACTACTACTACTAATACCACTATTACTACTACTACTATTTTCATTATTATTACTACTACTACTATGACTACTACTTAAACTACTACTACTCTCTTTACTTCGACTACTACTACTACTGTCATTGTAATTATTTTTGTAATTTTTTTTATTTATATTGTGATTGCTGTTACTACTGTTTCTAATGGTTGTGTCAATTGAATGGTGTTTTTTGTGTTTTTTATTATGAACAGTGTGACTATCAACACTACTACTACTATTACTATGACTATTACTACTATTGCTGCTGTTAGCATTGTTGATTTGGTGAAAATTATTTTTCTTTGCTCGTAACCCCGACGGCGCTCGTGCCGTCGGAGTCGTTGTAGTTCTTTGTGCAGCTGCAATGCTGTTTGCAGTCCGATCGCTCTTAAAGGCACTATGGAGCGTCACGTGATCGTTGTTGCTAAGCAACTGGCGCCGCTCCGCGTGACGCGAGTTGATGACGGGCGTGTTGCATGTGCAGTTTTTGTTGTTGTTGTTGTTGTTATTGTTGCTGTTGTTGTTATTGTTGTTGTTGTTGTTGTTGCTTTGTCCCGGGGTTAGGTTTTCCGGGTGGGGGAACACTTTGTGTAGTGCCATGCTCTCTCGCAGTTTGGAGAAGACCGACTCGAAACTTTTGCCTTTGAACGATTTGAATTCGTCGGGATAGGACGTCTTTAAAAACTCAACGAACTTTGCCAGCTCCGCTTCTTCGTTTTCGAAGCGAACTGAAAAAAAGAAAGGAAATGGGATTTGAGATTTCTTTGAAGAAAAAAAAAAAAGAAGAAAACATTAGGATTAATCACTTTTTTTCCCTCCATTGCCTTATGGCTAAGATATTTGAAAAACATTATTGTATCACTAAAAGTTGTATCGCTTAAAGTTGTATACTCAACTATTACGTGCAAACACAATAGAAAGAGGTCTATTACGGTATCTAATAACGAAAGAGAGAAAAAAAAAAGAAATGGTAATTTCAAGCAAAAATTTACATAATCTCTGGGGTTTTTTTTCGAAAACCAGTATCAATAGTTAATGATAGTAAAATGGTTGCCTGGATATTGACAATAAAAAGTAACCAGAATTAAGATAAGTTAAAAATGAATGAAATCGTATGTTAGTTGATAATGCTTCCTCTGGTGAAAAGTTCAAGATAATATTACTGGTGTATGTAAAAACAAATCATCGGATATGACGTCAAGTGATCAGGGAAAATCAGAAATGAGATAATGATTCTCCACCAGCCTTCGGACTCTCTTATTTCAAACGATTGAACAGCTATCGTACCCGCTCAGACTTTTTGAGATAAAACTGAAATCAAGATGAAAGAATTATAAGTAAAGATTTGGCAAATGAATGCACATAAATTTATGGACGGAGAATACTTGAGTAAGTTCAGATTTGAAAACAACATCTTCATTTTTGAAGAGAGCCTCCACGATCTCCAACAAATGCGAGATGGACTGTATGAAGAAAGCAAGTAAGTCGTGCAACAATCAAGCCGGGAATAAACACACAACGATCAAAATCGGAAACGTCGAATTCGAGAAAATAGACCACTATATTCACTTAAGACAACGAGTCTCCGAGAAACTCTCTGAAGAAGAAGAGGAAGAAATCAAACGAAGAATTACTTTAGAATGGCAAGCTCACCTAGAAGATCCAATTAGTCCTAAAAAGAACAGTATACAACCAATGCATTAGCATGATAGTCACTTATGGAGCTGAAAAAATGGAACCTAACTACGAGACTGACCCTCAAACCGAGAGAAATGCAACATGCACTCAAAAGGATCGGGCTCAAACTCACATGGAGAGATCAAAAGACAGCACCATATACCAGGGAAAAAACAAGAGTTCAATATATCGTTAAATCTATTAGAAAACTCAGATGGCAATTGACCAGTCATGTTCCAATAATGACAGACAAACGATGGACATTATGACTTGCAACATGGATGCCTAAAGATCACATTTTTAATCAATACTGGCAGAACATAAGATGGAGAGACGAGCTAGACATAGGGTATTGGCTCCACAACGCCCATAACAGTGAGATCTTACGAAACCAGGAAAAAGTCAATGTCCGACGATGAACGATAAAAAACCGATGATAATGACGGTTTTTAGTCTGGCACTCAAGATTGTTTTCAGCACCTGATGTTCCTAAATAGTCATCCGTCCAAATAATGAGAAGGTTCATCGCGGCTTAATTCCAGTGATCTAGCAGGAACCGATACTTTCAATGTTTCAATATATAAAATTGAAATAAAAAGTTTTCTGACAAAATCATTCATAAATATGATTGAACAGCACCATTATTCAGAAATTGTGTATTCCACCATAAGAGAACTATTTCGGATTTGATTCAATCAAGTCTTCAAGTAATATTTCAACTTGTTGAAACCGCTGATCAAAATTTTGCCCGATCGAATCCACTTTTTTTCTTCAAGTGTGCAATCTGTAAAAGAGAGAAGAGTATTTTTTCCTAAACTTGGAGAGTGAACAGAAAATTGTACATATAGCGACTACCTCGGTTCATTCCAAGCTGCGCAAACGCAAACGGTACCACTCTCACCAAAATCTTCTGTATTCTAAATTTCCGTTAAAACAGAGACCCCCTCTCTTCCCAGAAATTGCACTTTAAACAGATGACCTGATTCAGGAGATCATATGTAATTATCGTAAACAAAAGTAAAACGCTGTCAGATAACAGATGTTACTGTTCCAGTATATCAAAGAGTTATCCAGGAAATCAGACATTTAATAGCATAATAGGTTTGGTCCCAGAAATGATATCTAAGACACTCAAAAATTACAACCTTGGTGCACAACCTGGTCCGTTAACCATTTGAAATCTAAAGGGTTGGACCAAATAATGCAATACTTACTATGAAATATAACTTTCGGTGGTAGTGCAAATTTAATTAATACCAGCTCCATAACTAGTTGAAGTTGCTAAAATTATCCAAAGAAAAAAAAATGTAGGGTATGATGCCCCTCCCCCCACTGTTACTCAAGTGGAAATCCTGAAATAGAAGACCAAAATGATCAGCATCCCTGATCTGCCTGGAGATGGCCGAAAGACAATAGTGGTTGTTGGTGCCGTGTAAGTTAGCTAACACTTGTCTTTTCTGAAAGGTGAAACATTTGGTGCCATTGCTGGGAAATGATGTACTTATCGGCACTGGTATCATATATTTCTGCTGTGTCAGGTACAGTGGACCCGATCTAAGCACGCACAAAACCAGCCAAAGTATTTTGAAGTCAGTGTGCAGTACATAGTTCCTGATACACAGGAGTTTTTTTCTGTGCAGTATCAGCCAACAAAGAAAACCTTTTGAGATGTTAGGCAGCAAGTGTAACCCACGATGCACATTTTGCCAACCCTTATTTCTCATGTTTTTCCACTTATTTACATCCGAATGGATCAAATAAAACTTTAAAATGGCGTTTTTAAATCATATCACTACAGTCGGAGTGTGCGTGTGCATACATCCTGGCTCTTTTGAGAAGTTGACATTCACCAGCTATATTCAATAGATCACACAGCAGTGCAGTGTCGCGTTTGAAGTTGTTTGGATCAGCAGTTCTCGAGGGGTCTAATAAAAGTAAATAAAGAAAATTCAAGATTACATTATTTTCTTTGACGTTCGCTCATTAGAATACGTTTTGCATCGGTCACTATCAACGTCCTTTTGGGAATTCAGTTAAATTTGACATCTACTCCATACACCATGAAGTCTGTCCTCTTCCAAACATGCACTTTTGGAATGGACACTGTAATTGTAGTTACAAAGATCGAACTAAAAATATGGTATGTACAAAAATGATCAATAAAACCGCTTATCGAGGTACATTTGACAAAATTCATTTAAAAAAAAAAAATTTCGTAGCTTATTGCTCATCTTTGAATATGATTTCATTGAAATTCATTCGGAACTTTTGGAAATACAGAACAGCCAGAACTGAATGAAAAAGCTCTAATCTGAAATGATGATACTTTTCTGACCATTTTTGTGTCCACATATAAATCCTCATTTGATTCCAATGAAATTTTGTTGAAGGATGGGCAATAAGCTACGAAAAACAAAAACAAAAACAACAACAAAAGAATAGGGATTTCCCGTTGATATTCATGGACAATCATTTCCCTTCTGATTAAGATATCAACCAGCACAGGTGTTTCATTTTAGATCAAGGCCTTATGACAACCATGAAATACATGTAAAGCTTCTCTGTCTGTCCATACGATATCTCATAAATTCTCAATCAAATTTTGTGGGATAGTGGCCAATATATCAGGAAATAAATGAATTAGATTTCAAAGTGGATCCATGTACCCTTATTTTCCCTTCGTAATGGCTAACTTTACAGTCACCAACACCAAAATATCCATAAAATTCCTCTGTCTCTTCACTCGATATCTCCGAATGTTCTTGATGAATTCCAATGTAATTTCGTCGCATGGTGCGTAGTATGCTGCAAAAGAATTCAATATATTTCGAAGTGGATCAGTGCTCAATTACCCCCTTATACGTTCAAGTAAATTGTTGCCACCACACAATAGCTCGAAAGGCTCTTAGTCTGTTCATAAGATATATGCACTTTGTGGAAGGATGGACAGATTACAGAAGAATTAATCAATTTTTTTCAATCCGCACAGGTATTTCATTTTAAAACGAGCCTTTATGAGGATAAATTCCCTTTCCAACGATATACAATATGCCAATGTTTGATCAAAAATTTCTGATATGAGCATCTCAGCAAAAATCTGCCATTATGAAAAATAGCACTAAATTTTTTTGGCAACTGACCAGGAGTGTTGTCTACCCGAGATATTCTTACTCAACAAATGTTCTCATTAATCGACTCAAAAAAATTCTCATGGGGTCCTATCAAAGCACTAGAATAATATTAGCAGATGCTCTCTTGGTGTGCAGAAAGCTATTTTTCCCCAAGGAGGACCGAGATTTCCTGTTAGTAGGCTCTGAAATTTATAGACTTGCCTTCAATACAATTTAGTGAACAGAAAATGCACACTACATATAAAAACTGAATAAGAAATAAAGCATACACCAATTCTACGTACATCATTTTGATATATTTTGATGGTATTACTCTGCTAATTTTTACAGCTTCGGTACATGAGGAGGGAAGACTGGAGTACAAATGTGGCAACAAGTTGAATTCAGTACATGAACTTGTAAAGATTGAAAAAAAATTTAGAATCCAGAGTTGACAAATTTTGCAAGGTAGGTTCAAATTTTTCACACCTAACGCCTCGAAAGACATCACCCACTGAGGAATGGTGTGAAAATGAACTGGAAGCTGCCTTTGAGCCAACTCAGAAAGAAGTTGACTGACTTGACATTAAATGCCAATGACACTGACATCATAACTATTTGCCTGTACTATAGTGCAACGGACTTCAGTGATCTATCAGAGCCATGGGTGAGCCAAGAAGGCATACCCATGAAATGGCTGTGGCACTTGTGTTGTGCCACGACCATTGTATACAGTCTGAGATACAGTAGAGATGACATTAGCTACCTACGTTTCATTTGCAAGAAGGCATGGTTTAATAGCAACACGTATGTGGACATACTTTCACGAAGTGTTCGGTGATAACCCTAACGATGATATGACAGATGACACAACCGCAGCTGATCATTTCGAGGATTCTTATCCGGGCAAACTGAGACCATACAAGTTTCTGAGCAGCAGATCAACCCTATCAAAGCTTCTAAACCCAACAAAGAACGCATTCTTGTTGCACCTGGAAAGGACTGGTTCGCCATTAACAAAATTTAGATGGCCCTAAGATGATGGATGTACAGTTCAATTTCCATGCACAGTCAGCCTGGTCTATATTGATGAACAAGACAGTTTCATGTAGATGAGTCGAAGGTTTTCAGAAGTATTGTTCCTGTGTAGAAAAGGCAGTTGCATGCTATCTAGGGTGTCATTGCTAGGAGCAGACAATCAAATTCAGTAGGATACTATACACTACGACACTTGAGATCGATGACCACAACAGTGATTCAGAAAATCACTACAAAGCAAAAAATTGTTTAGTCTTGTAAGTTTACTCAAAATATCTGTTATGCCATTACGATAGATACCAGCATTTGTTCAGTCATTTGATATTCATATTCATTGTAGGTTACAGGTCGCGATTGACAGCCTTGTATCCTAGTTCCGGCCAAATGAAAGATCATTTTGTGTTCAACTTCTGTTAATTCTGCCATGGAAATAACAACCAAGAAGACCAGCATTAGACTTTTCTTTTATTATCAAAATGAGCCATTTTCCATAAAAACGGACTCAAAGATTTGCACAAATACTAGACAAGTTATTAATTTGGCAGGAACCATTCAACATTTGAACTCCCAGATAAGTTCAACTCAGTTTGGTTTAACCTACAACATAGATATACATGCAACATTTTGTTGAAGGGTGATGTAAAATTTCTACCGTCTGTAGACTTTCAGTTGCTAGTTAACCATGTTGTGCACCCAGGTTATGTTATGGACAAACAGAATGATTTCGGAAATTAAACCAGAGAAAACCAATCAAAAGAACCACTACAGGATCACTGACCAAAATTAGACGTAATTAATCCTAAATTAATCCATCCAGTAAGATTGGATGAAAGTGAGAAAATAGAAAAATATATGGAACTTGCTCGAAAATGAGAAAATTATTATATGTCCGGGATAAGGTCGCGTCCATAATTATGGGACACTAGAAACAACCACAATAACTATCGCAAATATACCGAAACAATTAATGATTAAAGTAAGAATTGAAACGATGCCGGCTCTTGTACCGATGTAGTTGATAAATATATTCAATAGAGGGTCGGCTATTTAAGGAGACTTACCACCATTTAGTACCAAGCAATGACCACCAAATGCTTCTGGTGTGGAACTATTATTAACAAGCCTAGCTACCGTGGCGTAAAACTTTACTCCTATTTCAACTGAAGATAATTACTGCAAATTCTATTTAATATTTGTAATAAATAAATCCGTAGGTATATGAGACTTGTCAAATTAGCTCAGTTTTCAAGAGAACTGCATTCTAATCACATGATTTCAAATCACGGTACGGAAATGTTAATTTTATATATAGGTTTGATTTAACGTGATCTGATACACAAACATTGAGGTGTTTATTTCTCTAATTGTGGTCTGGATCGTTTGTGTTACTTGGACTTAAGTTCGACAATAACTACTGGACATCTGGCATGAATATGCCAGATATGCCAGAATATGCCAGATATGCCAGAATATGCGAACGTACGAGATATAACGATAACAAAAACTGAAGTGGGAAAGGCGAAGGAGAAAAAAGAGGAATAGTAATCGAAGGAAGGACCTGCTAGATCATATATTTGTCCGGGCCAGTGGGCCTCGAGATGAAAATTGACGAAAGCGAAAAATTGGGGGGGAAAAAAAATCCAGGATCTTGCTTTGGAATTGAGAAAACTACATAAGATGTTGGTCTAATTGGAGCGCTTGGAACGGTGTCAAAACACTAGAATCGAGAGTGTATCAATTAGAAATTGGAGAAATAATTGAGGCCGTCCGGACAACGGCGATGCTAGGTTCTTCAGGGATACTGAGATAAGTGCTGGATTTAAGGAGAAGTAATATCACTTAATTTTCAAGATATAACCACTAGACATATGAAGTGATCATAAAGATACCTCAGTATTAGTAATAATACATATAACAGGAGTGGCTCAAAGTGTCGAATTAGGAAAAAAAATTGTAAAATAGAAGAAAGAGCAAGTCAAAAGATGACCAGAAGAAAAATAACAATCTCTCACCCCCCCGCTATACTAACAAGGGTTAAATGCAAAATAATTGTCGAACTCCAGGGTAACACTAGAGTTGACTTCGTTTTCATCCCTTAACAAGAATACTCCTCACTCAATTTATGGGTGTAGACTCTTCACCGTTCCTCTGTCCTGTCACGTCAAACCTATACATAGAAATAACATATCCCAACGGTGATCTGAAATCACGAACAAGTGATCTCTATCTACGAAAATTCATGTTGTAAGTTTTTATATTCAATATATAGAATACAAGAAAAAAAGAAGAAAAAACAGTGATCTCCTCCAGTGAAAAAAAAGTTGGAATGAAGCCAGGCTTGTCAAAATATGAAGTTGTTTCCCCTTTATGTACACACTTAGGAAATGTGCCTCTTTACCAAGTGAATCAAAAGCACTGAAATAACATAAGATTATCACTGAAAATGCAATCGGTTAGCCGAGTTCAAATCCTTACCGAGGCTGCTTGTATTAAATTAACATTGATACCCTCTGTTGGAGTAGCAATCTGCTTCTCTCAGAGCTCTGTTTCATCACTAAATGTATATGTATATATGTATATATATATATATATATATATATATATATATATATATATATATGTGTGTGTGTGTGTGTATGTGTGTATATATATACATATATATATGTGTGTATGTATATGTGTGTGTGTGTATATATATATATATAGACAAATAGAGAGAGAGAGAGAGAGAGAGAGAGAGAGAGAGAGAGAGAGAGAGAGAGAGTGAAAGAAATGACAATTCGAAAGACCTTGTTGTGTACAAAAAAAGATTTCTTCGTTTACTTTGAAATTCCGCTAGTTCATCCTGGCTTTGTCAGAAAAAGTGAGTGAGATAGAAAAAAATTGTCTGTTATATAGAGTCCATGTCAGGTTGCAGGCTCAGTGATTGATAATTAAATTAAAACAATGTCTTCTAAATTTTATTCTGATATTATCAGATTGATTATAATCCACATCAGTACACTGGTCATATATATATATATATGCATATTTATTCTTTGGGAGAGTTGTATATATCAGTAAGGTAAAAGATGGTGGAGGCTGTCAGAGTAATGGAGTTTTAGGATAAAGTGTGACTTGCGCAATGTTCTTATTTGCGGGAATATTCCAACAGTATGACTGGCCTGTGGTCAAGATCACAGGACGTGAACATTCCGTAGTCAGTAGATGCTTCAGCTGGCTTTAAATATCTGCTGTACTCTTTTGAAGGAGAATCAGGACAGAATGGCTTTCTGCAACCTGAAGCACAGATCCTCTGGACTGAACGTCTGTCTTTAACTTCAAGCAGATCCCAACATTCCGGAGTGATTCGATGTTGTGCAGAAGGGAACTCAGGTCACAACTCTGGAAAAAAAAATCTATAAAACCTTATGTCTACTAGTTTCAAGTTAATCCAAACTTTCCTCCCCTGTTCAAGGCCAATGATAACCCCTTCATTCTTTTATTCCTCTCGAAATTTGCAGACAACCTACGGTCGAAACTTGGGAGCTTATGGGGCTATGGCCCTGGAAGGTGGGGGGGAGGTCGAGGGAGTGAAGGTAGAGGTAAAGTTTAAGCTAAACTGTAGGCCTTTATAGCAAGCATTTCTAGGGTTAACCATCTGGTCCCTCGTTTGGAAATTACCGAAGGAGGAGGATTGCCTTTTAACGGTAAATTAGTATCCCTCACAAAGTAAATCTTGAGTAATGGCGTTCAGTTTATTTTACAAAGATATTATCGTATTCATCACGTTGACGAATTTAGGCTTTTGTTTTTTATTTAAAGAAAATTAATATTAGTACATAAGTATTATCAATAATCATCATTAATTTTTGCTACTTTTTACCTCCATCTTAATTGTTAAATTGTGATGGAAAGCAACAAAAATTAAGATGAAGGTAAATAGTAGCAGAAATCAATATAAATGAAGTATACAAATATTTTGTTTTTTTTCGGCGAAAACTATTGTGTGTGCTTGTAAATATATCATTGAAACAGTCCATAACGAAACCGAAACATCGTTTATAACTACAGATGAGTTAAAAAATTTTTTAACATATCTGTGGGTGTGTAATCAGTGGATTGAATCCACCGGGGTGCGACACTTTCGTTCTTTGCTTTCAAAGTCGTAGGCGGCTTAACTATATGGCTGAGGAGTCTTTTTCTCTCTTTCTTCATTGCTTTTAAGGCCAATTGTGGATTAACCAACACGCTGGGAAGAACTTTTCTTTCTTCCTTGCTTTTGAGGCCAATGGTGTATCAACCATTAGGCTGAGTAGACTTTTTCTGTCTTTATTCCTTCCTTGCTTTCGAGGCTAGTGGTGGCTTAACCATTGGTCAGTTTTCTTTTTTTCTTTTGTCAAACTCCAACGATCGTGTTTCGACTTTATTGCGGTGTGTAACAAAAATGATGGACGAGAGATGACAATGGCCGGACTAAAAACTACTGACGTCATGCACAAAGGACAGCGATAGTAATGTATGCCAGAAGAGATTACGAAATCGCATCCACTTTTAAAGCCTAATTTAGGTCGACTTGTTCTGCTCAAATTTGCGACTCCCTTCTCTAGGAACTGCTAATAAATGGGTTAAAATGGGGAACGTAGTTTTGGAATGATATGTGTTGAGAAATTAATTCTGTTTTGATAATCTTTTAGATTTCAATGGAGCAGTGGAGTTGGACACCAGTGAAATCAAGAATATCATCATCATCATTATTATTATTATTATTATTATTATTATTATTATTATTATCATTATTATTATTATTATTATTATTATCATTATTATTATTGGTGGTAGTAGTAGTATTAGTAGTAGCAGTCGTAGCATTTCAATTTTTCCCTCTCTTTCCTTCTTTCGTTGTCATTGGAATACGATAAAGTATAAGCTGGATAGAACGTTAGAATATTAGAGCATATAACAATACTGGCTCAGATTATGGCGTTGCAACAGTTCTTTAGCGAACGAAATTCAGTAATGCTATATTTTTTTAATTTAGTATCGCCAAACAAAAATATTGACATACACTGGGTATGTGTCTTTTTGAATTACACTCTATGTATTAATAGTTCCATTTGCTTCGATGCATATCGAGCACTGTGATTAAGTATCATCAACAAAATCAAAATCTGTTTCTTTTTTGTGTTTTTGTGTAGTAACAAATTACTAAAAAAACATTATGAACTAAAAATACGAAGCCTATTGATCAAATATTCTGAGATAAAAATAACTTCTGGCCATTACCTTTGTCATTTCTAGCGAATTTTCCAAGTTGTTAGCTACAGTTCTGCACCCATGAAACTGAAATTTGGTATAGAAGTAAATTCTTGCACGGCTAAAGTATTTGGAAATACAGTTTTGACACTGGGGATCATTCGAGGTCATCATATGTCATTTCTGATCTTTTTAGCTAATTTTCTATCTAGTTGGCCACAACATTGCAACTTGGATGCAGACATTATTCATAGGGGGACATCTTTACACGGCAAAAGTCATAGGCAAAGTGAGGTTAATGCTGGAGGTCACTTGAGGTCATATGAGTAATTTCTGGAAATTGTAACACAGCACAAGGAGAATATCTCAAGATAGCTTCATCCTTATCCTATAGACAGCTCTATATTGGTTGTGATTGGATTTGATTCCTAATCTACCTTTTTATGCTGGTGCCCAATGAGAGAAACCTTCACGTAGCGTACCCTGAAGCCTCTGTCAAACTAAGTGACGGCATCATTCGTTCTTTTTTGTGCATTAGAATTTGTTTCTCTTCGAGCTACTTTTGCACGTGCATAAATGAATAATCGGTTTTACATTTGTTGTGTGGTATACGAAGAAATATATCAAACAACATATTTTCCCAAGTTATTGTCCCTGGAAATATACATGTGTATCAATCAGTCTGAAACCTGACACTGGATTTTGAGCTGAAATATTCAGTCTGATCTATCTTATATTCAAATTTACAAATGAGTTGAGAGCACGTGCCTTCCACACACATACTGGCCGGTTATGTATGTGTCACCATACAGATGACTAGCAATCGAACTAGAGGACAGAACATTTTAAAATTTACTCATTACTCCGAAAAAAAACAAACAAAACCAAGCGGTTTCCTGAACCCCCAAGAAGGTTTTTTTAGGGGGGTGTCTATTCACAACGTAAGTTTATGCTAATTTGTTCCCTTAGTTTGTGTCCGGCAGCGTTCACAATTTTTCTCGGAAAATTCGATCAACGCCCAATAAAAAAGTGAGAGGCGTAATTCATTCATAGATCACCGCTTTTTGAATTATTTTATTTGATCACCCCCAATCCCCAGCAATGGAGCATTGAACTAGAAAGCATTGGTCATGAGCGGTTTTTATTGAGTGACTAACCAGACTTGTACTAAAAAAAAACCAAACTATTTCTCCTTCTTGTTGTCTCCGGATTCGGGACTTTCGATATGTTTTAAGGTCAACGACAAACCAGCAGTCTAAATCATGTTTCATTCTCTCTGCCTGGGTTTGAACGCCGACTTGTTTACATTTTGTTGCCCGTTTCACGCCCATTCTTACATTTAAAAAAAAATTTTCTTTGTTTTGTTTTATTACCTTTTTCAGTCTTCTTAATCCTCCTCCTTTCTTTCGTTCCGTCCTATCAAACCCTTTCCCTTCCTCCCCTTTAATCTCCTCGTTAATATTTAGGTGCGGGAAACGAAAGAAAATAGGAGAGAACATTAGGAGGACAGAATCTTGAAGCGAAAAGATGTAGGTGAGATGGAAGGGATACAAACGAAAAAAATCAGGAGGAAGGAACGAGGTAAACAAAGCCTAAAAGTCAGGAACGTGAAAAAAATTGAAAGTAGACAATAATCGACAAAAGGAAGGACGCGGATCAAAGGGAGAGAGAAAGAAAGAAAAAGAGAGAAGGAGAGAGAGAGAGAGAGAGAGAGAGAGAGGGAGAAATGGAAAGAATATAATGATGAGTGGGTGGAGAGAAATACACGAAGAGAGGAAAGAGTAGAAGAAACATTACGAAAGTTGTTGCGGCTATCGCCTTCGTAGATTGGCCGGCGATGACGTTATTTCCATATTTAAAACGCACACGCGCACAAACACACATGCACACAGACACACACTCGCACACACACACACACACACAGACACATAAGCATACAAAAAGCACGGAGAGAAACGAACGTACACACTCAAAGATAAATACACCCACGTTCGATATATATCTTAGCTATAGACAGAAGCTTTAGATATACATAACATTAACGGACTGGCCAAAGTAGTAGTCCGTTGGATAGTTTTGTACTGCTAGTTGTTGGATTCAGGGGTAAGGTGAAACAGTCTGATATAACCTGCTATGTTCGTTTAAACATCGTCAGTTAGAGTTCAGGACACTGCACAGGCATCTGGGCATCAGAAGATGTCCTTGGTATTCCAAGCTCATAGCACCCTTGATCCGAACTCATCGTCTGTGGGCAAACATGATGCAGATCACATATACCCTTGCAGAAAGACGCTTGCGTACGCCACACGTGTGTATTGGAATACTGGTATATTCAGGTATTAAAGCATAAGAACGAGTAGAGGCAGTCTTCCTTCACATCTATCTCTTTCTTTTGAGCCCAGGTACTCGTTGCAGTGCTCCCTCTTTTTCACAGAGAGAGAGAGAGAGAGAGAGAGAGAGAGAGAGAGAGAGAGAGGGGAGTAGAGGAGAGCAAACATACACTCATTCATACACACACACATACACAGAGGCAAACGCTGAATCACGTGCACAGAGGCAAACACACAGACGCACACGCGGTGGAAAACAAAACGGCTGCACACCTACTCACAAAGACAAATACATCCGTGTAAGCATACGTACACAAACGTATAAATCAGGAGAATCAGACGCATATAATTAGAATACCTTTCGTGGAGAAAATAATGACAAGGTGTAGGTATCAACAGACGAAATCTAGTTTTTCTTATACATGCTTCGTAAGCATTTCTCTTTCTTGATTTCTTCTTTCATTTGTTCTTTGCCTAATTCCTTTCTTTCTTGCTTCTTCACTTTATTTTTCTTACTTTTTATATTTCAGCATTTTTTATCCTTGATTCTCTTTCTGAAAACCTCTCTTCTTTACCTACTGAATTTTAATTCTTTTTTATTTTGCTCTTGCTTTTTTCGTTCTTTCTTAACTTTTAGCGCTTTTCTCTTTCTCAAACTTTGTTATAACTCATAAGCCTCCTTTCTTTTCTGTCATGTTTCTTCTCTTCAATCTTTTTTCTTAACTTTTAGCACTGCGGTATTTCTTAAAAAACACTCGAGTCTCTTCCCTCTACATCCTTTTGGACTATCTATTTTTTACGCATTTCCTTCAAGTCTCCGTATCATCTCAATATTAATACAGTTTTCTTCTATCTTCTGACACAAATTTACAGCTTATAAGTTGGCATCTAGAAAACAATTCTTTTCAAATTCTCGAACCGAAGATATTGAATGACCAGTACGTGAAACTAAAGGGTTCCAGTGCTCTTGCTTATCCAGTATAGTCTGTTGTAAGTACTTTAAGTCCTGTATTATAAAAATGAAATTCGCTGGAAAATTCAGCGTTTTACTATCAAGTAATCTCCTGTTCTGTACGGACTCCATAAAAGCAGTGGTTTCTATCATTTTTTACGAATATTTCTTTTCTTTTTCGATTTTTAGAGTCGAGCAGGTATCGCAAAGTTTGCCATTTTCAGAACATAAGTGTAAATCTGACGCATAATTGATCATGCTACCAAGACCTTTGCTTAGTCTGGCACCGGGTCCCAAGTTTGAGCCATCTAAAGCTTGATTAGATTTGACTCTGCTTAACTTTGGTAGTTTGACGAGAACTAGTTCTTTCTGTGTGGTTTGGCAGTAAAAAGGTAGGCATACATGCAATAACTACTTTCTAATGTTCGCCTCAACGCATATAAACGAATACTTATGGAGAAAGATACAAACACTTACAAAAAACGCACGCTACTAAAGGCTGTTTGTCAAGGGGAGATAATTAAAATGCCATACTTACAGCGAATCGCCTGCAGGTCGACCATCAGCTCTGCCAATACACAAATACATTCCACTACGACCAACGCGCAGACCAAGATCAGGACTGGTCGACTGTGAAGAGACTTGAGCGTTTTCGATCTGCAACTGTAAAATATAAGAAACGAACGTAATCTTAGTCTCATTTGCAAAAATTAAGTCATAATAAACGTACAGTGAGCCATGAACTTATGTCAGACGACAATGCATTGTTTTGGAGGAGTTTATGTGTCAATAGCCCACACTGCATTAGTTTGGTTAGTTTCAGCTTTTTTTGTTTGAATGTTTGTAAGTGAAAAACAATGTTTGCATTCATATAATTACGACAAAGTAAATGCTAAGTGAATCTGTTATAGTCCAAACTGAAGTGGTATTAGTACGTCTCACGGTCAGCCGGGCTTGTCAAAACAATCCTGAGCTAGGCTGAGCTGAGCTGGGCTAGAGGAGGGCAGAAGATTGGGGAGACAGAGAAAGAGATGGGAGGATAACATCCCAGAATCAGAATCAAAATCATCTGTCTTTTATTGTCTATCGTTGGACATGGACCTTCCCCAGGATTAGGCAGACCTCTGTATCATGGGTGTCGTGGAGCCAATACTTCCTGAACTTGTCTAGTTCGTCTCTCCATTTTGTATTCTGTCGGCCTTGGTTATGCACGTGATCTTCAGGGATCCATGTTGCAAGTCGTGATGTCCATCAGTTGTCGGGCATTCTTGCAACATAACCAGCCTTTTGTCATTTGAGTTTTCTTATAGATTCAATGATGTCTCTGACTTCAGTTTTTCCTCTGATATATTGTGCTGTCTTGTGATCTCTCCATGTGAGTTTGAGTATGATTCTTTTAAGTACACGTTGCATGCTTCTCATTTTGACGTTTACTCTCTTAGTTGGGTTTCGTGTTTCAGCTCCATAGGTAACTATCTGTGGGATGGTGCATCGGATGTGTACTCTTCTTTTTAGGACTGATGGGACTTTCTTGCTCTCCCACAAAATAATTTTCTTCTACACATAACAACGAGTGGATTTGGAAGATTTCAGCCCTATAACTCAAATGGTGCTGCTTGTATGCACGACACATACATTGGTAGCCAACCCAACCAACCAGCTAATCAGACCCTCTTGAATCAGAGAGACATAAGTTTATGTTGACAGTTTTAGTTGACAGTTCTTATATATATATATATATATATATATATATATATATATATATATATATATATATATATATATATATATGAACGAAATTCCGTTGTAGATTGTCAGAAAATTATAAACAACTAGCTGGGGTACCCAGCGTTGCCCAGGGAAAAAGTAATCAATACTTAAAAGTCATGAAGTAAATTCTTATACAGGGTTCCGCAAGGTAGGGATTGCAACCCTCCAAGTGGGTCTAAGATACAAAAATTGACCTTCTCCTTTAGAGGTTCTCATAGGACATTGTCACCTATCCTATGGTAATCCTGGGGGTAAGTTTCCCATATAAACACTTTTGCTGCCGGTGGTGTAAAGCTGCCTTCGTTATGTTTGAAAATGCCTAAATTGACCTGACTCTGAATTGATCATTAAAGGTCAATAGAGGTCAGCACCACTTTTGCTATGTTATTGCTGTGGTCAAGTTATCCTTCTGCACAAATTTTGAGTCCATAGGGTATAGCTGTTTCTGTTGTATTTGAAAATGCTTGACTTTGGAAGTTGCTCTTGCATGAATTCGCAGCCCGTAGAGAGCAGCCATCTGCATTGGAGATGAAAATGACAAAATTGACCGACTCCAAATTGATCTTTACAGGTCACCTGAGATTATCATCACCTATGTGAATCCTGGATTCAATTTACTTTTATACACGAATTTTGTAGGGCATATTGTTCGAAACAAACATTTTCTTTCTTTATGGTATCAGATAGCAAATCACATAGCACAAAACATAAATTATTTGGAGCTCAATTCACTGTTTTGAATCAGGTTTGAATGAATTTTCATAGCTTCAGAAAATCTGCATTGAATTGAATCAAATTGTCGTGGAATGTGCAATGCAGCAATTGATTAATCACTAATTAAGATATTATCGCCACAAATAGCTATGGAAAATGAAAATACAATTACGACTCATAGCTTTTGAACTATCAGAAATTTGAAAATTTCGATAATGTTATTGATTTCACACTTATATATTAATAACCTGTTCACTTAGCTCGGTCGATAAGAGCAGTTGGTACGTTTAACCAGGACTTCCCCTGGGGCAAAAGAAACGTTGGTTCGACTCTCAACGAAAACTTATCCTTATTTCCAGTTTGTGCTGTTTTTTTTTTACTGCTGCAGATTGAAAGCTTGAGTTGCAACAGAAAGCTACTAGAAAATCAAAATGAAAGATAACCAATGATAGTTACTTCCTCATCTGCAATGTTTATGTCAAAATTGGCCACTTCAGTCACTGAAATAGTGACATATTCCCAACCTGAGCCAAAAGTTGGTGCATGGTTTCACAATAATTTGCTATTTGCAATGAAATGACAAAACATATTGTAGAATAAGAAATATGTCATCTTTTTAATTAGGCAGTTTGCTCAAACAACCGGGGTAGCAATTTACAACAATTTACAGACAGTTTTAGCCATTTTATAGCAAACAGAAAGGCTGTCTGGATTAACAACCATAAACTTGGTTAGCTTGTTGCTGATAATTCTGAATTCAGAATGAAGGCAGTGCAGTTTTGAAATCCTCTATTTTCTATAAATAACAACCTTTACATGAAAAAAAAAATCCCCAAAGGTTCATACCTTGTTTTTCTCTCCTGTTTTCAACATAAAATTGCACTTAGTTACCAAATTTGTTAATAGTGTATTTGCATCCGGGTTTGACCACTTTTAGATGTAATTCGGTTGGACTATTGCACTTATAACTCAAAAGTGAAGATTGAAACAAGACAAGGTCGGTGAAAATTAATTCCCTATTAGGAATTATATGTAACCTTCATAAATATTGCTCTATTTTCGTGGAACAAATCTTATTCTTCCTGTTTGTGGTGGGTAAAACAGGATATGTACCGCATTAGACTGAAAACTTTTGATCAACTGGCGGAACGCACCCGATATGTTATAGCCGAAATACCGCCGGACTTCTTACCAAAGATACATTGAGGCCATACCGGAACGCTCACACAAAATGGTGGAAAATGTTTGTGCTTACGTTAAATTTCAATTCAACTGGCAAATACTACCGTTGTGTGGTCCAAAATAGATAGAAAATTAATGAAAGTATTACCTATTTTCAATAGGGAGTTTCAACCCTGCGTATATATCTGGCAGAGAATCATCATATCAATAATTGATTCTTCGGAGTCTAAAAAAGAAAATCTCGAAGTGATTTTTCTATTAGCTCTGATGGATCATTTGCTGAACAGTACCTTCGCAATTGCTGAAAATAGATTTGGCCTACTTAGAGTATGAAGATTATATTCCGTCTATTGTACAATGTTGAATGTCTTTCCCAGTAGGCCAGTAATCTTTGTAGTATCTTTTTAGTGTAGGGTTCAAAATATATGACTCATAGTTCTGTCGTTATGGTTCTCTCTTCATTTGGGATGCTGAGAGGAAAAGAAATGAGAAGTCAAACCAGTGATGATGTCTCCTCAAATCTGCCCGTCCACTCACATTTGCACAGGAAGGTAGGGCAGCATGAGCTGGAAGAAATCTCCTCTTCTCTGACCCCTAGTGCTGCACCTACTTTATATGAGATTTTTGTTAAAATCACGTTATCCTGATTTATACTAAAATCATGTAATCAGATTACGTACTTTACTTCCATTCGAACACGTTAAACTGACTTGTTCTGCTACGCTGTTAAATACATAACCCAGTGCTTTAAAGTTGCATATCAAATTACAATGAGAATGTTGCTTCAGAATTTTAATAAGTGGTTTTATGTCCAAAAGGCTGCTCAATAGCTTAATAAGCTTTATTACTCGACTAAAAATGTCTATGTATGCGCCTCGTATATAATTAGCAAGTTTGCGTAGCAGATCTTTGTTAGTATGATTAGTTGGAATCTAATAAGATGCCTCACACGTGCAGCTTTCAACAAAAGAAATCGACGCTAAGCAAATAATTAGAAAAATGCCCCCATAACTGTACAATTAAGTTGTGTACAAACATCTCAATTTCATCTCTAGTCTCTAGTCAACGGTTGAGAATGCTCCTCTTGTGGTATATATCTACTTAAAGGAAAAAAAATCACTTTCCCGGGGTCCGTCCGATAAGTGTTCAGAGATTGCAATTGCAAAATATAATTGTTGACGAATGATTTCGTTCACAAATGAGTGAATAAGAGACGTCTTTAAAACCACCAGCACCAAAATATTAAATTAAAAATTAATTGAATTCTGTCAGTGTGCTTGAGTCGATCAAATTAACGTTTTTGAAGCAAATCGGACAACTCTGATACTGGGAGAGTACATAGACGCCCGTATATTGTAAGCTCGATCTCGTTCAGAGGTGAGCAAGATATAGTGAGTACTTTGCGTACATAATTTTCAGTCGAACTCAGCTGAGACTAGAAAGCATCGATCGCGAGCATGTATTGATACTTATCTATGGATAAATATACGCGGATGATGAGTCAATACGTTCGTAACCAAATGATGAAAAAAGCATTTATTTAACACGGCAAATACTTATTTTTTTTTTACATGAAGTCCATCCTTGTATATGCTCCCAGTTCGGCATTGAATCGATCGAACCGTATATAGTGAACACTCAGATGGAAATTCCGCTGTTAGCTACATGTCAGGCTACGAACTTATGGATCCAACCTTCTTTGCATTGAATACATAAAGTTCTCCCGACATCCTTGTTCTTGATTCTCAATCTTTAGAGCTGCCTCAGGAAGGAAGCAGACATCGGTCTCAATTATTCATTTCAAGGAAAATCAATTTTGATATTTACTTATCAGCGATGATGATTTTTGCTCCATCAGCAAGGGTAAGTGACATAACAAACGGGCCTCGATTTGAGAAGAGTATTTTTACGTCTATCCTTACTACAGTTGTTGGTCTTTCAATTTGTTATAAGTTTATCACTAATTTATCAATATATCAAGCCACAAAACTCTGTTAAAAGACTTTATTCATTTTCTGTCTATCTATCTATTTATCTATCTATCTATCTATCTATCCCACTCGGTACGTACGTATCTATCTATCTATCTACCTATCTATCTATCTATCTATCTATCTATCTATCCCACTCGGTACGTACGTATCTATCTATCTATCTATCTATCTATCCCACTCAGTACGTACGTATCTATCTATCTATCTATCTATCTATCTATCTATCTATCTATCTATACGCTTTAGAAAAAACATCGGTTGCAAAACGTTGTACAACAGCCAGAACAAATACAAAATCGGACCATATTAAACTGGCTATTCCCAACAATCACCAGAAGGAATAAAAAGAAAAAACCTACGTATCGATAAAAATGAATCCAGGTCTGATTGGTCGGAGAATTTGTTTGGCGTAATCGATTATCGATAAGGCGTTTACACTGTTCCCGTTCTTTAGCATCACAATAGCGGCCGTACTTCTCAGAGATACCAACTTCCCTTCTCTTTTTTCTTGCAAACATCAAAAACAGTCTATTTATTTTCTGTCTGGTGGAGATTTTCATCTTCCCACCTCGTGGCTTGAATTAGTCATTTCCACTGACTTTAAAACCCCCATCAATCACTCTATGAATCGGCCGTTAAAAGTTCATTTCTTTTGATCAGACTACACTTGATGTCAATCAAAAATCGATTTGTTGATAATAGGGCCCACACTAAACGGACAGTTCGTAAAAATCCATTACAAGGTGACTTTCAGCTCATTTGGCATTTGATGGTGTTGACTTCATCTAGAGAAATACTTTTATTTTCACTTCTTTTAAAGGTGATGCAGTTAGATATTGTCAGCAAGTTCTGTGCTAGCTTTGCATTATGCAGATTCGCTCTCTACCGGGCCTTAAGTCTACCTTATTGGATTTCTAGGCAAGACGTTTGCTGGGGCTTATGTATGTAGGTGTGCAAACCATGGCACAGCGACGCCCATGATAGAGAAGTGTGGCAAATCCTGGGGGAAAGGTCTATGTCCAACGACGGACGTTGAAAGAATGATGATGATGATAATGAAGATGATGTATGTGAGAAAATTCAGTTGTAGGGTTTTGTGTATGATTACGTGTCTTTGCGAGTATAATAGATTTAATGTAAATGATATATCCGCTATCAATATTCTCTACTGGTTGATTCCTTTTCAACGCTGGAAAAACTGTGATTCACTCAGTCGATTGCACTTAGCGTAGAACCTAGAAATTTTAGTTAACGAAAATATCTACATCTGCTTTACCACTGACTTGGCAGTTTTACACATATCATTTATATACTAATTCTAAATATATATATATATATATATATATATATATATATATATATATATATATATATATATATATATATATATATATATATATATATATATACATATATATATATATCGTATTATATGACATATAGGAGGAACTTGTATGTGGGATGCACCCTGATAAGATATTGGTAATATACGATATATATCCATTCTAAACTTGCCTATGATCATCCATAGATCGCGAACTTGACTCCAGTCCTGAGCTTCACAGTGTAGGACACAGGATGATTTTGTTGATAAGATTTTGAAAAGAAAAATGCGTCTTATATACGCCTATGTATCTGTCTGTTTTTCTCTCTCAATATATTCATATGAATATTCTACTAGAAAATTATACATATTTGGTTTATTGGAGAGCGAGGGATTATCTCCCAGCAAATAAGAAAGATGTTTCTCATTCCATTGGATGTGCAGCCGGAAGTAAGAACACGGATACGACAACAAATCGTATCTACTCCTTTTCAGCATCTTGATTCCAGATTTTAGATTCACTGCTTAGGACACACGCGCACATATAGGATATACACTCGCGCATGCGTGCGCGAGATAGACTGAATTAGATGAACAGATGAATAGATAGATAGGAGCGGGATCATATAGACGGACAGATATTTAATAAAAACAAAGAAGACAAATGAATAGAAAGTGATGGGTGATTGCAATTGATTGGCACATGAAAGACATTTTCATTCATTGTAGACAACGACGAAGCCCACCTGTCGGCCGAGAACCTGCATTAGTGAACTAGAATCTTATCTTATCCAGAACTGCAGAACACAATTCTTCTTCTTTTTCTGCTGCTGCTGCTGCTGCAACTGCACTTGCTCCAACCAACAGTACAATCACAGCAACCGCCAACTCTGAATTCTCTCACCCACACATACACACACACTCCACACTCTCTCTCTCTTAAGAATATAAACACAATCAAAGATATCCTTTCACACAAGCATGATAGAATTAATACACCCAATCACAGCACAGCTCCACATGCACATATACACACGTATACGCGAAGACACATGAAAAACACGTGCCTATGTTCTACATGCATGCGTACTAACATTGCTCCCTGCAGAAAATGGAGTCGTTCGTTCATTTTCTTTCTCATTCCTCGTATGGCCTCCCCACTGCGACGCGAATCATGAGCTGGTGAGACCAATGTCCCGATCGTTTCTTTTCATCGTTGAGTCATATATATATATACTATTATAAATCAACTATTATAAATCAACTATTGGACAAAGGTCTTTCCTATCTCCATCCATGTTTTACCGCCAGACCTTTATATCTGAACCCTCTGGTCTTTTCCTACTATATTTACTGTACTCTGGGAACGAACCGGTAAGACTTTTGTTCCATCAGTTCGTAGATTATTTCTCAATAAAAAGCCATTTAGTCCGACTTCCATGGCTGCATAGTCAAGTCCAGATTGACCGTTTGAGCTGATGTCACGTCTTGCAGAATTAATTTACTCAATAACAGCTCAACAGAACATTTCTGACCCATCTATTATACATTTTCATTGTTTTTTCAAGTCCCACGGATCAATAAAAGGACAAAAAGATGAATTGCGAATAAGATTTGACCAAATATTGCTCTGATTAAAAGTAGGACTATTGAAGGCGGATTACAGGCCTTACATCTGTATTTGCATATAGACTACATTTTTCGAAATAGAGATTCTTGATAGAAAAACAACGACAGAGAAAGCATTTGTCCATATAGAGGAGAATTTGCTATTTTGTATCAGGAATGATTCTTCCACTCGTTTTTCTCGATAATTTTTCCACTTATTAGGATCTACAATAAAATATCAGATGAATCTTGTTATGGTTACTCAGAAGATTTAGTTATGAATTCAAAAATGCATAACTTGTATCCGGAAAGATCGTTCTCATCTATCTTTTTTTCTAATCAGAACTTTAATGAAAAATTGCCATATGAATTTTATTTCATAATCTTAAGACAAGTGAGAAATATGTTCCTCTGATCAGAATACCGCCCCAGCCCCTTTCCTGATTTTCAATGAAATATTACTGTATGTATTCAGTTATGAATTTTGGAGAGTGAAAAATCTGATACTTTGTATCTGAAATGATCACAGAATCATCTTCCGCCATTTCCCCCCAACAATGAAAGTGGAAGGTAGCACAATGTCTCTGTGTGTGTCTGTCTGTCATTAAGAAACTACCTAAACCCAGACACAGCCTAACCTAATTTGGCATACATACTCAAAACGGTGATATAATTTTTACAATAAAATGTTTCGAAAAACATTTTTTAAAACATTTTAGCGGGGGGTTCTATTTGAAATGTACTCATGATGCTAACGTGAAACCTTACTTTCCATCCGATATACATACATATTCATATCTTCTAATTTGATATGTTTATATATAATTCAAAAGTGAAGGGAAATATTTCTCCCCTAAAGAGGCCCAAAGTGAAGGGAAACTTCTTACACCTTGAAGGGTTCAAACGTGTAGGGACCCCCTTTTAAAGTGTCAAAGTCATGTGACGATAAATATTTTTTAACCATTATGGTGTCAGAGGTGAAGAGATTTGTTTATGTCTAAGAGTTCTAGTGCTTTTTTAACTTCTTAGATATTTTATCCGGCGTAGATGGGTACTTCAGCTAGTATGTATGTATATTAGTGTGTAAGAAATTTTAGCGTTATCTACTGCAGTAAGTGCGGTATAAGATATTAGCATTATAAACTAGTAGCTTTAGAACATTGATTAATTGAGTTTCAGAGCTTGAATAAGAACAAACGATCCCCTACAAGTCAACTATGTAAGAGAAGAATTGACCCTGGTAAGATCTTATTAGTGTTTATTCAATTCTCGTAATGATTGTGCGTACAATATTTACGTATTGTTTCAGATAGCTGATACATGTGTTCATAGGGATGGAGCCATAGTTACATATTAAGAACTTGCTGACATAGTGGCAATGTGTGGCCTAACACTCCCCATAATTCGCACAAACAAAATCGACTGCGTCCCAGCGAACAAAACCGACACCGTCAGATATTCAGGACCTACATCACGTCAAAGTGGGAATCGATCACGGAATAATAATATGTAAAATTTGAACCAATAACAAGAAAGAAGACAGAAAAATGTTCTGCACCAAACTGCAGCCACTGAGCATATTAAAGGAGCTCACTCAAATTTTCAAGCTTGAACTGAAAAATAGGTATGAAATTCTAAACCAAAAGTGAACACCAACGAGCTAAACAGTCTCTCTAATCGCCAATATTTTTAAGCCGAAGAGCAAACAAACAATTAGAATTTGATCAGGAGAAACTGACGATTTCAATGAAACAAGCTGAAATCTTAAGCCATCAGCAACAAGAGAGAAGATCGAAGTCACCGAACTTGACAAAACCATCCAAAAGAAACGACAAAAGGATAAAAGAAGATACACGACAGCAGTCATAAAACAGTTCTCTAGGGGAGAGATATCAAAACGATTAAGTACTAAAAGATGAAAATGACAAGTGTGTTCGAGGAAAATGGAAATCTAACACCGGATAGGGATTGTATTGTTGAACGCGCCCAAGAATTCTACAAAAATTTCTGTCCCTCCTAACAATGGACACAGAGCAATGAAAAAGCTATACATGTCACGAGTAATCAGATCGAAGATTTCCCAGTTGTTATTCCGTGGGAGGTAAAGCAAGCCATCAAACGCACACAAAAAGAAAGACTTCTGGCAAAGAAGACACCATCCTCGACCTACTAAAATAGCTGGTAAAGTCATCAATAGGAAACTAGCCATTCTATTCAATTTTTACCTCAAATAGAGTAAAGTCCCAGAAGGTTGAAACACTGCAATCATAATGCCATTATATACAATCTGTCAGATCTCAACAACTACAGGCGAATACACCAACTCGAATGCATTTATAAAAATTTTTACTAAAGTGATCAATAACCAATCTCGGGAACGGGCTGGCTTCAGAAGAACCTACTAGACCACTGGCCATCTCCATTCAATAAAACAACTAAAAGAGAAAGCAGAAGAATATAAAATACCAGTTGCTGTAGGATTTGTTGACTCCAAGAAAGTCTTTAATTCAGTGGAAAACCCTAAGGCCATTGATGCTATCATATTATAAGGTGTAGTTTCTGTATAAGACAGAGTCTTGCAACATACCTTCTGACACAGTCGTTCCTCAATCGACCGTCATAAAAACTCTATGCCGAACATCATATGGGAAGATCATAAAATATAGTATCAAAAAGTATATTGGAGAAAAACAGGAGTTAGGAATATCATAGAAACCATAAGAAAAACTAAACGGCAGTTGGCTGGCCATGTTGCAAGAATGTCAGACAACCACTGGCCATCACAGTCCACAACGTGGATTCTTAGAGATCATATGCAAAATCGTGGCCGGAAGTAAATAGACAAGTTCAAAGAGTATTGGTCCCGAAATACCCATCTGGCAAATTTTGGGGAAGATCAATGTCCAACGACGGACGCTAGAAGGCCGATGAAATATAATGATGTCTAGAATAAACGGTTATTATTTTTTCGAAAATCCCCCCTCCCCCTGAATAGATTTTGTAGCGTGAATTTCCTTATGTTTGTCCGGTAGCATTCACACTTGCTTTTTTGTTGAAAATTCAGACTTTTCCTCAAGTGATTACTCCCGAACAAAAGCCGAAAGAAGTAACATATTGATTTATCAACCCTTTTTCCAACGTGTTATATGATCACACACATAACAGCGTGCTATCAAGAGCCGTTGGTCACGTGATGGTTTCTATTGAGTGACCTCTTGGGCTTCCATCTTTTTTTCTGTTTTGCTAACATTAAATCTGAGATCGTCTTTCTGCAATTCTCCTTTATTTTCCATCCGCACTACTTACCGATTGTAGTACAACGCTCCGTGAGTTACGATCAGAAGCAGCAGGAGAAAGCAATAGTCGAAAATAGGCCTGACGGCTACAAGGTCAAACTCACGCTTATTTCTATTCAGACTGAAGTTGATTGATGCAACTTTTGCACAGTGTATAGGATGAATGAATTACAATATATATATATATATATATATATATATATATATATATATATAGCTTCGTGTGCAGAGATTGTTGGGAGAGATTGAACAATAGATTTTCAAGGCCAGGCCAGCTTGCCTAGGGCTAACCGTACCCTTTAATCCAAGGATTACCATCCTGTAATCCATTGAGGCGGCGCAAAAAAGAGTAGGGATCCAACCAATCAGTTGGTCGTGTTTTCAAATCACGGTAGAGGGATAATTTTACATATCAGTTTGGTTTAACATGATGGGATAGACAAACATTGAAAAGTTTAATTTAGTGAGGATTGCTCTTGTTCTTATTCTCATCACAGTAGAAAAAAACAAAGACTTGGACTGGAGTTTGATTAATCATACTAAGTGGCAATGCACTATTTGAGAAAGTCAACTTCGAGTATATTGATTGATACTAGTTTTCACTAGTAGTTATTTCATCTTATTCCTGTTGCCTTTATTCGCAACAATCAAAACGTCATTTTACGGTTGTTAGTAAGCAGTGCAGATTGAAAATAAAGAATAAGCCTCGGATAAGACTCAAACTTGTATTCTTTATTCCCGAGATACCTGCCAGATTGAGGCAACTGCATCACCGATAAGGCTACGGAAGCAAACCGGTAATAGAAGTTCAAAATTAACCGTATAGTTTCCATTTATGATTTATCCAGAACGCCTAATGCACCACCATTTTTGTTTACATATACTTTTAGTATTTATATAAATAAGTTTCTTTGATTGATTACTTGTAAATAATAATACTAATTGACAGAGCGTCATCTACGAAATTTGAATACTATTAGACAAATCAAATACTAGATCTATATTCACTGAGCTTTGCTCTGATTTTACTTAAGAATACTTTCACACGCACGCATATATATATATATATATATATATATATATATATATATATATATATATATATATAATTATTGTCCCAAAATAAACGATTGCATTTTGGGTAGAAACGATGGTTCACTCAATCTATGAGCACATGTCCGACTATTTCGCCAAAAAACGCAAAGACCATTTGAAAATTAAATGGATGTTCCACAATGCGTAACAAATCGAGCTAAGCTTAGTGAGAGTAAAACAAAAAGCACTTTCATCATCATTCACCAATTAATATCTTAAGCAATTCTAGCCGTAACAGTTACATCAAATCTTTTTCTGCTATTTAAAGCCATTCTTAAGTAAGAGTCCTGCAACTTGACATATGATCTCTTCTACAATCGAATCACCGTAGCCCCACAAATTACCCAGCTGACCATTCTCTTTGAGTGACTGTATCTATTATTGTGTGTGTCTATGCGTGTGTGTATCCTGGCATCCTAGGTCACATGGGATGGGGTTAAAACCTGGAAAATATAAATGAATACACCACGTAAAAACGTTTTTTTCTTGTCTGTATGGTTATTTTGAACCAACGATGCCCGAATCTTGTGCTGGTATCTTTTAGATACTTAGAAAAAGATCTATTCCTTTAGATAGTTTTAGATATTTTTGGATAATTTGTTCTAATGCAAACACAGGCTATGGTAATTGATTAAAGCGAGATATAGATATATTTTAGATTAATCTAATCAATTGATTGTCCGTTGTCTTGGTCTTTACCTTTTGAGTTATATACCCGAATTATTACTTCAGGATTTCTGTACCGCGTTCGTTTATTTAGCGTTCTTGCTTTACGCAGTATAGATATCCACAATATTTAGCTTAGTAAAACACAAAAGCAGATTGCATGGAAACGGGGTTGTTAGTTTGTGTTATGCCAATCTCACTATCGTTGAATATCAGCATTCAAAATTATGTATTTTTTTGTATTATGTATTTTCGCATGAGCTTTACCACTAGCCATTTGCACCAGCAAGGAATATGATACCCTTTCAGTCACGGGACAGACCCCGAGCTCAATTCATTATAGCAGTCGAAACTCCATTCAGTTGGACTTTGAGTGGTTCTTGCACAATTATGTGCAGTTAACAGGGTCTAATTCGGTACCAAGTGTGCTAAACAATTCGGTAGAATATAAACAATAATTTCCTTCGTTTTCTGACAAAGTAGTTGGCATCCAACAGACCCCCCCAAACCCTAAAGAAACAAAAACAAACCCAGCTGCTGCTGAGTCAAACTCCACCCCTGAAGACAATTATTGCAACAAATATATTGTATGTGTCATAATTGAATTCGTAGATATATAACATCGGTCAGTTTAGTTCAGTTTGTGAGAGAGCTGGTTTCAAATCACGGAAGGGAAAATGTTAATTTCATATTGGTTTGGTCTAACGTGACACGACTGACAAACAGTGGAGAATTTACTTCCCTTAAGGACTTTTCTTCCTATTCTTGTTATAGGAGAAAATAGAGTCAACTCCGACTTGGAGTTTGACAAAAGAAACCACAGAACACCTGTGCGAGTATGAAATCATTTGAAGATTTTTATTGGGTAGGGGAAGCCCCTTGTTCTGTCAGCGTATTCATAATTGCAAAATTTTCAAAACATTTCAATTATATCTGAGCGGTTATATAATTCCTTCTAATAACTTTTTCCACTCAAAGCTATACCGGAATAGCAAATCCAGTTGAAAGTAAATTTCTTGGATCAAATGAACTGTAACCCAGCGCTGTGTACATACAATATTCAATGAATGGTTTGTTAAACTATCACGTTAAGTATGAGATCACGAGTGGCGCCTAATGAGACACAAAAGTTACATTTCTGATCCAGGTGAGTCGATAGAGTCATACATTGATCCAATCGCGTGGATGTGCAAATATTGTTAGAATCAGTAAAGGCCACAACAAAACCATTACAATGTTCAGCATCTATTTATGTGATTATGTGGAGTATTTCAATCCAATATTTTGGGCGACATTTTACCTTCGCAGCAAACAACATGGAATAAAGATGCAGGTATAAAGACAACAACTTGGATGAAGGTAAAAAAAGCAGTCAAAATTGATAAGATATTGGGTCCATCTATACAGTTTATCAGGGAAAGGATACACAAGAACCAGCCTGCCTTCTTGGTAGTCTCATAATTCACAGTATTTGTGGTATTTGTTTATATGAAACCATTTGGGTTACACTTCATTTTATCTTATACTCTCCTTCAATGAATACAGAAATTAACTGTAGGCCAAAATTGCTAACGTGTATAAACAACATTTTGGATTGTCCCATATTTGGAGCTACTCACTGATCAGTATAGGCGAATAAAAAAGTTGCCCAATTTTGACAAAAATCTCAGAAGAGTGTTTGAATGATAGTCAGCTCTTAATTGCTTGTGCAATCATTCAGCCGTAGCATATCGTTCATCAGCTTTGAGAAATATTCAAAATCTAGGGAAAGAGGTTTAATATCGCCTTACAGAAACAAACATCAGTCAGCGTTTAAACATTAATCTTTCTCTTCTTGCTCAACGATAAAAAAAAAAACATCATTTAAAAAAAATAAAAGTCACTATTAAGAGAATCAAAAACGGACAAAAAACATGGATAAAGCAAAGACAAGCATCAATATCTGTACGAAAAAAATACCAGTGTTTGATGTTTTTTAAAGGAATATCTCATGAATTTTCTAGAACCCAAATAAATTGTTACTGGCAAAACTACAGAGAGCATTTTAATGGTGCACTTTCTTTCTGGGCATTAGATTGAACATTCTGTTGCATATGCGAGACTCACCTCCCACTGGAAGGGTAACATTTTTCTGCTGTTAGTGATCTTGACATGAAATATAGTTACGGTGGTTGGTGTACCCAAGAGCTCATTCACCCATCCGCTCTCCGTGAACCATCACAAAATGACAGTGACGAGAGTATTTGTCAAGATATCTGACAATGGGACTGAGAGCAGGGATATAGAATTTGGCTTCCCTCAGGGGGATCCCCGAGGTGATAATTGCCAACTGCACCTGAATTGCATACTTGGTTCTCAGATGTTAAGTACTGTTGAGCGTTCTACAATGCCACATATTACAATAAATATAGGAAATTATCGTATTTGAATACATATAAGACCCACCTTTCATCCTCAGAGAATGGTTGAAAAGGTGAACGTAATCTTCGTTGTCCAGTCCTGCATTGGCTAGAACTTGAGGAGGATTTAAAAGACTGATAGATAAATTAGAGGAATTCAGGGAAATGCTGAATTCAGTTTGGGGTTCTTAAATCGGCATATATCTAGTTAAGAAATCAAAAACAATAAGGACAGTTTCGAGGCTGAAGCGACATTATTGAGAATGTCTTAAAATGCAATGAGCTCGTCTGCTAGATGAGTGATAGGATTTGCCAATATTGGAAACTTTGCACGCAGACAGGTGAGAATATAACTGTCAGTCAGCTAAAACAGTAACAATTCCAACCATGCATCTAATATATATATATATATATATATATATATATATATATATATATATATATATATATTGCTGAATGCTTGATTCCCAAGAAACAGGCAATCGAAACAACCACAGGTTGGATAGTGACAAGTTTTGTTGCAGAGGATTCTGGCAGGTTGCAGACAAAAAAAAAAAAAAAAAAAAAAATGAAGAATTCTCAAGAAATCATTGATGCAGTGAGAGTAGAAATCGATTGAATAGCAGCTCTGACATAGCTTGTCTCTTCCACTGGATGTATTTATAAATATACTTATGTTCGTCTGATTGTAGCTGCATAATTAGATAAAAAAACGTATTTATGCATGCGTATATCTCTGTAAATATACTCGTAACCAGAAGTTAGAGCATTTAAACGCATAGAAGTTTGTATATGAATATATAAGCACACATACGTACACGCACACACACACATAGATAGATGCTTTTTATTCATTATATATATACACACACATATATATATACACACACACATATGTGTAAAGAATACATATCATAAATATATTACGTATAATAAATAAACAGCATCGATGTATTATATATATATACGCAATAAAAATAGCATATATCTATATCATGAATAGTCAGTATATATATACATATATATATAAGTTTGTGTGCATATATATATATATATATATATATATATATATATATATATATATATATATATATATATATATGTATGTATGTATGTATGTGTGCATACGAAAAATGGGTGTTTGTTTGTGTGCATATGCGTATGCGCATTCCGACTGACAGTATTATTGTATTTAAAAAAATATTAGGATTTTTATTCTGGACCAGAAATGAATATAAAATATTGAAGAAATAGGAAGATTATATGGTCGGCTTAAAGACCAGAATGCTGGAATGGAGGTGGTTTTGGTGAAAAAGAAGAACGAGACGCTGAGGATGTAGGCTACGTAAGAACTACATTTTGGCCTCTCGTCTCACCATACATCATGGCCTGCCTGAAGGCTGAGATAGTTATGTTTTCCCAACAGGCGTTAGTGATAGCCGTTCAAGTCTAGGTAATTTGCGAATGTTTCAATTTTCAATGCAAGCTCCTATTTCAACCCATCCTTATGGCAGACTAAGCTGAGCTGAACAAATAATCACTGTCGTCCTTATATTTTTATATTTCAGTGATTATGTTAGGAAACTGCCAGTCAAAACTGTAATCGAATCTTATGACATAGGATTCTAACCTAGACTGTCAACGTAGGATTCTTAGTGTTTCTCTGAATTTTTGAGATGAGGTATTATTATTATTTCTATTATCATTCGGACTATCCTCATCTTGGTTGTTTCTCATACAAGGGTTCGGTTCGTGACATCCCCACACCTACCAGATGATACCTGATGAAGGCCGTAGAGTACAACAGCTGAAACGTTGTATGAAAAACAACAAAGATGAGGATAGTCCGATTAATAATAAAAATAGGATTCTTAGTTTTAAAATTGGTATGGCTGACTGCCTGGCTATGTATGTATTTGTCGTGCGAATAGACCTCATCGATGGGACTAGAAGGCTGATGATTTAAACATCTGCCTTTCATTACATCTAGAGCAAAATGATTTCTTGCTTTTTGAAAGTCTCCACTAAAATAGGTCTTTAGTTGGTGTTCAATTTATAAGTTTTTTGTTAAATTGGTTCCCCAATTAGTGTCCGTCAGTATTCAAGCCGGTTTCTGAAAAAAATCAGACGACAAAACAGTAACCTGATAACTGATCACCACTTTTCCCGATTTTTTAATTGATCGCTCCCAACGCGAAATGCTGCCAAACGACGTTGATAATGCTTCCATTGAGAGACTAACAAGACTTGTTTTTCAAGTTGTTTGGTCAGTTCGGTATAGCAAGTCATACCCTGTGGCTTACGGTCTACTCTTGCCGAAAGAACTGGTTCTCATCCAATCGAACCTGTAATTCAGTATTCAGGTGGATGACCTTTTTGGAATACAATGTACTGTAAGCAGCTTAGCAAATAATACAGGCCATACCCGGTGGCCAGATACACATGCTCTACTAAACGTATATACATATACATGTATACACATCTTTGCTCGTAGACTCTCCCATACACAAGCACACTCTCATGTGTATAGTCCCACATATACATACATACATACATACATGCATAAAACCTGACCATTTATAGGTCAGCAGTTCTCAGTTCCATTGATTGGCCACCGGCTTTGTCTTGTCTGAAAGCGAGGCCGGCACGATTCACTCTGGGGATCTGTCTCTCAGGTTGTACCTCCACGTTGCACCGATGGGGTAGGGTCAGCGGACTCACGCTGACGCTTGAGGCAATGTTCTGATTGAAATATTTACTTTTTGTACCCATCAAGCCACAAACGTGTGTTTCAATTCAAAAGAAGATGTGTGCGACATCCGAAATTTTCCACGTAGGAGGACATATAAATACCTTCAATCTTGATGGTTTGTCGTTGGCCTCATCTCATATTCGAGGTAGACAGAATGATCACTAGTTTCTGGGGATCCATCTCCCAGGCAGCACCCTACAACGGCCCGAACGAAGTAAATTCAGTTGGCACATCATAACCTGCATCAATGTTCCTATAGAGCTAAGAATTTAAATGTGAATTCTCATTTGAAAGGTAAGTATTGTACCACATTGCATCCCCGTTGGGGAATCGATAAATACTCACATACATATGATGCGTATCTCAAACATCAAGCCATTTTGAGAATCTTGAGAACTGGTTGCGCAGCGTTGACGTAACTTAGCAATCAGAACAGACCTCATCGCACATGTGTAAACAGACACTCTCCCCTAGGGTTACTCAGTCGACTGCGAGGCACCATCTACTGAGGTTGTTTACTGTGTGATATTTGCATTCACAATTATCGAATTATTCGTTCTCTTTGTATCATGTAAAGTTTTATTTTTTGTCAAAAATTGCATCATCCAGGTCCGTCAGCTTTCACCGATTGGGCTTCCAGGTGTGTCTTTTGGCTTTTCCCAAAGAGATTTTTAGACAGTGGACGAAATTTAAGGAGAACATGAAGAGGCAGATAATGGCAATCCCGAATGAAGACTGGATATCGTTTCGGAAAGTGAAAGGATGGCTGATATAAGTGTATGAGGTCCCAAGAGGATTAGTTTGAACTGGACTAAGGTGCCATTGCACCAGCAACGCTATTCTTTCGTTGATATCAAATGGGTAGATATTTTCAGGATGAACCTCTTACACTACCACCAGTCATCGATTTGTAATATTTCCAATTTCATAGACTGATTTTTCTATTCTAAAAACTTCCATCTTGATATAAAGGTGGCTGAATCGACAGTAATCGATCTTTTGTAATATCTTACTTCATTTACTTTTTCGGGCTTCATTTTTTTTTATCTTGAAGAAAATCAAATATATTCATGATTTCTAACGGGGATTAACTAGTATTTGTTGGCAAGGTTTTGGTAGGGTAAACTCAATCTCCAAGGACAAAAAAATTCCATTAGTCCTAGAAAGAAGGGTATGCAACCAATGCACCGCTCCAATAGTCACTTATGGAGCTGAAACCTGGAACCTAACCAAAAGATTGACCCTTAAACTAGGAACCATGCAACGCACACAAGAGAAAATCATGCTCAACATCACATGAAGTGATCACAAGACAGCACTAGGAGTTAGATATCATAGGAACCATTAGAACACTAAAAAGGCAAAGAGCTGGTAATGTTGTGACAATGTCAGACACCTGTTGAACATCACAAGTAACGACGTTGATTCCTGGAAATCTTATGTGACTGGCAAAATATAAGATAGCGTGACGAACTACACAAGTTCAAAAATTATTGTCTCTGCGATACTCATGATAGAGAGGTCTGGCGAAGGCTATTTCCAATGACGGGTGTGAAACGGTTGATGATGATTATGAAGACGATGATAATAAGACTAAATGGCACAAATCCTCAACAGCCACAAGTTTTTGCCCCCTCCCCACATCCTCCTTGACCCTCCCAAATTCTACTACGATCCTATCCAGTTAGTTAGATCCTTTCCAAGGCACGGTTTGTAGAGATGGAATCGAAGCAGAAGGAATTGCTTGCGCTTTACCCAGAATTTCCCCGTAAGCAGAAGAAGAACATTGCAATGAGCATTGTTCTGCCCAGTGTGTATATATGAGTGTAGGTACACGTGTGTGTTCGCTTTTTCCATTCCAATAAACCTAATCAAATTCTTGTTACATGGCTGCAGCAATAAAATTAAATCAAGACGAAAATTCAGATCAGTTTCCCCACCAGCAAACAAAGCAACCTGAATTTGAATTTTGACAGAGATTATTCGTTGCTTATCATTATCAAATTAGTCACAAAGTTGAATATCGCGAAAAAAAAAATTCGACAAAAAGAGAAGAAAAAATATCTCCGAAGCATCATCTTCACGGTCGTTATCGTAGCTAATTTCATTTATGAATCTTTGAAGTCGTTTACTCAAACTCAGGCAAGTGTTCGGGTCGCAAGTATCGTGAAATTCACGAATCATGATTTAGCCTTTGCAATAATCAGCTTCGAATTCGAAATCTTCGAAAGACCATGTCAATAATTATGCAAATACGTGGTCTGCCTCGTGACTGAGTAAGTCAGGTTTTCTTCCCACCGGTGCAAGGGGTCGATGTTCCAGCACAAGATGCTGATATCCTAGACATTTTCTTCCGACATAGCACAATCTTCTCACTCCACCCCATTCTTACCCTGCTCCAAGTCTGACCTTTATAAATCCCAGTAATATGCAAACAAAAGAAAATCAAGTCAAATGAAATCTATTTATTTGTCTGCCGAATACAATTCGTTCATACAGTGCGTGAAAAAAGTGTTTGGACTCTTGTGACATATTCATTCAATATATTTCCGATTCTTAAATTTACACGAGTGATATAAATTTAGCAATTATCAAAAAAAAAACAAAAACATATCTTCCCAAACTGAGAACCATGCAACGTGCACACAAGAGAATCATACTCATGGAGAGATCCAAAGACAACACAATAAATCAGAAAAAAACAGGAGCCTGAGACATCATAGGAAATTGTTAGAAAATTCGAATGGCAATAGGCTGGACATGTTGCAGGGATGTCAGGTGCAAGGCCATGGCCGACAGAAAGTAAGATGGCATAACGAGCTAGATAGATCCACAACGTATTGGTTCTACAACGCCAATGATAGAGGGATCTGGCGAATCTTGGAGAAGATCTATATCCAACAACGGATGCTGATAGGGTTTCTGCATTTGCATACAAACTTTTGTAATGTTCTGCCAACACTTACTATAGTATGATGCCTTCACAGTCATCATTCAATACTTCACCTTCTTTCAACGAGGCTGTCATGGTCAAAAGGAAGGAGATCTAAACCGAGAAAATAAGGAAGTATTCAAGCAACACCTTGAAGATTTTAGCTACAGGGTTATTGCCAAGATGCAAAATGTCTCTGTGAGTACCTTTGGATTAATTATTCTGGAGTGTAAGGATTTTTGTACCACCTTCCTTGGACAGACATCACGTTAAACTTTTTCAAAAGCAATTAGAAAAAAAGCTAAAAAAAATCAAAGAGGATCTAATGATAATCAATGGCTGTTCGCTATAACCCAAGAAATCAATTCTCTTTCTCCTTAGTTCTTCAAAGAGGTTAGGCAGGGTAAAGGGGTTACCGGACTAAGGAGTTAATGTCTACGGGACCAAGAAACTAGAACTAATTCCTGCAGGACAACAATTGTCAATCGGCGTAAATCAAACTGATGTAAAAACAGAACGAAAACTTGAAGACAGAATTTAGGTAATTAATTATACGCCGGAGGAGAAAATTACATGAGTTATAATGTAGAAGGAAAAATTGATTTCTGGGTCTGTAGTGAACGTTTAACATGATTCACAATTCGAAAAGAGATCCAAGATGATTTAAAAGCAGCTGGAACCTAGGTTATTAAAAAGAAGTATTAGTAATGGAGCGCATCGGAATGATTTGAAATCCCGTACACCAGTAAAGATCTTAGTCGAAGAAAAAACACCTGGATTAGCGGATGGCTCATGAGCATTTAGAAAACTCATAAGGATTATCTTTGGAAGAATGTTCATTGGTCAAACGGGAATAAAAAAATGAACTCTTTGGATACAACCCAACTTGTCATATGTGGAGAAAAGATGGACATGCCTATGATCGAAAAAGCACGGAGGTGGAAGTATCATGGTTTTCGGAATATTTCTCTTTCCATGACACAGGCAGCACATCACATGACAGAAGGGACCATGAATAGAGCGATGTATCTGAGTTTTCCAGAAGCTGATTTGACTCTTTGATGCGACAGTTTGAACTTGGAGGGGATTGGATATTCTGAAAAGATAATAACCCAAAACTGGAGTAATAATTTGTTCAGGAAAATATTGATGTGTTTCAATGGCTTAGTCAATTTCGTGATTTGAACCCAATTAAAAATTTATGGCGAAATTTGAAAGATCGATTCCATCCAGGGGAACCCAAGGAACATTCATGGTTTGAAGGTCGTTTGCAAGAAGGAGAGGATCAAGATTTCAAGTGAATGTTGCTAAGGGCTTATGAAAAACCTCCCCAAGTAGTAATTGCAAACCAGGGCAATACAACTAAGAATTAAAATATGAAATCAATGTGTCTGAATACTTTTTTCCACCGTTCCTTTTGTTTATTTCTTTATTATACAATGTGAGTGTCGAAATATGTATTTTACTTGGTAATCATGAATTCTATATCGAAATATATGACCTGTGTAAGTTTAAAGTGAATGTAAACATCGGAAATGTATTGAATTAATATTTGGCAAGCGTCCAAATATTTCTTCCATTCTATTGTGTATTTTAAAAATCAATGCAGTTTTCTCCTGCTATCCGAAAGTAGAGCGTTCCTATAAAAAAAACTCTCGATAATCTGAATGGCGTGAAGTGAAATGGCCGTCACCATAATATCATATGAGCTGAGATTCTTAAACATTTATAGACACTCAAAATGGTGATTATGTTATATTCGACAGATTTTTCGGAGGTTAGGAAACAGGGGAAGAGGGTGTTCACTGCCTCTATAACAGCTTGCTGCAAAACATCTGAAAAAAGGGGGTTACCTGTAAATACGTATATATTTCGATTGATTTAACTAACATTAAAACGAAGCATTGGAAAATGAAAACTTTTAACATTATCAGCGATTAGATGCACGGACAAAGATATTGGATATTCACAGACAGAAATGGATATTATACAGGACCTTATGTCCAAGGTTTGTAACATGATTTCCATGCAACAAACAATACTGAAATTTTAAAGTATGTGTAGATGAGATGAGAAAAAAACTTACGGTCAATTTTTGTTAAAAATTCAGGGACCATATTTTATGACCTGATCAATTGCAATAATTTTTCATATGTATCACATGGTTATGTGCATTTATGAAAACACCCTCGCCCTATCTCCACCCGAAAATAGATAAATAAAGGTTTCTTAATGTTTGTCAGGTGTGCTCAATAACATACTAAAAGTCTACCATGGTTTGACCACTAGAAAGGTATAATTTTCAAGATGGCGTCAAAAATGGCCGCCAAATTCATACAATGTCTATTACTTGTTTTCCCAATGATATCTCTAGTATCCAATGCGTTCAATGACATAATGAGAGCCCGTCACTGTTTGATTGTTGGAAAGGTGTAATCATCAAGATGGCGTCCGAGGTGACAACAGGTTCCTTATAATACCCATTACTCGTATATCATTCACCCTACACAAATCTTTCCAACTGTTTCTGCAGTATCCAGTGTGCTTAATAACATCAATCGTAATGGAACATTATGATTTTCAAGATGGCGTCCAAGATAGCTGCCTAATTTTGAAGATATCTAAGCTCGTATAGGATTCACCCTAGGAACAGTTCTTATATTATCAAATGTGTTCAATAACTTATCAGAAGTATATCACTGTCTAACAAGGTACAATTTCCAAGATGTCCAACACATTTTGAATATGATCTCCTTCTCTCTAGGTCATCAAAATCACAGAGAGAGAGAGAGAGAGAGAGAGAGAGAGAGAGAGAGAGAGAGAGAGAGAGAAAAGAGAGAGAGAGAGAGAGAGAGAGAGATATGCAACTTGTATATCTTCGTTTCTCTTCATCTAGGCATCGGGTAGTAGCAGATGTGATAGGACAGTACTTGTCAGGCACAAACCCCTTTTTTTTGTCCGAAAGAAAACAAAATATATTGTCCATTTTTTTCTTAGAATCGATTGGTTTATTTCGTAATGAATTATCCAGAAAACAGACTTATCGAATTCATCTGCAGAATTCCAATTCCTTCTGAGTTAAGCTTAACTCAACAAACCAGAGATTACGCAGCGGTAACCCAAAAGTACTACTATATAATGTCTCATAATCTTAATTTTTCTTTCTCTCTGCCTCCTCTTACCTCCTGTCCCAGGTTGCCAAGGATCAACGGCCTGGTCCGAAAATATTCCACACTCTGCCTAAAACGACTTACTCATTCTCTTTTATGGAATTCATTCTGTCGTCACTAATTAGCTAAGAAATCCTACAGTCACTTTAGAAGGAGATATCAACTCAAGTGGCTTATCTCAGAAAACCACCATGCTTGCCTGTGGGATAGGTGGGGTTTTATCTGATGATACACGTCCAGTTATCACTTCATAAGATCATATTACATCTTCGAATTTCTTGTTAGTATACCTACATTTCCTCCCAAAAGCATGCAAATATTTGTTTACGTACACGCTTATTTAACACTCGTACGTGTGCTGAAATCCAAGCATGAGCACCATGCACCCCATATTACAAACTAATGGAGCATGTATAAAGCATCGGGTATGGATCGATCTCACTATAGTAACAACGGTAATAATTGCTGCACAGCAAAGTACCTAATTAGAAGTTGCCAGTCTCATAAGTGAGATAATTATATATTTTCCACCAGTTACCGGGATCGATGTTCGAGTCAGGTAAGAATCCAAGAATTCGAAATCTGTCAGACCCACTCAATTTCAAAGATTGGCGCAGCACAATCTACCTGTCCTTATTTCTCCCGATTTGCTCTTATACCGATATCGATAGCTTCTAAACTGATGCTGAAACATTTTGTGAAATTCCAGCCCAAGTTGGAGCTGGCTCTATCCTCCACCATACCGTAGCAAGAACAATCCTCACCAAATTCAGGAAAGTAAAGTCGTAACTGTTTATCCATTCCGCCATGTTAACCAAACAGATACATGAAATTAACATTCGATTGACCGGCAGCTCTCTCACCAACTGAGCCAAACTGACAAGTCTTATATACCTAAAAATGTATTTGCTGTATATACAATACAAAAACTGCAGTAATCATCTTCAGTTAGAATAGAAGCAGGAGTGGAGTTTGACCCTGCTGCAGTCAGGAGCGTTACAAATCTTATCGTGGGTGAAATTATCCGCTCAGGGCACTTGACTGTGAAATAGTAGTTACCATGCAGATCATCATTATTGAGAAATGAATTGATCCATATTGAGAGCTCCATACAACTTCGAGGGCTCAAAGTGTAAGTTGGCGTAAAGATTATCAGCAAGAAAAACCGAAAAATCAAATCGAGTTCAAATTCAAAGTGTTCATTTTGTATTAATAACTTTGGGTAAGATATGAATCCACAACGTTGTGCCCAGTTCCATTGCCCGAATATCTTCTCAAAATGTCCCGTCTCTGGTAAACCGTGATGTTTGACGGAGAATAGAATGGATGGATTGCCACATTAACAAATCACTCTCCTCATAACTACCAATCTTGGAGTAAATTAACCGAAAATGTTACCGCAACCATTGTCAGTTCTGCCACTGAGAGCGAGGGCGGGGTTCCCTGATCCAGGATTAAATGATGCTTACCAACAACTTTTGATTTTATATTCGGTATTCAAGCTTCATGTTACAAAGAGTCAATGAAAAAAACAGTCACTGAAACAGACAAGATAGGTTTCTTCATGTTTTTAATTGGCCTGGGTCGCTGACTATGTATGCATTATGCGTTCAGGCCGTGCTGATTGAGCTAGAGGGCTGAAAATTTAAACGTTTACACCTTATTAAGACTGAACAAAACCGCTTTTTTTTTTTTTAAATTTTCGCCCAAATAATTTTTTTTAGTGAGGGGTCTAATTAACAATGTAATTTTAGGCTAAATTAGTTCCTTAGTTTGTATCCAGCAGCATTCACGCTTTTTTCTTGAAAATCAAGATTTTTTAATGATTACTACATAACAAAGGTGAGAGAAGTAACTCATTCAATGATCATCGCCTTTTTTCCAATTTTTTTTCTCTTGATCACTCCTAACATGATATGCTACCCAAAGTCACTGGCCGCTTGACGGTTTCTATCGAATGACTAGTTTCATTTTGGTTCGAGAACTGACGGCCAGCACCAAAAATAAAATCTGCAGACAGATAGATAAATGACTAAACGAAGACTGCTACGGATTGATCTATAGTGATGCACTGACTGATTTAGACAAAGGGACTCCAAGACATTGAGGATCTGCTGTAAACACCCCTTTCTGCCTCTTCATCGCTGTACTGTTGTTGGAACTGAGGACGGCGTAAGAATCTCAGCAGCAACGTTTTTCTTCTTCGTTTTTTTTTTTATTTTTTAAAAATATTTCTAATGGAAGATCCAGCTCGGAATCCAACAACTAACTTTGGTTCTTGCTCTGCCTCGATTTTCGCGGCTACTATCTCAACGACTGCGACTAGAACTGCTACAAGTTCTAGGTTTTCTATCCGTTTCCGTTGCTTTTGCAAAAGAAAAATCAATAAGTTTCAAGACTTATTTTTAGAGTCGGTCGCCGGACAGATTTACTGTATTGGTGATCCAGTTCATCTCGACTGGCTTCAACCATTCGATCATCAATTGCGTTCCTAACATCATCTTTCGTCATGACGTCCACATAACCAGTACCAGCACCAGTATAAGCAACCTCACAAGTCCCAATATCATTAGCATTATTATTACTATGTTTAAAAATCTTACCTCCTGAAGTGAAAGAGAATTACTACACACGCCACGCAAACAACACCTTTATTATCTTCTTTTCTCAAAACCGTTTCTAAAAATATTACCAAATTAAAAACGCAAAAAGGTATGGTTGACGTTGTTTTTACAGAATCAATGGCTTTTATACACACAGCTTCGAAATCTTGAAATATTGTCACGCGTCGTTCACAACCCCTAATATTAACTGACTGTTCGGGTAATATCTTTAGTTAAGGTTTATTAAACAAATACGTGGAAACTTTTATAGCGATAGAAGATATTCTGATAAAACGGGAAGAAAAAAAAGAAAAAACACGTTGTATTATTTATTTATTTATTTTTTAAAAACTCCGACCGACTTTGAACGTAAACGAAGTTTCGATTTTCTTATCACTACGCACTAACTTCACCGTTACTCCAACACCTAGCACTAGTCCCTCTCGCATTAGTAACCTTAATATCTTTAACAGTAGAAAGAAAAATTGGTGTTCAAGCATTTAAATTGAAATTAAGAATTTAAATTACAATTTTGCAATTTTTCACCTAGAATTAATCAAGCAATGTTTCAGCATTCAATCTTCAAACTGCGCATTCAGAACCAGGAAAAAGTGAAACTGCCTTGTCAAGTGGCCAGGAATTAATGCAAGTGTTACTGACAGAATAGGGACGTTATATCCATAATGTAAATGCATTGCTAATAAGTTCAGTATAGAAATACATTGCAAAAGATTTCACTATAAAAATGCAATGAAAATAAGAAAAAAAGAAGTTTTTTTGTGGTTAGGAAATTGATGAAAGCATTACTGACAGAATAAATCTTTTCTATGCATAATGTAAACGCGTAACTAATAATATTACTATAGGGATGCATAGCAGATCATTTTACTATAAAATGCATCGAAAATGATAGAAAAAAAAACAGCGTGGTCAGGAATGAATTAATGCAAAAGTCAATACCTGGATGGGGGCATTATATGTATGAAGCTGTCATGACATGGAAGTACACTTTCGATATTGTATAGAATAGTGTTTTCGAAAGGAGTGAATGGTTCACCTAAAGGCGAACGGAATTATTTTTTTTAGGTGCACGAAACCAGAGGGGAATTCAATTCAGGATGTTGATTCATTATTGTGAGTTGCGATAGTGGGGGAGAGAGCCTCGCTTTGAGAAACTCATCATACACCTTCAGGAACACCATAGTAATTGATGATAGAAAATAATTTCATTCTTTTTCATATAAATTAGAAAATTTTGATGATCTCTCAGTTTTATTTTATCACTCTAAATTTTCTATACCTATATCATGATGTTCAAAAGATTGAATAAAAATAAAATAATCACCTAGGAAACAATCATGTGACTCATTATATTATGTAGAGAGTTATGCATTATAGAGTCTCCGTAGTGGAAGTATGCACCAAGAGATTATCATTATCATTTTCATTTGTGAGATCCCATCCACTCTTTAAGGGCCTGATCAGGGGTGAACGAAATTTTGTGGGGAAAGACTCAAGCGTAAAGGAATCTGAAAACGTTCAAGAAATAGTAGTAATGAATATCATTCCCGTCGGCATTGTTGTTTATATTCAAGAACTGAATTCATTTTCAATTCTCAAGAATCTTGATTATCTTTGATTAAAAAAAAATTCCACGAGTAAAAGATAAAAGCAAAATGTGGCAAAGGTCTGAAAAATATCTAAAATAAAGATTACTTTGTTCTCCAATAATTCTTCGCGTCCATTCAGCCCAAGGCAAAATACTAAATATGATAATTATATTATTTTATTTTACTATATAAATGCTCGTGAATAATTTTATTGAAGAAATGCATTGGAAAGCAGGACAGAAATGACTGTCAGTCATCAGGGATTAAAGCAAATGAATATGTTAGAAAGAAGAGAAAACGTTTTCATAATGCTTTAAATCTTGTTCACATGGTACGTTAATGGTCCGTGCATTTGCAGATCTAGACAAAACTCTTCTCAATTGTAGTACTAGGGGAGAGATTTATCTCAATTTCAATGTCTTACAGGACTGGGCTAATTTTGGTACTTGGTCAATGCCTGCATTTATCTTCTGAGTACAAAACATTACTCAACACTGCCTTTTCTTTTAGAAAGAAAACAAAAATAGCGTTTAGCCTTTGTTTTTGAAGCGAGCTGTTATAAAGGCAGTGCACACCATTTTTCTCTTTTTCTTCTCTTTCTCATTTTTACATTCCAGTCTTTGTACCTCCAATCAGAAAACCCTCCTACGACTTGGCCTGAGCATTTTTAGAAACGTTCAATGATAAAAATAAATTAGTAGTGATGGCTTCTTCGATTTACACTATTTCAACTCATCATAGTTTTTTTTTATAGGACAGTTTTTACTTTTGGATTGCAGGGCAAGTGAAATTTAATCATCTATCGAAGCCAAAAGCAGTATTGAGGACATTGAGTATATTCATTTGCAGCCCTATTCGCTAACCAACATGAAAGGAGGTAACAAGGATCAACTGATTAAGACCATTTGATAAATTGCCCGGCTTCTGGCAAAATTTAGAAGAACCCCTCATTAGATTTTTTTTCTTACGAAATTGGGGGAGTAATTTGGGATAGATTTATTTCGAAAGTGTTACCGTTTAGAATCTTGGAGTCATTTGAATGTAAACCGGGCTGATTTGGCCAACTTATCATGTCGGCAGTGTTGTTTAAAAGATATTATATTTAAGAACTGAATTCATTTTCAATGAATGCTGATTCCCTTTTAGTGGAAGGGAGAAAAAACTACTCTCCGTGAATGAAAAAAGCAGAAGATGGTCAAGGTCTGCGAGAACTTTGAAAATAAATGAGACGATAAAAAGAAGATTGCTTTGATCTCCAATAATTCTTCTAGTCTATTCAGCTCGAGGGAAAATGCTGAGTATAACAACACTTAGAAGCACATCATTACGCCGAAGATAAGTCAAATTTGATAACTCTACTCTGCAATTTACCAAAATGCTCTCCCGCACATATATTTCAATAGGAAGTTGCGAGTTTGGCCGTGGCAGTGGAGAATCGGGCGGAAGGTAGAGGCCAAATAGTCCTCTCATATTAAAATGGACCCGGCAAGATGATTAAAAGAAATGGTTTCTTAGAAATTACACTGGAATATTCACTCTCTTTTTCACTCACTCAGCATCTTCTTTTGGAATTTGTCTGAAGTAACAAAATAGTGACCAGGTAATGATGGAACTTTGGTTTGTTGGTTGAACGCCAGTGTTTCAAATATGTCAATCTACTCTTGGGGAAATTTGGGGGGCCGGTCAGCTTCATCTGAAACCATTCAGAACTTCTGATATTTTTACGCATCATTCTCATATATCTCCTCTGTTCTCATATGGTCTTGATAGCAATCTTTAGCTCACTGACTGGATGGTTTGAGCATCTCTATTATTTTGACTTTGGTCTTTAGAGATCAGTGTACACCTGTTTTCTAGGAAACTTGCACAAATCTCAGATTCAGTGTAAATATAATTTTCATAAAGATCTGCTTTTCGTAAGCGTAAGCCTTTGGTCTGCGAAGCTGCTGGTATTTGGGGAAATGCATAACCATTAGAGATTATATTTAATTGGGCGTTTTGAATAGGCTGCAGTTTTAGCAGTAATTATTCCTTATTAGCTGTTTCGCTATATGTCATTGCCTGCAGATCTTCAAATTTCAATTTATAGAAAAAACTTCTTTGAACATCTATGGACCAAGCTCCATCAATATTTCCCGCCTGTCATTGAGATTAGACCTTCCCCAAGATTTGCCAGACTTCTCTATCATGAGCGTCGCGGAGCCAGAACTTTCTGGATTCGTCACGCCACTTCACTTCTGTCGGCCACATTTTTGCATATGACCTCTTGGGACCCACATTGTGAGTCAGTATGTCCAGCGATAGTCTGACATTCTTGCAACATGTCCAGCCTATTGCAATTTGAGTGTTCTAGTGGTTTTTATTATATATAGGACTCTCTAATTTCCCTAACGGATTGTGCTGTCTAATGATCCCACCGTTTGAGTTTGAGCATGATTCTTTCCTGTGCACGTTGCATGGTTCTCAGTTTGTGGTTCTGTCTCTTGGTTAGATTCCATGTTTCAGTTCTATAGTTGACTATCGGGAGGATGCATTGATTGCAGACCCTTCTTCTTTGGACTAGTGGGATTTTCTAGTTCTATAAAGTCGAGCAGTTAATTGTTTCTTCATTTCCTATCATTTTCGGACTATTGCCTTTATCTTCATCTATCTACAATTAAGGAAATCTATGTCTGCCTGTGTGTATGCACTGTGATTACTCGGCATCTAGCCATTGTGGGAAGTTGAAATTTGCCAGCAATATTAGTTAGCACACCAAGCAGAGCAGTGCTGTGGTTGAATTTTTTAGTATGAGTTGTTCTCGAGAAATCTGACAAAAAATAAACACAAAATTACAGTACATAGATCTTTTATGTAAAATCATAAATCTAAATCTTGATCTATAATATCTAACTTGACACTAGACATAAATTTAGATAAAAAATATCCAAAGTGGCAACACTGAAGTGAAGTAGCCGAAATACTTCAAAGCAGTAGTTCCGTATGACTGACGGAAAAATTATTTTATATGGCAATTATGGCAGGCTGCGTTGTGCGCCATAAAGCCCAGCCTTTCCCTGACACCTTTCTGACAATCACTTCCCCAGTTGTTTTTTTATACATAATTCTTAGTAACAGAGTTTAACAGCTTTGCTTAGGTCTGTGTTGCAACTGGTCGTCACCTAATAATCTTTTTGATTTTCCATTTTGTGAGAAGATTTAACGAGAAAGGAGAAGCAACAAAGAACGTTCTGAGAAGCTGTGTTTTCATTATTCCGCCTACTTTTAGATTCTTGTCCGTTTATTTGTTGTTTTAACACTTTTTCGATTGATATATCCTTTGAACTTCATTAATTGCATGGTGTATCCAGTTCTTAGTACTTTTTCTAATATTTCTCTCTCTTTTTTATCCCCCCAGAGAGAACATCACAGACTAACAGAATCACCTGATTGTGTTCTAAGATCTCGCTTTAGTATTAACGAGAGTCAAGTTGAGATTGTAGTCAGTTCTTTGCCGTGCAAGACGTTAACAAACATAATTTCATGATTTGAGAATATCAATAAGTTATTTTTCGAATGGTTTCGCGTCGAACCAAGATATGTTAATCCTTAACCGCTGACTGCTTCTATTACATAATTAATTTGCATTGTTATTTCTGGGTGAATCCATTGACCTAATTCCATAAGAAGCAAGACAAAGCCTGACACTGTATCAGTTAAAACTTCATTAAAACATAAACAGGCCTGTTTAGTTACGGTGCTTTAGTAGAGCAGGATTTTTTGAGTTGACTAATGAAAGCAATTGTACATGCAAGAGGTAGCTTCAGTGAGTAAGATTATCTTGAGTAGAAATTACAGATCAGTTCCAAAAAAGATTTACCTGCATTTTGGGGATTTTGCAGATTTTTGCTGTGATACCCTCGAAACAGTTCCATTAAATATTAAATATTGTACATCGTTGGAGAGGAAATTTCATATTTTGTAAAATTCATAAAAGAACCATATACATCAGAGAAAGTTGAAAACTTTTCAAATTAGTGACAATCGTAGATCCTGAAATTTTATTTTTAAAACACATAGATGATCAGATAACCATTAAATAGGGGAGGTAATTGTGGATGGATCTGCTTTGAAATAAAAGATCCTTTCTTCCAAGGCCCATTGTGCAAATTTTGGATCCATTAACTCTCCTATTTCCAAGCTAACTGTCAGCAATAACTAAATATCTTGAAAAATTCTCTGTCAGTTCACACGATACCTCAAAAAGTTCTCAATGAATTTCAATGAAATTCAGTAGGGAGCGAGGACAATAGATTAGAAAAGTAGTGAATAAAATTTAGAGCGGATCAATGTTCAATTACTAAGCCGACATAGTAGCTCTCTGCAAATTCCAATCAATATCTTCAACATTTGTCAGTTTGTACACCCGGCATCCACAGAGATTCACAATAAATTCCAATGGTATTTCATGGAAGGATAAGCAAGGAGCTACGAGAAAAGTCCGAGAAGTTTGGAAGGGAGCAATACTCAATTACCTCCCTATATAGTAAGTAAGTATCTGCACCATACAATAGCTCCAAATATTATCTGGCTGTCCGCATGATATCCACAAAAGTTCTTTACGAAGTTCAATGAAATTTTATTGAAGGATGGGCAATAGGCCCCATGAGAAGGGATTAAATTCCAGAGTGACCCATCAACAACAATTACCCTTCCTATGATATATCATCTGTTCACTTGAGTGTTTAATTTCAAAACCAGGGTTCATGACCTTTGATTGTCAATAATTAGAAGAGACTTGCTCTGATACATATGGTTCTTTTGTAAGCATGGACTTTCCTTCCCAATGATATTCAAAATATCCATATTTGATGAAAAAGTTGCTGCTTTTTTGCAGGCCAGGACAATACAGCGAAAATCTGCCTTTCTGAAAAATGGCGCTTAGAATTTTGTGCATCTGATAGAAACGTTCACCAAAGATATTGTTACTCGCTAAATATCCGTCCAGCGTGCCTAATTGGTTTCATTCGTCCACTCAAAAATTTCAACGGGGCTCTATTACTGCGCTCTGGTGCTTACTCAAAATCTGCATAAGCAAATCATAACTTCAACTGAGGTGACAAGATGTCTTTCTGTTACTCACCATCAATGCAAATATTCAACTAGATTAGAGTCTGAAAAATATGTTGAATAATAAAAATACATCGAAGAAGTTCTAGCCTTCGCTCGATTTATTTACTAATTCACTATTGCTTAATATAAATAATATTTACACAAATATATATCGAAAAGCCGGAATTTATAACATTCATAAAAGTGTATAAAATTATAAACATGGCATTATTAAAAAGTTTTGAACTGATCTTAATTCAGATATTTACTGATAGGAATCGATTTTCAAAACCATGTAAGACATTAGCTTTGGATAATGTCCCATACATATGTACATACATACATGTATATATATGGTCGATGGAAAGAAACTATTGGAAATTGGTAATAACTTAATCATTCATGGGTTGAGTGTAGTAAAACCAGCTTTACTTTTGAACTATACCATTGTAAAATTTATCTGTTTAGTTGAAATGTAACGTACGCACTAATTTCTGTAAGAGTTTCGGCAAGGCAGGGAGTCTGGTAGTATGCTGACCATAAGATTTTGAATACATTCCTGGAGTTGATCCAGAGTTTGTGGTTTGGTGTGTCACACTTCCTCCTTCACCCACTCAAAGGAGGAAGTCAAAGAGCATAATGTCTTTGTGCATGCTATTCATTCAAAAAGGGGAGTTGATTCTCACCCCATCTGTATATTAAGCTTGTTTATTCTGGTCATGCTTTTTGGATGTACACGAACAATGTGAAATAGACACCTTTGCTGAACGTCAGTTTCAATTGCAACTAGATATTATATTATCTTCTAAATAAACGAAGATATTTTGGTTGTTATCTGAGTTGAAATTTCAAGTAAACGGCCTTGTAATGCGTTCTAATTAATGTTAAATGACACGGGGAAATTAACTTTGTCATGACTCTGTTGGAAACAAAATATGTGTTGAAGCGCCTTGTGGTTAGTACACTGTTACACGGATGATTATAATTGCGGTAAGTTAAATCCTCCATAGGTGCGAAACACGTTTCGCCTTAAGCTAAATCAAGCTGAGCTTAGAAATACTAACGAGAGGAAAAGGACAAGAAAGAGAAAGACAGGAGGAGATTTCCAATGTATCTGAATGAGATAATGAAATCGAAATTGTTGACTACCTGAAAACCGACGATTCTATCCGTAAGTCAGGGGTTCTCAGTTCTAACATTCCCATTTTAGGATTTCAGAGGGGAACTGGAACCAAAGATTGGCAGATTCAAACTGTTGGAATATTGATCTTCCTTCAAACTAAAATTCTGGAACGGGCCTCTTGAGTCCAGAAATCTTAGAACAGGGAATGGTACTCCAAAATATGGTGAAGAACAGAGGCCTAGTGAGGGAGCCAAACTCCGTGAATTCGTAGCTAAATGTGGAATATCGGTTAACAAGCTAGTTTCTCAGACTATTTATATTGTGCTTTCTGTTTCTCATCGGGGGTCTAACACTTGTGGTATCGTGACGAACTTAAGTAAATTTAATTATTTTGGATGGGAGTTGCCTTTGAGCAATGGTTACCGATCTCGAATTGCGAACGATTACACCTGTGGTGAGTTCATCACACTTGCAGCTTTGTATATTCATGACATCTGCCATAAAGCGACATCACGTTATCAGTAGTTTTCATGTGACGAATAAAGTATGAGTTCACTTTAAGAATTGAAGACAACGAGAAAAGTAAACTTTATCGTTTAAATGCATGAATAGTCTTGCTTGCAGTTAATCTGTAAGTCAACCAAGCCAAGAAATGCTTTGCTGGCATTCGAAAGTGCCTTCATTTATAACAGAAATTATCTTTGAGTTCTTGCATTATCAAGCTTTTTAGACTCAATAATTTATAACCCTGAATTTGAGGAACTTTCTGACATTTCCTACAATAAGAAATAAACATTTTCGAAAGGTATGAATGCTTGATCAATCAATATTCAACTCAGAATTCATTCATATTCTCAAGATATTGAGAAATTTGACACCTGACCTTTCTAACATAGGGCGATTGTGGGAAGGGATTCCAAGCTAAAAATGAGCTTGCCTAAGTTACCTATGTTAGGTGCATTCACAAAGGTCAGCTCAACTTGATTACAGTTGAAGGGTCTAATGTTATCGTTGGTTTACACCAGCAGTGTTAATGAATAAATTTGAAGTCATCGGTTATATTAAACTCTCCATATAATCTTTGATATATAACGGTTGCTCATGTTCGTTTCCTATCATTAGATTTTTTCCCTTTTTTCTTGTTCCACAAACGTGAAAAAGAATAATACAAAATGGCGGCGTAATGGAGATCGAACAAGGGAGGGATATAGGTATGTGACAAATTTAAACGTCACCTATTGGTTAGCTTTTGTTGTCTTATCGGTGAACCACAGTCACGGCAAGACAGGTCCCTGAGGATGAACGATATGAGTTCAAATCTCCGCAAAAGTTTATTCTTTTTTCCGACCCATGTTTCTGTGTGCTAAAAGGTTGCTGAATAAATGTTAAATCGACGTGAGAGTTGTCATGGGAACAACAAGATAAGATAAATGCCGATCGAAGAGTAATAATAATAGTAACAATACTTCATCCAAATTATTCGGACAACCTTAGACGAATACATCAATCACTAGTCGGAAAACAAAAGGAAAATGAAAGGAAAAAGTTAAAGAAAAAAAATCAATAATAATGACGATCCTTCAGTGTGGACACCTCAAGAATATTACATCTAATATTATACAACGTGTTGAGGTGTCCTCATCATTGTTTTCTTGCAACAATAACTACTCAAAGAAAATAGCTCTTTGGTCTGTGTAGTTTTGTTTGTTCATATGAATCATCTAATTAGTTGCTTCAACAGAAGCATTACGTGGCTATGATAGTTGTGTTCAATCCTAAGTAAAAGCAAATATTGCCTATTTTTAAAGATAGCTCAGCCCTCCATATGGAACTTTATGGCCACGCAATCCACTAACTCTCACTGAACTCAGTACTTTCCGAGTTCTTGTAAAATCTTCGATACAATCATAATAGAAATAAAGGTCTTATTTATCTATTATTCCCTCATACAAAATGCTCGTCTATAATGCAATCAGCCATATCCCGACACAGGAAAGGCAATAGTAGGATGGATGTATGACCCAGCGTTACAGTCTAAAACGGAAATTAAGCTCTTTTGGTTATAACCGCAGTATTTTACTATCTTTCGGCGTCCAAGATTAATTATGGAGGCACAAATATGCATGCACGAGCCAAGAGCGTCGTTAGTACATGATGCATTTCCACAAATAGGCATCCATACAATATTTAAGCTTTCAAGTACATGTAGAAAAATAACAAATGCACAAGTACACTCGAACTAGAAGAAGGTGTCCACACCCACCCGCCCACACATATATATGTGTGTGTGTAATGGATGAATGTCTATAATTAAAGGCATGCCTAAACACGTGCGAGCTTTTAAATCATAGGGTTCGCTCTATGTCAGCGGTCGACACGATTTTTCATTGTGCTATGTTTCATCGGAACTACTTCTTATCGAAACGACTTTTGCTTTGATGAAAAGTCGTTTCGATAAAAAAAATTGTTTTGGTGAAATATTCTGGTTTTCCTGGTTCCTGTTGAGTAAAAGAAGCCGCTTTGGATTGCACTCTGCTCTAGTCTATACACTTCTAACACATTAGATTAACATGTTGCTGTAAACCGCCTCCAGAATTCTCCCAAGTTCCCATTAGCGTTCCCTATTTATGATATGAATTTATTCACAACGAAGGAAGAGTTCGTCCCCTTCTCTTCAAATATGGTCAGCCATCCCTTTTTTTTGTTTTCCCACTATACACCAGTTCTCATCGTCGAATGATTGAATTCTGAATTTTGTTGAAAATCCAACAATTAACTCATTTTGAAGAGATTATTTTTAGATCTCCATTTACCGGGGAGAATTTGGAAGAATAAAAAGAATATCTTGGTTTGATTTGACTTTCACAATTTTCAAAAGAGAGTCTGCAAATATACACCGCAGAGAACGTTCTTGAAAGAAATCTCGTACAATAGAAAATTCATTTTGTAAAAAGAAGTTATTTTTCCCTGAGTAACACCAGACATTCCTACAAATATTTTGATAAGGTAAAAATATATTGACGTTTTAAAAAAATGAATGGGTATAATGAAAATTGACCCAAAATATATAAAAATGATTCTTTTAAAAATGATGATTAATATGAAAACGAAATTTATTGAATGGAAGGGACAAAATTCATCAAAATATTACCGGGCATCATATATATTTATCTGTTAAAAGCCTTTTAGAAGTCAAATATTCAGAGGGAGATACACTTATTTTTCCATTTCTAATGATTTTTGGCAATATTTGAGGGAAAGGAGACATGAGTTAAAATGAATAGAAATGTCCCCTGGTAAACTGAATTGACTTCTGAGGTCAACTTCGCTTAACCCCTGGTCTTGGTTTTGAAAAGAATTATTCTTATGCTAATTTCCAGCTTCTTAGGTGCAAAATTGTGGCCTACAATAGCTTTAATTAGCTAGAAACATTCATAAATGTCTTCCAGTGATCTTGAATGACCTCCAAGGTGAACCATGACCTTTACTGTGAAAATATGTACGCTTATGATTGAAGCTTCCAAGATGCTTGGCTACAACTTGGTTTATGCAGACATACGAACATTGCATTTGGTATATATATATATATATATATATATATATATATATATATATATATATATATATCGGTGTCATCAGTTATGTAATAATTCAAGTGAATGAAAATTTTGTAGTATTTTCTTCATAAATTCTACTTGAATCGCATAGAGGTACATAAACAATTACTTTCTGTAGATATTTACAAAGCTTTGAAAAATATGAAAATGTCAACTAGTTTTTTATGTATCCCAAGTGTAACTAAGATAGTTTAGCAAGGTGAAAGTAATAGGACACCCAGTGATGATTTAATTAATTATAAGAGTAATTATTTTATCAATGAGCTAATGCAAGCTGTTACGCAATGGCAAAGAACCACGGTTATTTATCATATATCGTGGGTTTTTTAATCACGAATGTCAATTTAGACAAGTAATCTTTAACAAATTGAATTTAATTACGCCACCACATTTAAGCAGTGCGTATGTAATTTCCTGTACACAGACATATTAGCATATACTCAGATACAAACCTGGACTCACTGGTACACTAAGGACTACTGAAGCATAAACACATATACACATGCACACATATACACACACATATAAATATATATATGTGTGTATGTGTGTGTTCGTGTGTATGTATACCTTGTCTCTACATACGTCTCCCGCTTGTGTTAATCAATCAATTTATTCTTAACTCCCAAGACCCCACTTCAGAATAAGCTTCATGCACTTAAGTTCACCCACGACGCAACGAATCGACAAGACCTGGCGCTTTGGTTTTACTCATGGAAAGATCGATCGTTCTATTACTTGCATGAGGACCAAATCAATTCAGTCGAACCGTGATCCGGTCACTCAATCAGGTTTTGAGGGGTTCGTAACGTCCCTGTTCATTAGATCCAAAGCTGTACGAAACACACACTTGAAAAAAAAATCATGTTGAAGTATAGACGAGAAATAGTGCCAAATTACGTGCTTTGTGGTCGGAAAGGTTATGAATTTTCCGAGTCCTGGAAAATGCTGAGGCAGTAAGGCTCTCTCAACTCGGAAGATTGGTGTAACCCAGTCTTCATTAAAGCTCACTTGACCTTGTGTTGTATTAAGGAGAACTTATTGTGTAGATGCCAAATTATGTAAATTTTTAAGGTCTTGATTCAGCTGCTTTCAGCCAAGTTCGAAATCTAAACGCTCCAGCTGTGCCCAATGCCGGAGGACAACTTATGTGCACTGAAATGAAAGATGAATATTGGACTAAAAACTCCATCTACTTGCCAGGATACTAATCAAATTTCATTGGATGTTTAGAATATAATCCGATAGCCAATTAAGACCACTTATGAATGATAAAGAGGTACGCAGTGGCCGCCTGGGTAACAGTACAGAGAATGGACTAGGCAAACCGAGTTCAATCACCGACTGTTCACTTCACACTTACAGAAGACATACATCTATACCTTGGCACTGGGTAAAAAACGCTTGGTGAAATAAATGATGCCACTTCGAGTGTCCATCGCCTTCAAGTCGATTTCACATCTCGCAAACAGTTCGAGTAAAAAGTGATGTAATACTTGGAGCTCAAGCAAGAATGGCTGAAAATGTAGCTAACGTAAGGAGACCACTTACTTACTTCTGCGAATAGACTCTCGGTTGCAATCTGATTTTCAAAGCTAACAAATGCAGGCTTTCCCTACTATCCAAAAGTAGAGCGTTCTAAGAAAAACAAAACAAACTATCACAAGCTGAAATAGTGTAAAACAAGGAAGCAATTACCATTAATTTACATAGGGAATGAATCCATCCTGAACATCTTATTTCAGACAGCAACAATTTCGTGAGATCGGTGGAAACAACCAGGGTTACAAGTTTTGCTATTTCTGAGACAAATATGGATTCTTCATGGCTATCATAAAGCGGAAAACATTTTCTCCACGCAATAGCAATGATTTTATAAATATGTATACACTAGCATAGTATTAATAAAAAAGACGAGATTATTTAAGCACGGATAAATCATACGAATATATTTTAGTATAAATACATAACCCCTTGAGGACGACATTCTTAATAAAGAAGTCTAATTCCAATGGTTCACCCTGACCTTATTCCAGCAGTATATCTTTGTCCAATATCCCTTGTTTTACTTAGAACCACCCACATGCATATGGCAAAAAATTAGATAATAGAAGAAAATATCATGATTCCAATGTTATTAGGTTGCTACACATGGAATGTTGTTTTTATATATCATAGAAGATAAATCTAAAAGTGAAGAATATACTAATGCAATTGTATTCCCTGCAGATTCAATATAAACGGACACGTATAAATCGTTATTATAAGAGGTTTCTGAGCCTTCAACAACAATGGTGTCTATCTAAGAAGTTGAACAATTTTTTCTTTTCAAATCGATAATGACCATACAGCTTTCTGATTGAACACAACTACAGTGAAAACTCTTTAGCATTGGTTCCGTAGATTCACATCAAGAGATATTGCTACCTACAAGAAACGTCGACGGAGGTCCCAGCCTGTTCTGAATGATGTAAATTATTGACAGCGGTAGCCAATGACCAACAAACAATGATTCAAGCACTTTCTGATAACTTCGAGACTTGGAAGACAGGTTATACATGAACTGAATGAAGTGCTTCATGATATTTCCTGATCCTACATCTCTTTGCTGAATGTCTCCAAGTTTAGAGAATATGATATGAAGACTTGCAGCATCGTCCATATTTACCTGACATTCCTTCTACAGATTATCATCTTTTTAAGCATTTTGAACCTTATAAAATGTCCAATGATAGGGAAATCATGGTCCATGCATTTACTGAATTTTTGAGCACTAAACATAAGGAATCTCACAGAGATGGCATATTATCATTTGAGGATCGTTGTAAAAGGTTATCCCTTAGAATGGGTAATATTTTCATTAAATATTTACTGTTTTTCTTGTTTATATCGTCCTTTGTCGTACTATACGAAAAACAAAGATTTCATATGTAATCACCTAAAACATACTCTTGATACATAAAAAGCAGAAAAAATATATGCTCTAAAAGGAAACGTTGGGTGAAAAGAAATCAATGTGGTAAGGGGTTAACCAGACGTTTTGGCAATGGAATCACGTATTCCATCGCACGAAGATCTACAGCACTGAGACCAAGTCAGATTTTCGTCTGTTTTGACCAGTGATTTTCAAACTTTTTGATCCACAAGAGGTCAAAATATTTGATGTCCTGCTTATTATACAAATGAACTTATTCAACTATAATATTTGCAAATGCATAATCAGATTTTGGGCTTTCAGCCAAATCTTGCAGTTTCATGATTTGATCCCCTGTCACTATGATGAGCTAAGCATTTGTTACTATGGAATCTTTGGTAAAATTAGTAATTGATAATAGTTTGTAATTAGGAATTAATAGTTATGTATAATTAAGAACGAATCAGTTAAGCCTTAACACAACCCAGTTATAAGCTGCAGGGCACTTTTCACTCACCCAAATACCAAATGCCCCTGAGTGTGGAGCGTGAACCCTACTTGCATGGTCGCTGATTTAGACTATTTTGAGTCGAACACAATTTTATAAGATTTGTATTCATGTTCATATACTATTTATTTGAAACCGTCAACATAGATTTCCTTCATTTTTAAGTTGGTCTGGATATCTATGTATAAATGTGTTGCGCATATAGGCCACACCAGTGGAGCTACAGGGATGAAATTCAAACATTTACTCCTAATTACATCTAGAAAAAGGTTGTTTTATGAAAATTCTATCCCAAAATAGGCTAAATAGGGGCTTCAATTTACAATGTAGATTTATGCTAAATTGGTCGTTTTATTTGTATCTAGTTGGATTCACGCTTGTATTCCGAAAATTCGGACTTTTTGTGGTCATTGCAGTCCCAAAAATGGCAATAGAAGTAATTTATTTATTGATTGGCCACCTTTTTTTTTTTTATTGATTACCTTTAGCACGTTATGCTCCCCAGAGACACGTGATGTTTTTTATTGAGTGACTAACCAGACAAGTTTACTATCTATTCAGGTTATTGAGTCTATTAAAAAAGTTTGAATTATTCACTGTTCGTACGTGTTCATAGAAGTTCACTGTTTGAAACCTGATGAAGCTGTTTACCTTTGATTTTCAGATGCATGAGCATCTCAATTATCGATTTTTATCACTGAATGAAAAACTGATTAGCGAGCTGACATACCAAAGGGAATTCGTTTATTTAGCTCTTTTGCAACTAGATATTGCTCCTTTTTGGTGAAAAAAAGGAGGAACTCGGGCATCGATAAGCTGAGTTTCTGGCTTGACTAAAAGAATTCTGTTTCATTTGTACTGAGAAATCGATTTGCGTAAGTCTTTCGTCTGTAGCGTTTCTTGCCGAACAAACATTCGTAAAACTGTTAACTGTTACCGAAATATATTCGCAACACCATTTTTAGACTAACTGTGGAATTTCACACACACACACACACACAAATATATATATATATATATATATATATATATATATATTTATAAAACATTTGATAAATGCAGACACAGATGGATTTTATACTTAGAATATATAGATATTGACACTTGAAACTTGAACGATTATAAAAAATAAAGCAAAACCAGATTTCAAGTTCTAACTTACATAAATTTGACATTTTATATTCCATACGTTATGCATATCTGTAGATATATAACCTTAAAGCGATAAACTCAACTATGAAGAATATCAAATACCACCAGGATCTTCCAAATAATATTTTAACAACTGCAACATTTTTCATAAAAATTTCAAACGAAGAACGCATTACAATTCAAAAATGAAATTCGAATTCGGAACGCTGAAAATAGGGTATGTTTATACATAATCATGTATTGATTTTTAATGAAATTCATTTGAAAATTGCCAAGAGGCGGGAACAAATTTGCAGTGGGGATTCTGTATATATATATATATATAACAATATATATATATATATATATATATATATATATAAAAATTATGAATCAGGTTATATTTTATTCAAAATTATTGCTTCATTACAGAATTAATGTATTACTCAACCTAGACAACGGGAATAGAATAAACAATTAAATGAAATAGGGCTGCTGTAGGAATCGAACCTGGCACCGGTAGGGTAGCCGGTTCACTCTTACCATTAGAGATAAACAGCCGCTGCCCCTAATACAAAGCCCCAAATAACTTTTTAACCGAAATTTCATCTCGTTTATTTTCGGTCGATTCGCTTCTTATACTTATGTATTGCTGCAGCAGCCCCATTTTATTTATGACGGGAGATCATTTCAAATATTTTTTTTATATAATATAACATAATTTATAATCATTCTGTCGGATCACATAAGTCCATTTCCTAATACATATATATGTGGTCCAACCCCAAAGTTTGGGAAACAGACCACGAGAGACTATTAATAAACAAGTCCGTTTCATCGGGCTCATCAATTTTTCGTTTACGTTAATGAGTAGAATGATTTTAAAAAATACTAACCAATGCAAGCGCATGTGTGTATACGTATATGCATGTTAAAAACAGTGTGTTTGTGTGCAAAACTTTGGAAATGTATTGATGTGTGTGTGGGGGGGGGTGGAAATTATAGTATTTTCATGATGAAATTCAGTTTTTTTTCCACGAGTACGGTTCATTTCTTTTGAGTGCTCTGTTCTAGATTTTTTATTTATGGAGGTTCGATAATTTTTGTGACATTACCGATAACGTGGACGTGATGATTGATTGGAGTTAAGCAGAAGATTGCTCGGGAAGTTTCTGAGATATCAGGGTATGTTTACGATGTAGACAAAACAATCCTATGTGATTACGTTAAAATCACATACATTGAAATAGAACAGTTTTTTTAAGGATTGAAAACGGAATTTAGAACAAGACGGTTCACGAGAACTAAAGTTGAAATAATCATACGGAAAAATTGGTAGGGATTATGCCAGCAGAAAAAGTTGATTCTCGATTCAGGCATTTTTTTTTCTGACTGAAACGTAAGAAAAGCACGGTGCACTCTCACGGATCATCAAAACAGTTATTCTCAGTTATGTATTGAGGAAAAGCCAGATCTATATATCATATTTTCTTTCAATTTTTTCTTTTTTCCCTGTTTTGGCATTGAGTTGCATTTTCAATGTTTTAGAAAATTTACGTATTTGTGAGAGAGGTATAGAGTTGTCGTGTTTCAGAGAAAACGATTTTCATGATAAAAGAGTTTAGATTGAAAGAAAAAAATTCTCATTAAGACTGCTCATGATAGAGAGGGATTTTTTTTTAGATGAATGAGAGAATTTTGACCATTACGACCGTTCAATTAAGTTCATGGATTTTTCTTTTATGTTGATAAATAGAATACTTTAAAAGAATTATTGTATGCAAGCGGCTGTACATGTATATGTTTGCATTTTACCAAACTCTATGTGCATACGAAAAATTAAAAAAGTACAAATGTGTGCGCGTGGACAGGCACACTCACGCACACACACACATATATATATATGCGTGTGTATGTGTATATTTCTACATGTATATGAATATATAATTATGCATATATAGGTGAATATACGCGTATACGCAGGAAATGTATCCATACGTACATACGCTCGTGTGTGTGCTAATATACACTTGGGTATTTTCATGTATTCAGATGAATGGTTGTGGACGTGGGATAACAAGATTATTGATATGTGAAGACAGTGAAGTCAACTGATTCAAGCCATTAGAAGTGGTTAGAGCCACGACAACACACAGTCAATGGAATCCATAATATCTTAATGAAAAGGAATCTTACTAACTTCGGAAGTTAAGAGCGACTTCGTCCTTTGTCCATCCCTATGACTTGCATATAATCTTTGAACACTTTCCCCACGCACACACGCAAGCATATGCACGCATGGACGTCTTGGATTACTTCTTTTAAATTCAAATTTTCTTTCAAGTTCAAAGTTTTCATAACAATATAGATTTTATTTTGATCGTCAAAGTAATTGCATAATCGCATATTGATCTCAACACATTTCTGATTTCTGATTTCTGTGCATATGAGCAGGTATATGTGTGTTCGTGATATATATATATATATATATGTATATATATATATATATATATATATATATACACACACACACACACACACACACACACACATATATATATGTGTATATGTATATATATATATATAATGAATAATTTTTTAAGCTGAAGATATAAGACATGGAGATACAATCAGTTTTTGGCCATGAAGAGTGAAATCGATTGAGAAATAAATGGTGAATAATATTACTCACCTCTGATTCAACGATGATGTGTCCCTAATATCAAGTGACCCAGACGACCTACAATCCAGATTAAAACATTCAGCTAATGAATGTGTTCAAATATTGTTGTCCATAGATATACTGAACCCACAAAAATTAAAGATGTACGAAAGCACGTTTAGCAGTTTTATTTTTCTCACGAAAATAAGGCTACTACGAGACATTCACGATCACAATGAAATCAAGACGAGTGTGTCTAACTTTGAAAGCGGCTACGAATGACAAGCAATACACAATTGGAATAGAGTTATACATAAAAGTGAAAGGCTGGAACTAACCTTTGAAAATGGCGTAATCTGCCAGCACAAGGATGTTCATACATATATGTGTATATGATTGGTGTTTGGATATGATTTAACTTATCCGACGGAATGGTATCAAAAAGAAATGGAACTTTATTTCATTAACGTGTTTTGTCGTATTAACGACTTCGTCCGAATGTAAAGAATATACAAGCGATGGGCTTCCTTGTAGAATTGTTTGAGCTATTAAGGTGCTTTCAATTTTGAGATATCATTGATACATATTTTTATATATGTATATATACATGCAGAAATTTCATAGATTGTTATTAAAAAAGCAATCTCAATTTTGGTACCGTGTTTTCTTTAAACCTTGTAAAAAAGAAAGAATGGATGAAAATATCAGTTCCACAGCCAAGTTTTAGCGGACGTCTTACTTCAGCGAAAGATGGTTTGACATGCAGGTAACGCGAGGTTATTGGACACGATCTGGGAAAGGACAAAAGTTAGATACATATACATTGACAACTACATGTTAAGCAGTACTAAAGGCATTGCTGCTACTGACAAGGCGACGTCGGTGAAAACGTGATCACGATTCAAATTACATATATATATATCCCTGGTGCGACTGCTGATATTCACGAATACTCAATGAAGAAATTAAAACAAATCTGGTGTACAGGTATACATATGTGCACTTGAGTGTCAAAATTTACAGAGAAATTATTATACACTGATGTATTTGAACTGGATTCCTTATCTTAATTGTTATTGTCAAAACGTTTTCGACCTTTTACCATACTACCTTCTTCATGTGTCAGTCGTATTCGGTTACGTCCTCATAATTTCAAACGGAACCCTTCATTAAACCCATAAGGGTAGACAGCCCTCATCCTTCTGTCCATCTAAAAGGGTATCTCGTATGATTTAATCCTTCTTAATTAATTCGTCTTCGTAATTCCGTTTCTGCTCATTCTACTAAACGGAATTATATGAAAGGAACTCACAACCAACAGGTAAACTGCGAACAAAACCAACCTTTATATCCACTCGGTCATTGTCCTGTAAGTGGTAGATCACAACAGGTATCTGAAGAAGGCTGCAGGGTACAACGGCCGAAACGTTATGGTTTATAGTTACAGAGATGATGACACCAGTTCGAATAAATCAGCTAATGACAATGAAAATTTCTTACCTCCGAAATTCAAGCAAAATCATATAGAGAAATATTTTGTGGGAAATTATATGACACTCAGTAAGATTAAGTTGATTTTGGTTTGTAGCTTGAGTTGAAAGCTAAACTGAAAGTATTTGGACGTTCTGAAAGAAATGTCGCTTTTTAAAAGGAAATATACCCAAGATCAAATGTCCCAAAAGTTGATTACATCCGTCAAGAACATTATTAGCAATTAAAGAAATCAACATCGCTAGCAAGTATAGAAATTCATTTCATCTTTATTCCTTGTTGAAAGAATATGGTATCCTCGACGAAAAACCCATGTTAATATTTTAACTAAACCTCTACACTAATAAAGTCTCTACCAGTGGGTGAAATATAATGAGTTTCGACTATAACGTGCTTTTAGACTAACGCATCAGATATTTACTGTCAAGAATGAATGCAGGATCAAAATCTATTCAGAGATGCCCTGAATCGGTCAACGAAAATTGTTATTCTTTCGAATTACAACACAGGCCCACATTCGGGAAAATGAACATAGGTAAAAAATAATTTTTTGATTGGGATATCTTTCAACATCCTTCCAACATCACAGAATTAACATTTTAGTATTTCCATTTAAAAATGATCGATTCAAAATTTCAGAATTCTTCTTATACAGAATGATAAATTATTTCAATAACGAAGCAAGGAATGAGTTTCATTGAGGGATATTAGTCATTCCTGATAATAATCATGTTCTTGACAAACAAACTTTTGTTACAATTGAATGATGTTTTATTCCCCCGAAAATCAATGCGACTTTAGTTTCTGAACAGCTTTAAGGAATATGAATATGAAGAGATAATGTTGATGAATTAGATAAGAGATAAATGATGAAATAAGTATGATCATAATGATATTTGTTTAGATGACCTCAGGTGTAAAGGAACGGGAGACACAAGCAAGAGGCAACTTTTGAATGAAAACAATAGGCACTATATCGAGTAACTTTGTTTATTTCCTGTGAGCTCGTTCTATCCAATCATCTTTCCGATGAGCTAGTTCTATCCAATTAACAGACATACAATATATATATATATATATATATATATATATATATATATATATATATATATATATATAATTTTTGCACTCGAGTTGTGGCTGGGAGGTATCAAGGATGATTGCACTGTTTTCCTATTTTTCCTCCTTTACTTTACTTTAATTTCATTTACTTGAGCAAAGTATCATAATCTTCGTCCGGCTCCCCAGGCCCGTCAAAGTTTCACCATGTATACGTTTTAACCTATTAACCCGCTAACCATTCGTTTTAACCTATAATACGCCATTAACTCGTTCGTTGGCTACCTCTTACGACTCTTGGCAAGAGGGTTTGACCTTCCCGGTTTGGAAACAGAATTGTTAGTCTCGTAAACTGGTTGCCAACAGGGACTTGGGAGCCCAGTTTACCCTATTATTTACCTATTACTTTGCTGGGATGGATTCATACCTTTCCAAATGGCATTAGAGCAAAGAGAATACCAATTGATACAGCTGGAATTTGAACGAACTAGGTTAGCTGATTTCATTTTTAATGCTGTTAACAGTATATATATATATATATATATATATATATATATATATATATATATATATATATATATATATATATATATATATATATATATATATATATAATGTGTACTGTAGAGAGTGAGACAGACTCGAGGGTGACGTCTTTGCAGGTAAGGTTTATTAATCCTTATAAGTAAATTGTCCATACATGTTTCGGGATTCTTCCCATCATCAGTGGTGTGTGCTGTGTGAGTGTGTATTAGAATATACCATGTACAGAAAAAAAATCTCTGAAACAGACAATGCATACACACACCCACACACACACATACACACACACACACACATATATATATATATATATATATATATATATATATTTATATATATATATGTGTGTGTGTGTGTGTGTGTGTGTGTGTGTTTGCATTGTCTGTTTCAGAGATTTTTTTTCTGTCACGCTATAATGCTCATTCAACGGACCTTGGGAAGATTTTAAAAAGAAAAACAAAAAATGATGAGGGAGATATTTTAATGGGTTTTTGTGCTGGTTCTAATCACAATAATGCCTAAGTGGAACTTACTTTCTGCCTGTATACATATTCTCTTTAAATGAAGGAAAACCAACCCCTCAAAGGATTAAAAGTGAAAGGAGATCTACTCTCTGCAAAGGACAAAAAGGATGCCCTACTATTACTTCTTAGTTGTCATAATTAAAGGTAGACTTTTCACTATCCTATGGAGTCCACTATAAAGGGTGACTTCTCTCTTTAATCGGTAAAAAGTGAAGGGAAAATTTTCCCAACCCTTGAGGGATCCAGTTGGAGGGACACTTTCTTATCTTGTAAAAGGTCAAAAGTGACGGTAGATAAAAAAAAAAAGTTTTTTTCCCACCCCCTTTAATGTATCAGAAGCGAACGAGAGATGTTTTCCCTTTTCAAAGGGTTAGTAGTGGAGGGGAAATTTTTTCTGAATCAAAATTAGATCAAAATGTCTTTAGAAAATAAGCGTCTGACTGAACATCTGAGCGACTTCAATGCTATGCTCGCATACCTTTATTAGTGTAAATAGGTGTATAATTTCTTACTGGGTGTCCTACTAATATGACTCTATCCTAATAAAATATTGACCTAAAACACACAATATATATATATATATATATATATATATATATATATATATATATATATATATATATATATATATAATTGCTAAAAGAAAACTATCAAAAGTGCAGCAGGTTACGACAATATTGCCAAACATGTGTCCTTTGTATAGGAGAAAAATTGGCCATCATAAAATTCCAAATCCCCCAAGACTACTTAACAAAAAATAACAACTAATATCAAAATGTTGACACGAAAACAAATTCCTATTAAGTAAAATACCACAAGATTATGACAGCAATGACTAAAAATGGACTCGAAGTAAATTTATAAGTACACTTCCCCACGCAACAGATTAACATAAACTTAACAGCAAAAAAAATGTTACAACCGAAAACGTTGAAGATCAAACCACAAAAACTTTTGAAAAACCACAAACCGACCTTCCCCAAAACCAAGAAACCAATGAATTGATAACTGAATAGCATCACCCAATTTCAATTCACACACAATTTTATCAATGAACTGATTACACCAGCACCTTAGTTATGATATACCTTGGATTTATACCTTTTATTTACCCAACAATAAACTAATTTCACATATTTTTTAAAAATCTCAAGTCATCTTGCTACTTACTATTAATTTCCCCTCTATGATTGCATTGGGGCGTAAAATAGATTTGTAGCTACAATGTTGTAAATATATGCCCATTTTTTATATCTTGAATATAGATTTGGAGTGTTTTCCACGTCCGTTGCAGGCTCTCAGATGACCAAATAAGACAATGCGGGAGAGACAGGACATTATGCTGGAGTTGCTGGAGAAATTTTGGCTTCTTTCTTCCATTTCCTGCTGCAATTCTGCGGGTCGTTTCAGCCTGGGGGTCTCTTGGTGGACCCCGTGTCGCCATGCACCCCCGTTTGCTGCTTCTTTTGTCGATTCTGGCGTTGATAGCACAGGAAATGAAAGTCTTTTTCAAGGAGTTACAATATCACTCCTGTGGAACTATATCTACCAGGAGGGGGATTTTTGGCTGCTGTTAGTCGTCTATCCATGCAACGTGGTCTGCCCATCTCAGTTGGGACTTTTGCACTACGGCCTCGATACTTGTGGTTCAGAGTCTTCTGAAAATCTCGTTGTCCGTTAATAAGTTAATCTAGTGCACTTTCAGGGTGGTGCAGAGTTGAAGCTGGTGGAAGTGAGTAAGATTCATAAGTGCTGCTGGAATACAACTTGAATTCTGATGCTCTGTAGGAAAGGAGATTGATTAATGCTATGGCTGCGATATATATATATATATATATATATATATATATATATATATATATATATATATATATATATATATATACTTCAATGGATAATAGCATACAACCCCTAGGTTCAAATGGTGCATGCTCATCTTACATAACTTTAAAACTTAATTGCGCTTGCCCTTGCACTATTAACAAGAGGCCCCACCGAATAAGGATCTACAAAGACCCCCCCAAATGAAAAACCTCCCGAGTCTCCTCTCGCGTAAGGAAGAGTTTGTTAAATCAAACGATCATATATACGCACATGTTGGTCAATCTCATAAGGATCTCCATGAATTGCAGTGTGACTTAGTTGTGGGGTAGACAATAGGCCATGAAAGGAGTGATTACATTTTAGGGTGGATCCATGTACAATTTTCTCACCTCTGTTCTTTCCACGCCACATAAAATCGCAAAGAGTTCATGTCTGTCCACGCAATGACCCCCCCCCAAGTGCACAATCAATTTCTTTGACAATGGCGTTGACAGAAGTAAGCTCTCTGTAGGAGCTTTCTAGTTATAATCTGTTTCATTTTAAACTTCTTCAATATTTGAAGCGTCTTTTTCATTTTTTTTCCTGATGAATTGGGGTCTACAAATAAAGTGGATTTAAAAACGAAATTTCTAATACGTTTAATGCCTCCTTTGATATTCAGATCGTCAAAAAATGTTAAACATGCTTTTATTCAAGCAACCATTTTAAATTGCTTCATAAGACGACTTACACTTCATTTTGGCAAAAAAAATAATTCATGTACGTCATCGGCACTGAATTTCTACCCAATTGTGCATTGTGACGTTTCATGTAGTTTTGTCTCCGAAAGACCAAAATTACGAACGGCTCAACAAATGTTGGTACAAAAATGATATGTTTATTTCATTTTTGTACTTATATTTGTTAAAAAGCATTTTATTGTTATAGAGAGAAATAATCTTAGAATGAAACTACTTGCACGTCTGAGACAATGTACAGGGTGCAACGAGATGCACATGTGCGTTGTGTAGCAGTGGACGTGTTAATCATTCTTTGCAGAAAAAAGTCACACTACCTATGACTTCTGGCTTAAAAATGATGTATTCCGATGACGAACTATGGTTTTCTTGGTGAAAAACTGCGCCCTACAACTTGGAACATACATACAGGAAGACATAAATGTATCCACTTATATATCAGTGTGTGTGTGTGTGTGTGTGTGTGTGTACTCTTAGATCCAAAGTTTGAAGATCTAAGAAACTTTAAGATGATATATCTTCCTAACATATTTCATGCTATATTCATTGTAGTTCTATATACCTCCTTGTCTCAATGTTTCACATGTTCAATAACCAAGTATTCTACAGATTAATTGTTATGAAGCTCATACGTTCTGGCTTAAGTATCAAAGAGAAAATACCCGAAAGCCAAGGAAAATTGTTGAAAGGGTATGGTAGGCCCTAGTTTGAGAGAGAATCCTACATAGTCGATGGATGAAATAACTAGAAGATACACTCTTTCGGCGTGATAAGCAGTGCATGGTCTAAATAACACTTGACCTGGGCAGTACCTGAATCCAAAGAAAACTGGAAATCACCTGATATAACCTATGACCTTCCTCTCTTATGCCAAAACTTTGGTTTCCCTGGTGAACTCGAAAAATACATACAGGCAGTCATAAATATAATCACTTATATATAAGATTCAAGACATGCTAGATACAGAAACTCCAGATATTGGAAGAGAAAAATTTGTTAAGCATCCACCCGTTGAAGAAATAGTCAACACCGGCAAACGCTAGTTCAATACTCTTGAGGGACATACAAAGACGGGGAAACTCGTGCATGTGTGTTTGTGTGTGTGTGTGTGTGTGTTTGTGTGTGCGTGAGAGAGAGAGAGAGAGAGAGAGAGAGAGAGAGAGAGAGGGAGAGAGAGAGAGAGACACATAATGCAGAAGTCTCTGAGAATTCATCCAAAATGCTTCATCACGATTCGAATGCTTTCGTCGATGATATGAATGGAAATCATTGATTGAACAGTAAACCACGTACGGTTAGTCATTCTATACAAACCGTCAGGCAGACACCACCTTTCGGCAGCATGCTGTGTTGGGGGTGATCATTTGAAAAATTAGAAATAAGGTTGATTAATGGATAAGTTCCTTCTCTCGCTTTTCGTGAAAAAAGCAAAACAAAGCAAAACAAGTTGCCGGACAGAAACTGAGGTATCAATTTAGTAGAAACTTACATGGCAAATTGTCCCCCTCTAAAAACTAATTTAGAGGGATTTAAAAGAATAAAATTGTTTTTTCTCGACATGATAAGGAGTTAACGTTCAAAAGATTTGACTTTCAGCCCTCTAGCTCCACTGGTACGACCTGCATGCATGATACATACATAGCCAGCCAGTCAACCAGCTAACCAACTTGAAAACTGAAGAAACCTATCAAGGCAATTTTAGTGACAGGTTTAGTTGACTGTTTCTAATTGTGATACGGAAAGAGAGTGAAATTCATGTAATTTTTCCCGGACATATCTTATAAACTGGTGAGGATATTTGTGTTATATTTCCTTTACTAGAGTCCTATTCCTAGCTAGACCTGATGATGCAAACCTTTAGTTCGAAGGGCAGGGTTGGCCCTGGGCAAGCTGACTACACCTTAAAACCTAGATAGGAGGGTTGTTCTGCACACAGGCCCTGCTGTCTATGGCTCTACACACGCGGATATCCACCCAACAATCTTTGCTCAAGAAGCCAAGCTATTCATCCATTCATATTCTGAAAAATTAGAACCCTCTTTGAAAAAACAAAAAAGTACCTTGAATGAGTTGACTACTTGTATTCACATGAAAAAGCCCACCAGACTTTTTCTTAGTTTTAATCATAGTAAACCTCACAAGTTTACTCTGTACAACTCATATTAAAGCGCCCAGAGGCTAGAATTGCTAAGGCTGAGATAGTTACAAGACTTAAGCTTGGTATGATACAAGATAAGAGGCGTGCAGCATCAAGTGAGAATTTACTATAATAGAAATGGTTAGCTGACCTCTACTCCAAGATTTGACACTTGTAACTTGGGCAGAAAGCCACGAATCTGAGGCATCCAGTGAGGCTCGAATTCGCTACTCAAATCTGCGATACAAGTTTGCTGATTATTACACAAAAACGAGGCGCCAGTAATCAGCTGAATTTTAATCCGAAATTTTAATTCTATAATGTTCGAGCTATGTGATTAATGTTGAACCGTTGGTTTGAATGCATTGACAAAGATGCTGAAAAATCAATATTTGCTGTTTAAAATAGATGGATTTTCCTCATTAGGCCCCAGGCTTATTGACAATTCGTCCTTTCTACTTTTAAGTTGACAAAAGAGAATGTTTAATTAGGAAATAATACGGGAAAATATGGGTTCAAATTTAGAATCCTTAGCACCGTCGTTCCATAACTCTAAAACACTGAAAAAATCTCGGTTAGGAAATAAGGACCGTAAACTTGAACTATTACTTTCTCATCTACTCGTAAATTCCCCTTTCATTCACTTCAAGATTGAAGAAAATGCTGACACATATTAAATAGACAGAGCAAAGAGACAAAGACGAGAAAACTGGTCCGAATTATTCAATGCATTACGTCTATCGGTTGGAGACGACCAGTGCTCTGGCCTTAATATGACCGAGTTGAGTTTTTTTTATACAAATCGAAGACTTAAATTTTATAACAGAAATTGATGAAATCAACCCATTTCAATAGAATTCATGTTATCTTATAGAGACCTCGATAATGAAAAACTTTTTTTCTTAACTACATCGACTCTGAATAACGCTGTATACATATTCAAGAATATTTTTTTTTTTACCTTGTCAACATCATGATCAGTCTGTTAGCATCCGTCGTTGGACATAAACCTCCACTGAAATTCGCCTGACCTCTCAACCACAGGCATCGCGGAGCCAGTACTTACTGAATTTATCTAGTTCGTTACGTCATCTTACTTCCTGTCAGCCACAGCCATGCACCTGATTTCTGGAGATCCGCGTTGTGAGACGTTAAATGAGTCTGAAAACTGTACGAGTTGTTTTGGCTTTCGTCAATTACATTTGAATTGACTGATTTCGACCAAAGTGGAAGGAATTAGAATTAAACGATTGCGAATTCAGTCATGTGGAATGGAGGGGGGGGCGAATAATAAGTCATATGCTGCATGATAAAACCTGGCGACAATCTGCTTTCTACGTTCTGAGGAAAATTTATCCTAAATCGTCCTTGTAATGAAAGGAACTAATAGCGGAAAGGAAAGGCAACTGCAGGGTCCAGTTCTTCCTTTGTGATCTTTTGCCACGCAAGGACGAAGGTGGTCAATGAAAATACAATGTGTATGAATTGAGCGCTACGATGACATCATCTGTTTAGAAAGCAAAGATTGTTGTCCCAGCATTTTAGCCATTGTAACCTTCTATTCAAATAGCGTCTCCGATGGTTCACAATATCGCATTGTTAACTTCCAATGTTTGCTCTTTCTCTGCGATACTTGGTTTGAAGATTCCGAATACTGTTTCAGCCAAACTAATATTCTTCAATTTTCCTAATTCACTCTTTACTTCATCTCCAAAAACCGTACAGAGAGAGAGAGAGAGAGAGAGAGAGAGAGAGAGAGAGAGAGAGAGAGAGAGAGAGAGAGAGAGAGAGAGATCGGTTTTTTTTCCCACTGGGTAGCGACTTGGAACCATGATCTTCATGTAGTGATTTTTTTAATACCCAATGTCGTTTACACAACAGTGCACAATTCACTTTTGTATTTATTGCCTGAGCTCAGCGTTGTCTGACACAAGGCAATGAGCTTAGAGCACCTTAGTATCGAACTCACTGTAGTAGTAATGGTCAGCGAAGCCATCTTGTTAACCACTACTCTATGATTAGGTACCACAAGCAACATTTTTTCAAACAATAGTATAGTATGAATTGGTACTAAGTGTAGTTTAGTCTGGCCCAAGGCCTCAAGAATGGAGCATCGACAGGGGATCTAAATTGCTTATTAGTATTAATGATATATGAGTTTAGCTAGCTAACCATTACCCTATAGTGAGGCGCCTCCTTACGAAGCTTAGTTTAGTCTGGCACGATGCCACAAGCATGTATATTCAAATGAGGTTCGAAGTTAGTGTAATATTAATAGTCCGTATGACAAGCAGTTTATTCACTATTTCATAGGGAAGCCACCCATACCACCCTGATAGTATAGCATATTTAGTTAATAATACAAGCTAGCGTTGTGGTACGTGCGTTTCTCGTCAGCTATGTATGTCAGGTTTCTTTGACAAGAAAAAGTATCCCAAATATTCGGTATAATACAAGCAAATATCGCAGCATACAAAATGTAAGAGCCATCATTCCTCTTCTCTGGAGACGAATGATTGATTTGTTTGTATTGAGTCTATATATGTTCTCCCCGGACACAACACTACATGCATCTATTCATCACGATGTTCATAATTTCTGTCTGAGTATTTACGATGGGGGAATATCATTATGTAAAGTTTATTTCTCTCACCCTCTGGAAACACCTGACCAAAACTAAACCATCATCAAACGTGAAACTGACCAAGAACTATGTAAACTGTATTCCATGATTATGTGGCTGCGAATACGAAGGGGAAAGTGGACGTCCTTTAAAAGTTAGACTAGAAAAGCACCGGAAAACTGTCACCCGTGGTGTGACCACTGTCAGGCTTGGCAGATCATGTTTGGAGGTGTAAAGGGAGTTACAACTTTGGGGAGGGGCACAACAATTCTAGGTAGGGAACAGCATTGGAATGTGAGATGCCCAAACAAATCAGCAAATATGGCGAGCTCCCACAGCCTCCTCAGCAAAGGAGTGTGGAACAGAATACCACAAGGAAGCCCCTGACGTAGCAAGAACGCCCAATGCTATGAAATGTACTCACCCATAAGCAAAACTCTCAAAGGTTTGCACAGGCGAATAAGTAAGTATGTGGACGTGAACATGGATCCTTAAAGTGCAGACATATGCTGATTTAAGGTGTATGCTTGTATGGGAATAGTACACACACAAGATCAGATGAAAATTTGTACAGACTGACCAACTTTATTATTTAAAAATCAAATCCATGAAAGAATTTAAAAAAACTATATCCCTTGGACCGATAACGTTGATCATGCACACATAACTATTAGATCTTTACGCTTACAAGAGTAATTTGAAAGTTTAAAAAACAAAACAAAACAGATTATTGCAACTATTTGCAAATTACCCCCTTTGCACAAAAAATGAAATTACTCGAAAAAAAAAGAAAATTCGACTTTTTACAAGTTTAATTACCCTGTTACCCTTTCTTTTGGAATAATGACATAAGTTATCGACCCTTTTTTTTAAACGAGAATGATGGACATTACATAGCTATCGTGTCCGTCGAAGATGTTTGTTGCACCTAAAAAAGACTATGGCACCAACTCTAGACAGACATTTTGTAAATGACGTATTCAGTGTGCAGTTTTTTGAGAAAAGACACTTGGAAATTTTCACCTCGTTCCCTCCCTCTGTGTATGTGTATATATATATATATATATATATATATATATATATATATATATATATATATATATATATATATTGTGAAAGGATGTTGCTCTGCCATGTATTTCCGGCAAAGTTTTCCATCTCATCTCTCCATCTTCAGTTTGGTCTCCTTTTACTACGATTGCTGCCCCTTGGGTACCAATCCAAGAATCTGTTGTCCTATCTTTCATCTTTCCATCTTTCAATAATTTATGCCCATCTTTCTTTGGTCACTTTGTCACTTCCGCAATATCTTTTACCTTGATTTGCTTTCGGATCAATATTCATCCATTTCTATCTCTTAGATTCAAAGATCATAGTTTGTAACGACTTTTACACCACTGGTTTGAAAGTATTTAGTAAAAGTAGAGACATATGGGAAAAGACCTTACCAACATGCTTAAAACATGAAGTATTCTATGCATGTATTATGCACTAATGTTGAGTTATATATTAATCAAGTCTTAATTTTGGCTTGATTCCCTACACTGGTCAAGTGGTCTGTGAGAAGAGGTTTTTGATCATGACACTATGATGTACGCCCTTCATGTATTTATGCATGTAAGTATGTATAATTACGGTTTATATTGTGATTGTCATGCTGCAGTAATGGATCAACAGATATTGCAAATGATGCGAGGATGAAGAGAAGAAATGGGTTCGGGTTGACAATGGTATTCACAACAGAAAGCCTGTAATGGACTTCTCACCGTTTTCTGGCGAACAATGCCTTTTCTACATAGAAATGTTATGCGGCGAAATGAAATTCGGTCCCCTTTTCGACACATCAGATAAGAATTAGTTTAGCGAAAATGATTATAAATTGAAACAATCTCCAGACATACCACTGATATAGTTAGATCTCCACTAGATGAGTTGATGGATAGACCGATAGACAAACAGATAGATAGATTGATAGATAGGCAAGCATAGATAGATAGATAGATAGATAGATAGATAGATAGATAGATAATGAACAGGCTAAGATTTTGTCAAGATATGTGATGATGGGACAGACTGCAGTGAAGATTTGATTCATGCCTTTCCCATGACGATTTTATGGAAAGTGTATAAATATTAATGCATTGATATTAGAAAGTGCAGGGGCTGAGCAAAACACGTTATGTCGTCTAAATAGGGAAAGACAAAAATAGGGAAAACAATGGAGAAAACAAAGACAAATGAAACATTCGGTGATAAAGTGTCGAAATAATAGACGTTAAAGCCTCGGAAAAATTCCAAGAATATTTTTACATAGATCAGGTGATAAAGCTAGAAGGAGACCGAAGGAATGAAAAGAAGACGCATTATGATTGGCTGAAAAGCATTTGGTATAAATAGAGACACAATGGAATGGGAGTTGCGAGTAGGCTTAAAACAAAACTATGCAGCCAATGCATAATACCGGCTATGACGTACGGATGCAGAACCTGGAAACTCACAAAGCAAATCGAAAAAATTAGAATAACGAAGACGGCAATGGAAAAAAGCAATGGTTGGAATAACTAGCGATAAAGAGATCAACATGAATCCGAGAAAAGGTCACGATGGAGGATATCGTACGGATATTGGAGCAACAAAAATGGAGATTAGCAGGGCACATAACGAGGAAAAAAAGGTCAACAATCGGAGCAAAAGGCAAGTCGATTGGTGCCCGTGGGACAGTAAACGCAGTATAAAAGGATCGGACTCAAGTAGAGACAGTCTGCTGGTATACATATATATATATATATATATATATATATATATACACATATATGTGTGTGTGTGTGTGTGTGTGTGTTCGATTAAAAAGCAAAATCAAAGAACCATAATTGGAAGCGGAAAACCTCAGATAACGTAGACATGATGGTAGATAATTAGAAAAGAAAGACATTTTAAATAGACTGAGAAAAGAGAAACCTGATAATCTCCTATTTATGAAAAATTTTCACAAATACTCGAAGTTGCATATTTTGTAAGAAATTTCTCAAATATTTATGAAGAAATTTCACGAAACCATAATTTCATGATACACTTCATTTCCTTAGGAAAAGGAAAAGAAAAAAAAGAAATGAAGTGTAAGGGTGTTATAAAATTATGGTTTTGTGAAATTCTTTCATGATTATGAAAGTGACAATATACAATTTAAGCTAAAGAGACCAGTGACTGATAAAAAAGGGATCAGAAAGCCTGTTGGCGGCAATATAGATACAATACAATACAAATACAATGTAATGCTTCATAAATATGATACTCATACAGTAAAATCCCAGACAGAAAGCAAATCTCGTAATAATTTCATGATAATAACTGAAATGATGTAAATTTACAGGTCAATGAGACTTGATCATAGAATTGCAAAACTTGGAACAAATAAATAACAAAAAAATGTGTGATAATGAAATTCGAGAAAGATTACAGCTAATGAAGTATTGCTCATGGTAAACTTCCAGAAGCCTCTTGGGGCATGATGAAAGACGGCTTTTTGACGAGCAAGCAACCATAATTTCGCGTGTTTTCGTTACCTTTATCACCCTGCCAAAACAAATTCAGAATAGATGAGGAAGAAATAATTTGATATTACCAAATAAAATTATTGATGAATAATGAGTTAATAAGTGGGATATTTATACCTTTTTGCCTTCGGAAATTTTCCCAATTATAGGAAGATGCTAACTTCTATGCGGAACGAAGGTTGTATGGCTACTATTTTCTCGGACCACAATTTTTTTTGTGTGTATAAACACATGGAAAGAAAAATGATGCATCTGCATACATACACACTCAAAGCTATGTATGTACATACGTGTGGAAAAGTAAAAAGCAACATCTGATTTTGATGGAAGGGGGCTGAATATAAGAGTGTAGAAGAAGAATACAGACTTAGAGAGAAAGAAAGATAGAAAGACAAACATACGTATGAAGGGCAAAACTGCAAACTTAGAAGCATGCAACGTGTGCATGAGAGAATCATGCTCAACCTCACATGGAGAGATCACAAAACAGCACAATATATCAGAAAGAAAACGGGGATCCGAGTCATCATAGAATCTATTAGGAAAATTCAAATGGCAATGGGCTGGTCATGTTGCGAGAATGAAAGACAACTAAAGGACATCAAGACTCAGAAAATGAATCCCTAGAGATCACATGTGAAACTGGGGCCGACAAAATACAAGATGGAGAGATGAATTAGACAAATTCAGAAAATACTGGCTCCGTGACGCACATGATAGAGGAATGTGGCGGATCCTTGGGAAGGTTTATGTCCAACGACGGACGTTAAAAGACTGCTGCTGCTGCTACTGATGATGATGATGATGATGATGATGATGATGATGAATCTATGATGTGGGCGGTGCAAGTTTAGAAAATACATCATTACACTGATAACTAAATACAGATAAAACTGCAAGAGACAGATCCATGCTTCCGAAATAACGATAAATAAATGACATTTGTTTTGTTATTTATACGAAAGGAGGACAGAAAGGAAGGAAGGCAGGAATTGTGAAAGAGAAGAGAAAGAAATAAAGACTTGCGAAGATGCGTAAATCTCAAGAGGAATAGATGAAAAAAGAAGAAGGAACGTCTTGGAGAAGAGAAAAAGAGAAAGAACCGTAGACAAAAGGACAAATTGCCAAAAACAGAAAAAAAACCGTCAAAAAGGACAGAAAGAAAGATAAGTAAAGAAAAAGAAATGAATTGTAAAAAAGAGAAAGAATTGTCACAAGTGTAGAGGAAATAAATCGCCAGGAATGGAAGGGAAGAAATAATTATCAAGAGAAAGAACATAGAAAACGTAAAGGAAAATAGGAAGAAACAATGAGTTTTGAAAAAGACGAAGAAGAGGGCCAAGTAAAAGAAGCAGAAACACATTGTAAAGAAGAAGAAAAGAAGAAGAATAAGAAAAATAGTTTTGTGAAGAAGAAATGAACAAAGAATTGTCAGAGAAGAGGAAGAGAAAGTTTCAAGAAGAGCAGATAGAAACAAATAATTGTGAAGAAGACAAAGGAGGAAATTGTCAAGAAGAGAAGAAAGAAAATATTGCCAAAAAGGATAAAAAGAGACAAGAATATCTAAGAAAAAGTAGAAAAATACCATGATAATTGTCAAGAATGACAGAAGGGAAGAAAGAAAAAAGTGGAGAAGGTGATAAAAAGAAACTGTCAAGATGAATAGAAAGAAATAAAGTAAGAGAGAACGAAAGAAAGTAAGGATAAAAAATTGTCAAAAAGAAAAATAAGAAAAAAGAATGGAAATGAAAATGAAAGAGAGAAATAAGAAAGTGGTCACAAGAATTTTCAGGGGAGTACGACGAATTTGAAACAGGAAATAATACATAGAAAGAAAGAGAAATGGATAAAAAAAACTCGTGGGAAAAAAAAAATCATTGTTCAATTCAATTATTTCCTTGCTTTCATTTAACGTCTTTTACTTCGGGCCGCGTGGCAATGACACATACTAAAAGACACGCAAGCACTGCAAAGATGTTAATAAAAATCCCGATATCTTTGAAGGACAAAAAGAAAGTAGCGAGAGAGTTAGAAGGCTATAAAAAGAACACAACTGGAACACCACAGATTTTGAGTCTGCTACTGAATTAGTCAATTCCTAGATCATCCATGCCGTCAACAATCAACCAGAGTAGATAAATAATCTTGCAATGAACTGTACTTTGATAAAACATCGAAAACCTTATGTTGCTCTACATTTTCTGTTTATGTCAAACCACGATAATTTATGGAAATAATCCACCCCATATATTTTTAGGGCTAGTGGTGTTTGGTTTATGTCCTGAAATCATCCTACGACGTAGTTATGTGCTGCCAGCGTACGTTATTTGATTTGGAATTATGTGTGAGTAAGAGAAAGAGAGAAAGGAATAGGGGGAGAGAGAGAGAGAGAAAGAGAGAGAGAGAGAGAGAGAGAGAAAGAGAGAGAGAAAGATCGAGAGAGAGAGAGAGAGAGGGAGAGAGAGGAGGCAAATAGAAATACGTTTTGATACATTTCAGTTGTAACCAAGAGAGTGTATATTTGTATATAGCAAATGAGCCCATAAATAAGATTTCAACATTACAAGGATTCAGTGCATACTACACACGCACACACACACGCACACACACACACACACACACACACACACACACACACACATATACATATATTATTATCGTTATACATACATATATACATATACATATATTGTTATTACATATATATATATATACGAGAGTCTTTGGGAAAGTCCACAGACTAAGCAAAATTGAAATTTTCAAAAGAATTTGCAGTCCTATTAGTAAACCCAGAATCTTAGGTTGCCATAGCACTAGCTGGTTATGCAATGAAAGCCAGACAGACAAAAAGGACCTTTGGTGTATTAAAGTTCAATCAAACAGCTTTGAAACATGCTTGCAGCTTGAAAATCTGTGATTTACTTGAAGAATGTTTGCCAAAAGCACAACAAAGTATTTCGAGGTTTTCAGAGGCATATTTGCCGCGCCTCACGCAAAATTTGATGCATATTGCATACATGCTCTCATACAACGCCACGAACTCTCACATAATACGTGAACATGAGTTGATAGCACGCATCCTACTCGTGGACTGGCTCAGTAGACTGGGTAACGATGAACGTCAGCTGTGCGTATATCTATATTATCGTAGATTGTAGCATCCGAGAACTTTCTGATACCACCTCGTGTATATATGTGTGTATAGGTTTTTGTTGTATTCATAAGGAATACATATGCCCATATTTCAGAAAAAAATCGTTAGAGATAAGTAACAATAATTCCATAAAGTAGAGCTTATAATTGATAATGTTATTATATGAGTAACATGGTAAACTTGATTTGTTGTTTCAACGTGATTGCGTATTTTCAAGTGTAGTGGTTTTCATCAGTTTTCAAAACAGTGCTTTGAAATATAGTGAAAATCTCTACACTTTATGATATGCAATCGCGTTGAAACAATTGGCTAAACGATAGTGTGATACTTATGCAAAATTATGATATATACATCTATACATATGCAATGACGGAAAATAAGATTGCAAAACCCTGAATAAGTATTTCAATTTGCTCAGGAAGGATTAAACATGCAGCTAATAGTGCTGGATTACAGTAAATGATCACATGTACAGATCAGTTCCATAATAAAGGGTGTATCATCTCTACTAAGACCCTATATCAATTCATTGTATATCCTCTTTGTGCTTCAACACCAGCATGTACACTCACACCGATACGATCATACAGATAGCGAACACCATTCTGTGATACATTATTCCACGTTTCTTGCATCTGTTGACGCCAACCAGGAAGTTGTGCAAACAGAGCGAGTCAGCAGTCATCCCATCATGTCAGACACAGGTCAAAAGCGATTGTGCCGGCCAGAGAACTGGTCGAACATCTTGCAGAGCATGTTGTCTAGCAAAGGCATTGTCCTGCTGGAACTGTATATCGCCTCCTGTAGCAGGAATAGCAATTGAACAATGTTCTTGTCCCACCTAACGCTGACCAATGTTCCCTCCACAAACACCAAAGGCGAGTGTGATTTGTAACTTATGACACCCTACACCAAGGGTTGGGTCTATGTCGTGCACCATCACTTGCATGACACTGAAGACGTGCACGACAGTATTATGAGTCAAGTAGGAGTCTTGCTAGAGGTACGTTTGCCCATAATCCTGCTGCAAGTAAATGATTCCAAACAGTTCGTATTGACATTCCTGGGGCAACATTTGCTCGGATCAGTAGTGTGGATGCCATGAAGTCTGCCTCTGCATTGAATGCGTCGATTTGAGCGAGAAATCTGTACTATACTCCATCATCATCATCTGCCGTTTAACGTCCATCACAAGACCTCTCTATCACAGGTGTCACGAAGCCAATACTTTCTGAACTTTTTATAGCTCGTCGCACTATCTTACTTACAGTCGGCCACGGCTTCGCATATGATATCTGGGGATCCATATTGTTTAATGGTTTTCTGATATTCTCGCAACATGTCCATCCCAATTGCCATTTGTAATTTCTCATGGTTTCCATATCTCAGGCCCCCTGTATTTTCTCTGAAACACTATGTTGTCTTGTGATAGCTCCTTGTGAGGTTGAGCATGATTCTCTTGGCGGTCGAAAACCTGGTCTACGGATGTAAGAATGCTCATTTGACCATAGTTATCAACATCGAAGCATCCACGGACTTGTAATGTCCAACGAGAGGAACACGTGTGCAACGGCGTGGCTTGACAATTCCCTGAACTGAACTCTTTCACAACACTAAACCTGATCACAGTATTCGTTCCTAGAAAAAGCTCAAAGAGTGCACTGGTATGAGTGTTACTACGTCACAAGATGGCCGAAGAATTTTATCTGAATATTTTGTATCCCCTTGTACGCATACAGTAGCAATGTAAAAATTGGCATCGTTCTTCAGAGTGTTACAATTCTCCCTGTCAGTATATATATATATATATATATATATATATATATATATATATATATATATATATATATATATATTTATGTTAACAGGGATATCTGGCGTTGCCTGAGAAGAATTGGTTCAAGATTGGAGTTAGAAGAATTTTCTTATGTCTAGATAGAAAACAAATATTTTGTCAAATAATTTTTTTGGTTTTCAATCCATGATAGCGTATTCATCTTCGGGAATGCGGAAGTTTTGCGAGGAATTAAATCGTCTACATAAAGTTTGTTGGGTGGATGTGGGGAGGGGCTTATATTTGCAAAGTAATTGTAATCCAAAAGTGGGTCTTTACCTTGCGTCCGTATTACGGATGTAAGGATTCGACGTATGCGATTACTTACAGGGAATATTATATAAAATGATAAATTAAAACATTATAAAACATACGGAATAAAGGAAAATCCTATTTTCGGGAAAGAATCATGTCTTACCATACGTGGGACAGTTTGTGGTATCGGTAATCGTTAAAGATATCTAAATGCAAGCTGAACTTCGGTTTTGCCTTTTCAGAACATGAGCAAAAGAGTTGAGAGATCAATCTCTACAACGTTATCAACCCGTTGACGTTAAAGAAAGGAATCAAATGGCCACAGCAATGAACTGAATCAATAAATAACTGCTCAATTGTTCACCAAGAGCGGAAACTCACGAATCGCATCATCCATGGCCATACTTCCGCAAGACGGACGGGAAATAACGGCCCATTATAACGTTACAGTCGAATTTCCCCTTCTTTGTGAAAGTTTGAAAATTAGATAATCTCAAAACACAGTAATCTCAGTGGTTAAGAAAAGTTATAATGGATATAGAACAGCGAAAATGAATGGTAAAATATTTTTCATCCATTAGGTATTTATATTTATGGAAATAAAAAGAACTTTTGGACCCCACCATGCTATGAATGATGGAATTGGCCCTGATATAATTCAGTTAGAGAAAATGTATATATACCACCAATAATGCCAATCATTAAAAAGAAAAATAACATTAAAAACAGACCAAATTTTTCATTTTTGACGAAGTAATTTGTACCCCCAAACACGTTCGATAGAGAAGCAATATCTGATGGAAGCACGCACACAGTTTGTTAAGAAAGTAATAATATTGTATCATATCTTAAAACTTACGCTAATGTAAAATGCTAGATTATATTTTTCCAATGTTTTTGAAGAATGATTAAAAAAAGATCTTGATAGAGTATTTTACTAATAATCTCAGTTTGATAATATCAGTTTATCAAATCAGTAAAGATGCCTTATCTAATGAGATATTCATGTATTTTTGATAGTGTTGAATTTATTGGCATCTTTTCTTTAATCGCTCTCTTGTCAATGAAACCAACAAAGTTGTGGCTCGAATAAAAATGACAAATGCTGTATCACACATTAACAATTTTCTTTGATGTTCGAAATTATTTTCCGTTTCACACACAGATTTATTAAAAACGTCAAATTAAAAAAAGAAAATTGCAGCTGCATCGCACTTCTGAACATTTTGGTTCACCCCGAAATTTCAACTTTTGTATACTATATTTGTTGCTTGTCGTTGATTAACTGAACAAAAATCACCCATCGGGGGAAAATGTATGAGCGCGTGCGTGTTATGTTAGTATTAAGGAAATAATAATACGTACTATAGTTTCATTGAAACCTGTATTAAGATTAATTTCGCCATGACAAAAGTTTTTGCCAACCTTAAGGAGAATCATTTGAAAAAATTCAAATATAAAATTATATATAGATATATAAAATTTCTTTCTTATGTTTAGAACCAGGGATTAATTGGAAAATGACATCGAATGACATTACATAGCTTATGTGGGAAATTGACCTCTTCTTTGGCTACCTGCAGAATTTTAGGTTAATAGGCCTTGTAGTTTCAGTGAGGGAAGATCTGGGACAAACAAACAGAAGGCTAAAATACAAGTTTTTACACACACACACACGTATTTATATATATATATATATATATATATATATATATATATATATATATATATATATTAAGTCCCCTAATTTTTCAACATTAGACCCTCTTTTCAACATTACGATCCCTTCCTTTTGACAATATGCCCCATTTTTAGGTCTCCGTTTTCAAATAATAGGCATCTATTTTTCAACAGTAGCCTTCTATTTTTCAACAGTAGCCTTCTATTTTTGGAAAGTTTTCAATACGTTAGTCCAAATTTTGAACGATAACCCCCTTTATTAAACTTTTAACCCCCCTTTAAAAAAACAAAAAAAACTTTAGCCAACTTACTTTAACATTGGTCCGCATTTAATAAAGTATAGATATTATTGTCATAAAGTGTCTGTTAATTAATAAAACTGAAGCATGTACAATATCACCCATTATTAGGTACAACCCACAAATCCTTTATAAAAAGTTAACTTCAAAAAACAAACACCCCAGGATTTTATTATTTCTAATGGAGTATTACGCCATCGAAACGGATATCATCAGGTATTATCTATTACCAAACTCTACGCTATTGAAATTTTGTAACCAAAAATATGAATATGTAGTATCCCAATGATATGTTCATCCCTACGAAAGAAATTATTCAAGATCTGTATTTTGTGAGACCACCTTTTTTTCCTACAACTGTTTGTAGTCTTGATGGTATTGACCTCGTTAGATTTGCACAGTCATTGGAATGTTTTTTTCCACTCAGACTGTATGCAGTCTTTTGATTCTATCTTACTGGTTGGTCGTTGTTTCTCTCTACTTTCCCGTTCAAATATATTCCACTTGTGCTCAATGGGGTTTAAATCCGGTGACATGCTTGGCCAATCAAGCACTTTTGATTCTTCTAAAACTCTGTTGTCCAGTTAGAGGAATGTTTCGGATCATTGTCATGCTGAAACATAGCTCTTCTTCCAAAAAGTTTGAGAGAAGGCAACATGTTTTCTTTCAATATCTTGACTTATACTCAAGCATTCATGATTCTGTTGATGAAATACAGATCACCAAAGCAATTACAGCCCATACAACCCTAGATCATGTCGTTTCCACCATCATGCTTGACTTTTCAGACCGAAATTATTCCCTTGTACGCCTTGCCACGAAGGTGCTAAAGTTGTCGAATGCCATTAGACTTCAAAATGTTGATTTTTTTTTCTTCTGACAACAGTTCGGTTTGAAAATATATTTACTGTAGAGAGCGAAAAAATAATTTAGGAGGTGTGTACTCAATTCTGGACCGTATCCTTTCTATATTTTTAGTTAAAAGGTTCTAGTTTTAGAGTTTCTGTGCTGCAGAGTTAGGTAATAAATTATACTGAATAATACCTGTTTTGATTATATAATGCTCCGCTAGAAATGATAAAATCCACTTTGGTTTAGAAGAAAATGAACTTTTCATTAAAAAATGACATGGGTGCACTCATTCATGGGTAATACAGTATGTATATATATATGTATATATATATATATATATATATATATATATATATATATATATATACACACATATATATATATATATACATATATATATATATATATATATATATACACACATATATATATATATATATATATATATATATATATATATATATATATATATATGTGTGTGTGTGTGTGTGTGTGTGTGTGTGTGTGTGTGTGTGTGTGTGAAAAATACCCGTGAGGGCTTATTAATAGATGTGTTTGTATGTGTCCATTCATTTCTTTTGCTTCATGATTATGTGCATTTACATACGTATATATTAATGACGGTAACCTGATTTCAACCAATTAAATAGAGGGCATTTGAGCCAATTTTCGTTATGCATATAGAGGATGTCTGTGTACGTTTTGTGTACTTGTTGAAATAACGCGATCCAAGTGGAATCGAACTGCTTGAATAATGACTATAGTTGTAACATCAGGAGGGAAAGACAACATCTCAATCACGTATCATTGGTAAAGAGCCATCAGAAAACCTTGCTGCCGTGTTGTTGGCTTGTAATTCATTCTCCTCCCCTCCCTGTTCACAAATCCTCTTAAGCAATGTCGGCGATTTTGATTGAAAAGAGATTATTAGCTGACTTAGGTTAGGGCACACATTTTGTTGCCACCCAAACTTCTCTCACAGTCTTATTCTCAACTCTGTAGATTTTCTTTTTGCTCTCCAGTAATGTCAGTGTTTTTGCTAATTTTTTTTTTCGCAGTGTGCGAGCGTCTGCGTGCATGTTCGTAAGTGCACGTACATGTGCGAGGTTATGTGTCTATATTGTAATGTGTAGTGTCATTAAGATACGGTCAGGATAAGTTGAATTAAGACAAGAAAAAATTAATGAATGTTTTTTTTTCTTTCTATTTGTTGCCTCTTCTTTGGGCTATTCTTTTCTTCCTTCCTTGTTTATTTATTATCTTTGAATTTCTGTCTTCCTTCTTGAAAATTCTCGCTACGTTTTTTTCTCACTTTTTTCTTCCTCTTCGCGTCCCTCTTTCTCATCTTTTTTTCTATTCTTCTTAACAATTCCTTCTTCCAAACACATTTTTCTTTTATTCTGGGCTTGTTAGAAACCATCAATCAAACCAAAGATTTCTCCAGTTTTTAAGTTGGTCTGGCTGGCTATGTATGTACGTATCACGCGTATGAGTCGCACCAACTGTGCTAGAGGTCTGAAGCTTTCAACTTTACCCTTTATAATGTCAACAGCAGATTGTTTTTGAAAATTCACTAACTAAATAGTTTTTTTAGAACGAGAGGGAGTCAATTTACAATGTAATTTTCTTCAGTTTGGTTCTTTGGCGTATTCTTAGTTTGGCCCCCTTCTTTAGAAAAAATCAGACTTTTTTTATGGACCAGAGCCCAACAGGAGGCGAAAATAGTAACTTATCCATTGATCACCCCTTTATCCATTTTTTAATTGATCATCTCCAACAAGGTATGCTGCCAAAAAGAACATAGTGACGATTTCTATTGATTGCATTATCAGATCAGTCCCATCTTTCTTTCTTTTCTCTTTTTTCCTCTCTGTTTGGATATTTCTTTTATCTTTTTGTTCACAGCAATTCTAATTTTCTCTTTTTTTCCCCTAGGCATTGTTTTCTCTTTGTTTTGACAATTCTTTCATGCTTCTTCTTTTCTCTTCTTTATCCTTTTTTACTTCCTAAAAATTATTTCCTTTTTTTTTGACAATTATTTGTTCTTGATCATTACCCCTTCGTGTATTTTTCTGTTACTCTATGAAAATTTCTTTCTTGACTTTTCCTCTTCTCCCGACTATTTATTTTTCCTTATTGTCTCCCTTGCCCCCTTTCTTTCTTTCTTTCTTTCTTTCTTTCTTGATAGTTTCTTTTCTTTTCTTTTTAACTATCCTTCCTTAATCCAACTCGGTATTTTTTTTTCTATTTCTTCAGGAACATTCTACCATTTATTTTTCGCTATACCTTTTTCTTCTTCGTTATTTCATCATTTCTTGACAATGCTCTCTGTTTTCTTTTGACGACCCCCCTTTTTTCATCACAATTGTTTTCAGGTCGACAATTATTCTTTTCTTTTCTTCTTGACGATTATATTTCTTTCCTTTTTCTTTCTCTTTTTCTTTTTGTTTATTCATTTTTTGATTTCTTTCGTCATTTCAAAAAAATTTTTTTTTTTCATTTTGATAAATTTTGCCTTTTCCTAATCGGCCTTTTTCTAATCTTTTTTCAATCTTTAGCTTTTTCTTTTTTGATAATTGCCCCCACCTCTTATTTTCTTGTATTTTTCCTGTCCGTCACATTCATATCACTCTCATTGAATGCTTGAAAACATGTATTTTCATCGAATAAAAAACGACTTAAAATAACCACGTTTCAATATCATTGATTGCAAATTGGGTCGATATAAAGGAAGATGATGTCAGTTGATGTCAAATCCAAAACAAAAATATCCAATCTAATTAATCAAATCAACAAATAAAGTAATCAATGTCATGATTTGCTGAGAAGATGACAGGTCACAAGAATAAAGCAAAGGATTCTATTTCGATTCCCCTATATCAAAAAGAAAAAAAAAATCATCATCAGATCATATTGACAAGAGCCACCCCAGAATTTATCGAATTGAAAAAGATGCATTCTCATTCTACATTAGATCAGGTCACCATGCGCATCGACAGTCTCATAAACATTAACTAATAGGATTTGGTTTTAGAAGATTAATTACTATAAAATATATTGCAAAGTTGTCATATATTTTACCCCATTGAGATTTATTTTGAAAATTAGAATCTAATCTTTTAATAAACTTCGCATATCTAAAGTTTATAAAGTTCAAAAAACAAATACAAATTGGTTTTATGAAGATTCATTACGATAAAATAGAATCCATGGTTTTTTAAAACGATTGTCGGCGAGGTAAGATTTGTAAGAGCATTGAATTTTGGACCATTATTGTCACATTCACTCCACTTAAAAATATTGACACCTGTGAATATATATATATATATATATATATATATATATATATATATATATATTCGTTTAGTTCACTCTTGAGAAAGGATAATTCTTTCAATGTTTCATCGTGGCACAAATAATACTAATTTTTCTATTAGCGTACAAATTTCTCTATCAGATAGGCTCCCAAAACTTTGATACCTCAAATTTGATCACCAGTTTTCGAACTTGATGAACCTAACATTAACATTTGTTCTCACAAATTGGAAGTTTTGCTCCGATTAGAGCCTGGATATTCTTAAGTGATCGCGTATTCAACACCTACGTTGATTATCGATATTCAAACTGTGATCTGATGTCGCACTGACATCGGAGTTACGGCTAAATTGCGTTGGACAGACCGGTTCCCATCGAGTTAAGCAACGTCGTACCTAGTCAGATCCCAGATGTGTGTTCATCAGGGAATACTTGCTGCCGTAAGCAGCTGGAGATTATGTAAAAGGGCCTCCCATGGCGATTGCAATAACTCCTTATACTAAATAGCTCAATCTAAATCAACCCTCTTTCCTGATCTCCCGAACCCTCTGACTGGCCTAGCTGCTAACGACAAAAACTTTAATGAATGAGCTGATACAGGAATGTAATAATGTGATAATCAAGATGGCGGAACTGTGTGTAGTTACAGATTGAATTGGTTTGTGTAAAAACAGTTGAAACATGGAACACAATGATAAGGTGTGTGGTGGTGGTGGGGTAACAGAATTAATTAAACATTTGAAAGCGGGTCGAGAGAGTAAAGGAAGGAATCGGACACAAATGCTTAGATGATTCTGTGGGGACAGTGCATAGGAAATTATAAGATGGATGATCCGATTAATATTTATTTAGTTTACATTAATAGAGATTAAGGTGCCGCATTTGGTGAGGAACCAATAAAGGTATAAGTCACTGTACGTTGCCTTGGTGACACGCTCATTAAACACAATAACGATGCTAAGAGTGCTGAAAACATTAAAGAATAAGTAAAATATTTACTCAATAATTATTTATATATATATATATATATATATATATATATATATATATATATATATATAAATATATATATATATATATATATATATATATATATATATATATATATATATATAAACATTTAGAAGGATAGGAAGATAGATAGATAGATAGATTGATAGATAGATAGATAGATAGATAGACCAATGATAGATTGATAGATAAATAGATGTGAACAGACCGAAATAGATAGATAGATAGATGGATAGATGGATAGATAGATAGATAGATATGAACCAGCCGAAATAGATAGATAGATTGACGGACAAGCTTGGTTAATCACTAAATAGAAGCCATCATGTCTTCTGACAGCATGCTTTGTTGTGATGATCGATTAAAAAATTGGAAAAAGGGGTGATCAATAAATAAGTCACGTTTTTGGGATAATGATCACTTAACTAGTCTTAAAAAAAAAACAAGCGGACAGAAACTCAGGGATCAGTTGAGCCTTGACTTCTTATGCAAATTGAACCCACTACCCCGACTCACTTTTTATCCACACGTGATTAGGATTGAGTGTTTAAAATTTCTGCCCTTTAGCTATTTTGGTGTGGCTGGTACGCATGATACATACATAGTCAGCCAGAAAGACAAGCTTGAAAACTAAGAGAAACCTATGTTGACAGTTTTGATGACAGATTCGGTGATAAATTTGATGAACGATTTCTAATAGATGTATAGATAGATAGATAGATAGAAAGGTAGATAGGGGAGAAAGTGTTGAATGTTAAAAATTGAAATATGAAAAATCTATGTGTGTGTGTGTGTGTGTGTGTAAATGTTTGTGTATGTAAATAAAAAGTAGCAGAGATACTCATATGAGAGAGAGGGAGGGGGAGAGGGGGGAGAAAGAAGGAAAATGTCAGTTAATGATTAGAGGGGACTTCTCGATAATTACTAAGCTTAGCTTCGAACAGCGTAAGTCCGCAAGTATGGAGCTGCAAATGATAATAGAATTCTCGGCAGTCGAAATGGCCCGCGATACCGGCTTGCAAACCGCAGCAAAGCTCCTAATATTTACTAAGCTTCACTTTGTATGGCATGAGACTATACCGTGGGACACCCAGTGAATATCGAGATCACTGCATTTGTAGAGAATAGCGAGACCGCTTAGCTAACTGTTGACCTAATGTCTCATGTTTCCTATGTTTTGATTAGTACGACACAAGGCCACGAGTATAGGGGAGTCAAGGTGGATCCTGCTCAGTGAAGTAGTAATAGTCTGCAGGTTATTTATTATTGTTCCATGGCGAAGCTTCCAAGACGATGTACCTGAGGAGGGGGGTGAGGTGAATATACAGACAGAAAAAAGAGAGTGGGAGCTACATAAGTAAGGGGGTGAGAAAATAGGGAACAGAGATCTCACACGTGACGAAAGGGAGAGCGAGAGAGAGAGAGAGAGAGAGGGAGAAGAGAGAGAGAGAGAAAGATAAGCAGATAAATAGATGGGTAGAGAGATTGGGTGGAAGGAAAGGAAAAAAAGGAAAGAAAAAGGAAGTGATCGGAATCGATCATGACTTAGTGTCTATCGACCCCGGTCCTGTCCCTCGGGAATCGAAAGACCAATATCAGTTTAAGATAATCGACATTCTATATGACTCGATAACAGCAGAGCGGACTCGGATGAGCACTATATCATTTATTATTATCGCTGCCTGGAGCGGTAGCAGCTGTAGCCGTAGCAGCAACAGCGCCAGTCGCAGCGGCAGCAGTAAGAGCAGCCATGGTTTCAGCAGAACTACCAAGAGGGGGTGAAAAAAGAAGGGGTTTGCAGTACGGTAGAGAGAGACCAATTCTGTCAGTGGAACAGCTTGTTTCTCAGACTGCTATCGAACATCCACAACATCCGGAACGAGAATGATAGAAAAAAACAAAAAAACGAAAACACATTATGATACGTTTCGAAACACTTCCAAGAATCCAAGCATTGGAATAAATGATGGAAGTTAATGCTTCGCTTTGTGAAAATTATCCCCGATGTCGTTAAAGAGATCTTGTTGATACTAGGATAAGTTTGAATGGCACACGCACATAAATAGATTGATAAATAGATGAACAATCTTAGTTCCTGCAGGATCAAACTTTAGTCCTACTTCTATTCAGACTGAGGATTATTATTGCAACTTTTATGTTGTATATATAATGTATACAAATCTATAGATATATTTTTAGCATAGATGTATTGATTTATTAGAGTGAAATAGACCTTGCATATTTGTAAGATGAATTTTGTAGATATGTAAAAGCTGTCGGTTTAGTTCAGTGGGTGAGAGATCAGCCAACCAATCAGTTGCCCGTAATTTCAAATAATGATATGGGAACGTTTAATTTTTACTCCTCCAGTTTTGGTGAGGATTATTTTCGTTTTTGTTACGGTAGAAAGATACCGTCGACCCCAGACTCGGACTGAAGTTTGACAATCGCAAGCTAGCTATATAAATATTGGCAAGTTCAATTAAATACATCAAGTTCTTTATTTGGCTCATTTTATTGCTAATCAATACAGATATTTATGTAGATAGTTTGGTTGTTACTCCTGTTCAAGTTTGAAGCCAATCTTCTATTCAGGAATTGAGGGCTTATTTCAGACCATGGGTCAAAGGAAATGTTGGTGCGAAAAGTGGTACTTAAAAGGATTGTTATGAGTCTTTAGGGTGCCAAATACATGTCCGAAAATGCTTGATAGGCATTCTAGATGCCCAGCATAAGCGAGTAATCAAATTTTATAAAGTCAAAAACATAGATTTTCTCCAACATTGAAATGGTGAAAAGCATGAATAATTCATGGTTTTAGCCATTCTATAGATGTTATACAGGTAGTTTAGTGCTGGTCTGAATAAACTATTAAAATAAAAGTATAAGGTATATTTTAAAATATTCTAGAAAATATAGGTAATCATTGCCCCTGTTATACTTTTTGAGTGATACCTATTAATGTTTTTCTCAAAAATATGCAAATATTGTTACTGAAAATGAGGCTTGTATGAATATACTGACAATATGAAGATTTGAGTATTAATAAGAATCTCAGTCCCAAACTGCTGTTATAGTTATATATGTCGCACCACACTGTAAAGTCCGAGTAATTAATATGAATTAACAAATATCTTCAATGCCCAAGCTGTACAACATATGATTTATTTCAATGTCATTATCAGAAACATCATGTTCACTCTGCTCATTATCCTCTGGCTCTACATTGGAGCAGTCTTCAAGATAACGAGCACATGTGAACATTTGTCAATTTCCTAGGCATGTGCAATCTGGAGCTCTGCAATCACGTCTGCACTTGCAGGAAAGGAAGATTTTGAAGCTGGGTCCCCCATCCTCCACTTGATTCTTTGATAATCAGTTTCATCAAACTTTGAATGCAGTCTTCAACTGGGTGACCCAAATGTCCATCAATCATTTTCATACTCAACAGACATGTAAAACACCAGAATGTTTGGTAAAATATAGTACCATTAAGTGTACAAATATAGCAAATTTGAACTCTTGCACATGAACTAATATACTTTGATTATAGGCTTTACCTGGGCGACCCAAAAGTCTATCAACAATTTTCATACTCCAAATACATGCACAAAACCAAAATGTATTGTTAAACTTAAGACCAACAAGTGTATCAATACACCGATTGCAGAAAACAAACTTTATTTGATCAGTTAATCTGAAGACATTTAAATGCCATTATTTAATAAAGATTGTAATTAACAGATATATTTATTATCAGCTAAGTGAAACGCCAAAAATTTTAATATTTGCTGCGCAAGGATTTGGTCGACTTGCAAGTGATCATCATTATGTGGTAGTGATAAGGCACTTGTATCCAAAGAAACCATCTTTTTGGAGATCGACAGTAGTATGGGTATTGAATTACGGAAAAAAAAAACTTGCAAAGCATAATCCTTGATTTTACTCATCTGTATAAAAGACAGGCTTATTATCAAGATCACTTCTAATGAGGGTCAGATTCATGCTTTTCCAAAGGAGCTACAAAGTTCTCAACCTAATTTGTTCCATAGGAAATGTGGAGATGATGAGCTTGAAAACATACGGATCTTGGAAACGGTTGGCGATGAATTTTATCATCTACCGATGCTAGTTTGCACTTGGGTATATTTCAGTTAAACTAAATCCTAATAAATTTTAACTACGAAATATATTTCCGTCTCCAAGTCGTCATCGTATTTTATTATGGAAAAAAAAAAAAAAACACACTTTTAATATGAAGGCAACGGAGGAAAGAGAGAAATTGGACACCAATGCTCAGATAATTTTTGTGGGAACATAGAGTATGAAATGTTGAGATAATTTCATTATATTTATTCAGCTTGGGTATATCTAGATTTAGTTGACACTTTTACATGGCAATAAATAGATATCAAACTCAATGTTTATTGCTTTGTCGACAAGCTCATTAACCACTACAGTAATTGGTAGATTGGCAGGCAGAAAAGTCCATAATCGGGAAAATTAAAGTATATATTTTAAATCATCTTCGGTAAAGTCACACTGAGCCATATCCAATATTCCCAGAAATGGGAGATGAGGGGAGAACATTATTAATAATTTTTTGATTAGTATTTCATTAATCTTATTTCCAGTTGCTCTTCATCATAACTTCCAAACTTAATCTTTATTTCCGACGTGTGTTGCTTACCAATGGTCGTGAAATAAGTCTGATCATTGCAATGAAGATCAGCTGCATTTACGATGAATGAAATACGTTGGTATGTCAATAAGTCCCCCAGCATAACGAAGAACGAAAGCGTTTATTTTACACAACGCATATCTACTTTCCAGCATAATCTCCTCCAGAATCAATGCATTTGATTCAGTGAGGGATATCAATCGCACTAGATCAAAGATCTTACAGTGAAAATCTTGGATCAAAGTCCAGCTAACAAAAACGTGTCAGACTACGGACCTAATGATTCACTCACATAAATGTAAAAAAGTTAATTTACAATGATAAATAATGATATTACTCGTAAAGAAGAGCGTCGCTGTCAGTTGTACGTCCCACTTCATGGTTAAATACAGTAATTTCTAACGAGAAGCACCTAGTAAAGACTGTAAAGACATTCACAAGTAAAAAACAGATACTACCGTATTTCAGGCATATAAGACGCACCTAAAATTTTGATAGCGTATTAAAAAAAAAACAATAAAAAACAAATGCAAAAACACCCGTCCCACACCATTGGGTTAATTTATTTTGCTCTTATCTATTCGAATCTATATCTAACCCCCCCCCAGCTGACTGGCTGTTCACTTTATTGTGAAGCACAGTAACGTTATTAAAGAACTGATAAAGTATTCGCTTCCAAGGAAGAAAGCGCGTCTTATATGCCGTAATATATGGTAATTGAAACAGGCATGTAGCACACCGAAGCAAAACTACTAACAACAAGCCTGGCTGCTGCAGAGTGAAACTCTACACCCACTTCTATTTCAACTGAAGATGATTACAGTGACTTTTGTTTTGTATATAGATGATAAATAGATAAGTAGTTATGAGGGACTTATCAGTTTGGCTCAATCGGTATGAAAGCCGCCTAGTAATCACTAGGTCGTGATTTCGAACCATGATATTTCATTTTTTTTTAGTTCACTTTTATATCTATTCGGTTCAACGTGACGGAATAGACGAATAATGAATAGTTTACTCTCCTAAATTAAGTGAGGATTGTTCTTGTTACGGAAGGAAAACAAAGTCAACTTCGATTTGAGTTTGAAAACAGGCATCGAGCACATCAAAGCATAACTACCAACAAAAGCGTTGCTATCTGTCAGGTCTGACCAGAAGTTATTTTCTCAGCAGAGGCACACTCATAAACAAAAGATCAATTGCAATATCATTCTTTCAAAGTGACACATTAGCATGCTGAATGGCAACTACATAAGCAAACAAGTTTTAAATTCAATTTCACTCTCACTAGTTGACTTGAACTTACCGAAATACTATAGAGTATGCATGTAAGACTCATAGGCTCAACATTGTATAAGGACAATTCTATTCATAGTGTAAACAATAAGCAGCGTATCGAGATCAGGGGAGAAAATAATATAGCTACATGGCAAACATTTGAATGACTTTAGATTTCTTTGCTCCATGAATTGTAATGGCGAGAACGGTTCCTAGGAGTTCAAATTTTAATCTCACGAGAAGCTTGTTCTTTATTTCTTGTTACATACATGATACGTGATAAATAGCAAAAACACGATGGAATAAATACTAGTACAATATCGGTAATAACAGGATTTATTTAAAAGCAGTTATTTTGTTTATTCATTCTCTAGAGAGGAACATTTTTTGAGAAAAATCCCTGGCTCACATGATTCGTATCGAGATCATTACTGCAGATATATCTGCGGTCTTTTGTTCCTAGAAATTGACATACCAAGGTCATAGTCCCTAGCTAAGTGTTTGGCAATCAGCAATTTTTCCCTCTAGGCTCACTCGAGAGTCTTCAGTGCTATAACCACTGCTATTTATGATCTTACAACTACTTGCTGCAACTACAGTATTCGCCTTACGAAGCTTCGATATGCACGCTGCCACAACCATCACGGTCTAACATGCTGAAACAGCAACAGAATAGATTGCATTCTCGACAGTTGTTGATTTACCAATGTTGCAACAAATGAACCTCATATGTCAGACTGTGGCCATTTGAACTTGTGTTAGCAGAAACACAAGCATCAGAGATGATTGGGCTCACAGTCTTCTTCTTCTTCTTCTTCTTCTTCTTCTTCTTCTTCTTCTTCTTCTTCTTCTTCTTCTTCTTCTTCTTCTCCTCCTCCATTGTTTTCTTTCATTTTTTTCTCTACATCTTCTTTTGCTTCTCCCCTCATTATCTTTCTCTCCATCCCGATTTCCTTCTGTTGTTTTCTTATTTTTCGATTGATTTCTTAGCATCATCGTTATTATGTATTGTAAGTGTTTTCTCCTTCTCTTGTCTTCCTTCTCATCTATTTCACTTCTCTTTATCTCTCCTTCAATCGCCTCCTTCGCACAATCATTCTTTTTCTTCCATATTCTCCCTTATTTTCCATTGTTTCCTTCTTCTTTTTCTTCTTCCTCATTTTCCGTTGTTTTTTCTATTCTCTTATTTTTCATTCTTCTCTCTTATTTTTCATTCTTCTCTATTATTTTTCCATTGTTTCCCCCTCTCCTTGAGCTTGTAGTTGTTCTTCTTTATTTTCCTATCGTTTTCTTCTCCTTCCTCCTTATTTTTCCATTTTTTTCCTCCCTCTTCTTCTTCCTAATTTTCAACTGTTTTCTTTCTATTTTCTTTCATTAACTAATGTTTTCTTCTCTTTCTTCCTCATTTTCTAGCTGGTGTCTCCTTATTTGTTTTCTTAATTTTTTCCATTGTTTTCTTCCATATTTTTCCATTCTTTTCTTATTTTTCTCCTCCATTATTTCTCATTGATTTCTTCTTCTTCTTCTTCTTCTTCTTCTTCTTCTTCTTCTTCTTCTTCTTCTTCTTCTTCTTCTTCTTCTTCTTCTTCTCCTTCTTCTCTGCATTTCCTAATTTTTCCTCTTAATTACAGTATTTTGCTTTTAATTCTGATCTCCTTTTTTTTTCGTTCAGGATTTTTTTTCTTTTTCATTTCGAATTTCAACAGGTTTTTTTCTTTTCTCTCTTTTTTCTTTCTTTTTTTTATGTGCTTTGTTTGATTCTTCCCCCTTCGCCTTTACTTTCATTCTCATATTTTATCCTTTTTATTCTATTTCAGCCGTTCTTTCCCTTCAGCCTTCTTTCGTCTTCAACTTTCATCTTTCATCTTTTCTTTTATTCGATCCTTCTTTTCTCTTAACCTTCTTCTCGCAATTCTTCCTTCCCCAGGTGTTGTACATTTTTCATTCCTCTTACTTTTCAAAATTCTTTCTCTCCAGATCTTCCTCTATGGATCTGATCATTTTCTTCGTTTTGTCTTAAACTGCTCAAACATTCCTCCCCTTTCCATCCCTTCTTCTTCGTCTTAAAGTCTTTTTCTCTTCATACCTCCACGTCCCATTGTTTCTTTCTTCATTTTCTCACTCCTTACCCTATTTTCTACCAATTGCTATGGTTTCCCTCACTTCCATAGGTTTAAATGATAGGCACGTTGACTGCAGTATCATCACTCATGGAAACGATTTATGGAGTAGAGGAAGGCCACCGAGGAGAAGAATCCGGTTTCCTGAAATGAATTGCAATTATTGAAATGAAACGGACTGAAAATGCTGCCAACAAAATTGAAATCCAGGAACTGCCGACACAATTCTCATTTTTAATCCACATGTTAACTCATAGATTTGCCATTCTCTCTAAGAGGACAACGCATAATAGCAATCATTGCAATACAACGTTATGATGAAACTTAATACAGTGCTGTGGTGGCAAAGTAATAAGTGAACAAGTCTCGTACAACATGACCACAATAGAGAATTCCATCCTAACTCACGCTTCTAATATTTTACTGATTTATGCAGTAATCGCTTCCTCGTTGAGCAATGGTTTGCTAGCAGGTCTCGCAAACCATTTCTATTGTAATGATTTCAATCCTCATTGATGTCACGCTCTTGTAGCTTTGAACTAAACTCTGCTAAGGGTAACCTTACTATGGAGCAATGGATAGCTAGCTAGCCAGCCAAACTGTGTAGCTGGGCGTTTTAAGAAACCGCTCCGAACGAATCAATTTATTATTTGCTCTGGTTTCGCATACGAAATCCAAAGTACGCATTCCACGTCAGTACGGGACAGGAATGTCCTTTAATCCTACAGCAGAGGGAAGCAAGTCAGAAGCGAGAGGTGAAAGATAAATCAATGAATAATAGAACATCATAAACATCATGTGAACGTGCACCGTTCTCAGTTCTCTTCTCCCTGTTCTAGTTTATTGTCTAGAATTCTGACAGTCATTCTGTAATTCTAGTCTAGGGAAAACAAACTAAAATGGGGAGTAAGCTTCGGGTAGTGATGGATTCGCGGTAGATTTTCTGGTTCGTGGTTAGCTTCTCGATTAATATGAACTAAAAAACGGATATACCTCAGTTGAGACGAGTTGTTAGATTCCTGTCGTCTGCAATAGTCATTGTACTCGATCAGCGATGTGGAAATTTTAGATTTTCGAGCCATAGTTGATGAGTTCGTTCCTTAGGTGGAACTCCTCCCAACGAAACATTGACCTCAAGTTGACTAATAAATATGAACTGTTCACACGCATAATGTAAATTCCGTGGAAATTTGATGAACTTCGTAGAAGGCATGCAGTCTTTCTCTTCCTCGAAGATCGGTGGTGCATGATCTCCAAAAAATAAGTATAGTGACTTTTAGCGATGCTAGCTATTGTTCTGCTCCTTGGGTACATTGATTGCGTCTTTGGAATAGAAATGATTAAACCTGGTGATTATCTACTAATCTTGCAGACCGTTATTAGGGTATGAACTTTATAATGTCCCTGAATGCACAACAATCGCGACCTTGAGCCAAACTCGGTTAAATTTTGGTTTATCCGACAAATTCTAAGCCTTAATCCGACAAAACTACACCCCGAAAAGCTTAGGGATTCAGAATCTTGACCAAAAGTTTGCAGGTACTTCTACTAACAAATCAATGAAATTTCTGCCACAGCCATAGAGATTACGGATTTTACAAGCACTTGACTTACCGCTCGTGGGGTAGACCGGTATATTCTTTCTCCAAGGCGAGTTTGTGGTAACGAGTCTGAACGGTTCCTGCACTGGAGATGGAAATTACTATTTCAGTTACATTCTCTGGAAAAAGTCATAACGCATACATAGCCATCACAAGTATAGCCACTCATACAATCGTCTTCAAACAGTGCTGGATGAAGATCTATTCGATACGAACCATGCAATATCCGCTGTCCAGCCATGGCAGCGAAGAAAAAAAAAAGAAAAGGAAGGCGAATCTGATGAGACACGGTTACTTAGGTTAAGTAATACATCGTAATGAACCAAGCATCAATTGTAATCCTTAATGATAATTTGGTTAGGCAAAAATTCAATATATGGATGTCTGCGCATGCGTGTACACAATGGATTCTGAAGGGGGATTCAGCGACGTAAACAAAATGAACAAAACCGATTTACTGCAGAGACAAATGATTGAAGCATATTGATACCGAGAAGTTGAAGATTTACCATTCCTTTTTTGAGTACCACACACACAGACACACATACACAGACATCATATATATATATATATATATATATATATATATATATATATATATATATATATATATATATATATATATATTAGCATGGGTACCCGCTGTTGCTTGGAAAAGAAAATCTTGAATATAACAACACTTAAAAGCAAATGATATTCTATTGAAATGCCATAAAATGTTTGACCAGTGAAATCCTAAGACCGAATTAAAAAGAATTTTCGGAAGAAGTTATTTGTGCTTTTGATCAATAAGACCTTCGTTTCCTATGTGAAAGTGTCATTTTTTCGGGAAATAGACGCAGGTTTTCTGGGGTTAACCAATGAAGCAGACGTCGAGCAAAAGTACAGCATTATAGCTCCATCCTACATAGATCGTCCATCCCGACCTAAAACCCTTTTATTTCTCTCCTAAAAATTGACACTTTGCTAGAGTTGATGGAGGCATGATCTGAAGCAGGAAGAATAGATTCAGGAAAACATTATAAATACCTATTTTTGTTTTCACTGGTAAAACGATTTTTAACCTAGGGAAACAACTCAAGAAAATAAGCCGAGGATGAATAGCAGCCAGAAACAAATGATAATGTTTGATAATATTTTGTATATAAAAGATGTAAAATGTAGTTGGCACTCCAATTTGATGGTTTTCAATTTAGCGAAGTATTCTAGACTCCCCGCTAAAGCTAAACCCCCTATCACGGTGATAGAACTTTATACAATGCCGTACGTATATTACTTTACAGTTGCCATCTATAAAACACTTCAACAGCGACAGTACTCAGCTGTGCATAAAAAAGCAGTAAACATGTACACATAGAGAGAGAGATAGAGAGTGAGTATACCTGTACTTGAACTTTCAAAGTGTGTTTCATAAAAGAATTCAAGTGCAATATTATATTGATATAACTTAGTAAAGTATCGTACGAATGATGCCTTTGTTTATATGATCAACGTCAATGGTTATTCATAGAAGCCCCACGAAATAATAATAAAAAAAGCAGCAATTTATGACTAAATTGCGAATAATCGAATCCGCAAAATTGAAATAAGCAAAAATAGAGGGCCAGCTGTAATTATTTTCAATCCTATTTTCAAAAGAATGACCTCATCTAGTCGGCTGGTACATTTGGAAGGGGGTAAGGATGATAGAATCTGACCACAACTTCGGCTATTACGTTTGAAAAATATAAAGGAAGGGCTCATAGAATTCGACAACGGCTGTCTTACTACTAACTTACACTGTCCACGATTTTTCGTTTATACATGGAAGACAACTGAGAATGTCGACAACAAAATTATTGTAAAAATTATTTTTGTCATCCATCAGAAGAATGACGGACGAAAATCCTGAATCTCAGCATAAAAAATATTTGTTTGTTTCCTTTGTTTAGAACTGAAGATTAGCCTGAAAATGAAGTAGTTTAGTCCTGAGTGAGAATTCAATTTCTATCAAATCTCCGTAACAAATATTAGAGTTAATAGGGCCTGTCATTTTAGCATGAAGATGCACGGGCAAACAAACGAGAAGTTCAAATATACACACACCCATATATATATATATATATATATATATATATATATATATATATATATATAATGTGTTGATGTTATCTTCGAAAATGCAGTGCTTAATAATAACAAAAATAGAGCTATATAAAGAAATGAGATTTATTCCTAAAACATATCTGTTTATGCAGCGCCATATATATATATATATATATATATATATATATATATATATATATATATATATATATATATATATATATATATATATGTATAGCGCCATATATATCTATATCTATCTATCTATATTTGAAGTTTTTCAAATATATATATATATATATATATATATATATATATATATATATATATATATATATATATATATATATATATATTTATGTTTACTTGGGGAAAAACTTTAAATATTTCACGATAGGAAAGCAAATGATATAATTATGAGCTGTAATAAGGGGTGAGTTTGCATACACTCCAGTCGCGCACGTGCACACTCTCAATTCCTCGGAAACCATAATAAAATGACTTAGATGACTTAAAAATGAGAAATTCGTGTGCTCACTTCTGACGTTTGTAGTCTGCACATTTGATTAGACAATTGGATTTGAATAGCGTCCATATTTTATTGTCATACATTAATAAATAAATGAATGAAATTATGCCCTTTCCAGACTGTGGTACACGGCTACATAGGGTAATACATTGGATTGGCAAGATCAAAGGCGCCGACATGTGACCAATCAGCATTGCTGATTTTCAAACGAGAACAGGTCTTGCAAAACCACTAGACTAAAACAAAAGCCGAAGTAACCTTTATTGTGGAAAATTACAAATTAAACCCCATACTTGCTCGCTCTCTCTCTCTCTCTCTCTCTCTCTACCCCCTCTCATTCCAACCAAACACTCACAGAGACGGACAAATGAGTGAAAAGGAAAGAATACCTAGCCACCATGATTTTGTTGTTGGGTCGGCTCGGTGATTGTGGCTCCGTTTTTCAATATTATGTTTCTTGGGGATTATTGAACATGTATTCTGCTTAATTCACTATATTGACAAACAAATTCTCCCAAATATTCCATTTTACAACTCCTATAAAGTAAAATCTACGGTTTTAATGGTTATAAGTACGACGGTAATTCATTCCAGCAACCAATTGTCAGCCATATTTTGAATATCTCCTGGGGAGCAATCTCTCACTACTGCACGATTTTGAGAATGGATTTTCACTATTTCATCATTTTGTGTTTGGGTTAGGTATAGGGTTAGGATTTTTCTACCCCACCCCCCAAAAAAAACAAACATGTTTTATTGTCAGGTTTGGGTCAGTTTCCTCAAATACATACTGCCTAACTAGTATATGTACTGAGAGAAAGGGAAATTAACATTTTAAGATTTTCTAAAACGAACAGGACGCGAGGTTTCACTTCAGAATTATAGCTATATTGAAACCTTTTGAAATTTTCTCACCATTGATAAATTCCCTGAAGGTTTGTAAGTCTAATGGATTGAAAGTGCATTAAATAGAAATGAAAAAAATACCTTCGTCGGAGTTTGAACTCGGTATACCAATTTTTATGACTCCTAACCTCTGAGATATTGATATATTCATGGCTTTTATTAGGAATAAATGAATTCTAAAAAGATTTTACAAATGATTGCAACACCAGTTTATGCAATATTGCATAAAGAGATATCTTTTTTTGCAGTTTGATCAGAAATGATAATTTGGACCCAAAAGGGACCTCGGAGATCAGCGCCACTTATCTATGTTTATCCCTGGGTACAGTAATCGTCATAGACACATTTTTAGAGCTCAGGGGGCAGCCATTTTGGAATCTATAAGACACATACAAGCAAATAAACATGAGAATCTGACAATCTGAGCATATAATGATCTTATGCGCAAACTTCTGTCAGTTTGTTGCTGACGCATCTCATAAGATAATCTACCTTCCTATTATCATACAAGAATCACATTATAGAAAGACTCAATACGTTTGATCACACATTATAATAGCTCAAGTTGAGTCAAAACTTGAGAAAACCTTAAAATTAGGTTACTTGAATTTAAAAAAATGAAATCGCGCAGTAGTTTTAGGCTCCTTAGTGCTGATCTGTACATAAACAAGCCTGTCATTTTGGACGAGCTTATTCTAGTTAGATTAATAACCGAGAAGAGAAAAGGAAACGAAACGATGGATTCTAGGATTAGTTTTGTTCAATTGTATTTCATTTGGATTTATATCCTTGGAAGCGGAACGAAAAAGTCGTCAGATTTAAAATCAAACGAAAAATAGGGAAGAGCAGATAAAAAAGGAAATATTTTATACAGAGAATGAAAGGAGATTAACACATTTTTGAGCTATTACACAAATAAAGAAGATGAAAAAACGCAGTTGGTCTCTCAAACAACCATCACTGTAATGAATTCGACGTCCACTAAATGTCCTACAACTATGATCTTGTGCAAAATTGAATTGAGTCTTATTGTCCGCTCAGATAGCGTAATGGTTTACATATCTGCGTCACACAGAGAAGACCCTGGGTTCGTATTCCAAGTATGATCGAAGACTGTGGGAAGCTGTTCATTGGGGAAAAAATTCCCTGTGCACCCAGCAGCTAGTTGAGTATACTTTGAGCTATGTGATTAGAGAGGGGGTAATCCTCCGATGGACATACGTCTTGCTGTCTGAAGAAAGTCCTGGTCTCGTCCAGACTCCAGATTTTCAAGGATCACTGAGCTAAGTATTCAAAAGAAACCAGAACTCGTCTCCGGCCTTCATACTCCATTGGGTGTTGTTTTTTTTATGACGGGACTCTTTACCTTATTTTACCTTGCAGACCATTACTACTGTAGTGACTTCGAATTTAACTGGATATAACACAATTGCAACCTTGAGTCTTACTAGGTTGAAGCAACTGTAAGGAAGTTAGTTGGGTGAATCATTACTATTATATTGATGTTGGTGCTCAGTGTTCCTCTTTTGCAGCCTTGTGCTGTAATACGTAAAACTGAGTAAAGATGAACGTCTTGTAGTTGAGGAATGTTTGAAAAACTGATCTTGCAGACTATTACCGCTATAGTGAGACGGGTCATCACTGGGTGCTTCTCGCTCTTGTTCCTGTGCCGCACAAAGTAAAGCAAAGCAAGGATAAACTCCTCGCATTGGAGCAGTGCTTAGGACACTGGTCCTGTTCATTTTTACTACTTAAGCGACTAGTCTCGTGTACCATGTGCTATCGAAATGAGGTCATTTCTTAATAGGCCGACCCGAATTTCGAATTAGTGCCAGAATATGTTGAGCTTTGGAGAGAGAGAGAGAGAGAGAGAGAGAGAGAGAGAGAGAGAGAGAGAGAGAGAAAGAGAGAGGGAGTGAAAGGGAGAGAGAGGGGGAGTTATAGTGAGGAGAAAATAGTGAGTAACAGAGTTAGAGATTGAGAGAAAGCCACAAATTCAAGCGAGGCAAAAAAAATCGTGCTCTGATAGATATAAGGCGTCTCTCTAATGGTCCAATCACGTGAGAAATCACGATAAATAACGCAATCGACTTAGTTACCCTAAAAATTAATGTCTACAGAGATAGCAACACAATCACTTGAGTGCACATGGGCGCTTCTGTTGGACATTCTCTTTATTAGCCTTTTTTTGATTGATAAATTGATACACGGACAACTAGAAAGTACTCAAAGAACATATAATTCAGCTAACGCAATTGCCAGGGGGAGTAATACAGTGATAATCACCTCTTCCGTAACCCACTGCCCACCGTTTTAGAAAATTTCATTGAAATTTATGGAGAACTTCCGAGGATATTGTGCGAATAGACATGGGATTGGGCAATATCACATCTTACGTAGCCAACCGTCGACCCTTCCACAAAATTTCATTAAAATCCATCACGTGCTTCCAGAGATTTCGTGTCGACAGACAGACGGAAAACGGAGATACAGACGGAAAAAGCGGCCGAAGACATATACTTCTACAACTCCTTTGACAGGCATTATTATAGCAATGAATTAGTATTCAGTCCAAGTTCGATTCCTGCAGCAGCCCATTTTCATCGTGTGATAACAGGTCATTTCAAAATGAGTTTCAAATAATATGAGGTATCCACATATCCAAACACACACACAGACACACACACACACACATATATATATATATAAATAATATCCAAATCAAGACGCAACTGGAGTGTATAGTCTATATGGAATCTTTATCATTATTGCAAAATAACCGGATGTTTCGGAGCACAACTCCATCGCCAGAGATTATTGGTCCACATTGTTAGAAGTCACAGGCACGGATATGTGCATTTTTTCAAGATATCAGGGCCATCCTGTACGGTGTTGTAAATGGTTGGTGCACGTAGTATCATTCCTGTGTATTTGTGACTTTGATTATCGACTAGCCAGTGTTTTTTTAAGAATTAGGGGATCTAAGCAGTTTGTAACCACAAAGAACCATCTATGTCCAGCTCAAATTTTGCAGTAAGGCATTTCATCCACATACCATAGGACTTAAGAATCTTTGTGACCTTGTTAAGTGTTTTTTCTATCATTTCAATAATGGTGAATTTCGCATCCGTATTGAAATAGTGGTAAGGTAGGCGAAAGTGCTGTTCTACGGGTCGTATTCTGTGTTTTTAATTGTTAGGTATGATGTTAAATAGCCATTCTGATTTTCCTATATACCTTATTTCACATTGTGTACACTCAAGGATATAGATAATATTGTTACTTTTGCAGTTGGGGCTATGATAGATATTAAAAAATCTTTTTTCATTATGAAACTGATGGAGGTACATGTATGATTAAGGCGGTTGAAGCATAGGTTATTTCTATTGTTGCTTGGTTGAGAGAATTTGATTGTTTTAGAGGTCCCTTTTCTGTGGAATAGTTTATCATCGGTGATGGTGTTGCTGCTTATCATATCTTCCATGTTCTTGGGTCCACTGTCGGGAGGACGTCAGGGTCGTGGGAGATTTCTTTAAATTCTAGTTTCAAGTACAGATATTTTGGTGGGCATCAGTAAGTATATAACGATAAACACGATTATGAATTTCAAATTTTTGTCATAAAATCTTAAATACCTTAAACCTGTTGATGATAGCAGTAACGGTAAAGATCTAGTCTGATCGGTGAACACATTTACTATGTTATTCATATTTTTCAGAGAGCTTCCCCGAATGCGATCACTAAAGTCAAAGCATCTTATGATTAAAATTTGAGGAAATATCTTTGAAAGAAAACCTACTGTCAAAATATTCAACTTTTGGTGAGTTGCAAAAATAAATCAACAATGAAACAAAAAACGGATGGGCTTCTATTTTAGCCAGAGGCAATACTTGTTTTCTGCCACTCCCAGGTTTCCATACAATCGTTGATGGATGCTATTACACCTCTTCGCGCTGTCTAATCTAAAATATCTTCTGTGAGTTGAACGTTTCGGCATCTCTCAAGTGCAATGGAGCTTATCAGGAGATTACAATTTATCCTTAGATATGAAAATGGAAAAATAGATAGATGGATTGATAGTTAGATAGATGAAGAGACATTTCTTATTCATGAGTCAATGTGCCATGGAACTTTACTGTTTCATTATAACTTTAACGGAAAGGTCGACGTTGCATATTTAAATAAAATGTATAGAGAAAAAAACAACAATCTGCCAAAATTCTGGACGCTTTATTTGTGTTCAGTTGATAAAATTGATCGATTTATCAGTTCGGATGAAATGTCAACAAGATAAAGAACAATGCACACATTCAGAGAAATCCTTACAACTGCACCGATACAAAGTTATGAATACCCAAGTAATATGTTCGGAAAGCATCTATTAACTCACATATCCATAATGAATACGTCTTATGATTATTTTAGAAAAAGCCTCCGTATGCGTAAATAGAGACTCATTATGCTTTGAAAACTCAGTTTAGTTCAACAGGAAGATTGTTACACTGATCTTCCAAGAGTGGAATGTCTAACTAAACACTTCCATCCTTTGAAAATCGTCAGCATTTTACCAGGATTTGAACACCGAAATTAAGCGTGGTTGTACCTGATGCTGTTTTATTTCGTCTGAGACGCTTGCAAACGGTCATGCAACCAATGTCTTTTGGCAGCATGCCGTATGGGAGCAATCAGTTGAAAAATTTTTAAAACGTGGTGATCAATGAATAAGTTACTTATATATATATATATATATATATATATATATATATATATATATATATATATATATATATATATATATATATTGGCAAGGTACTTGGTTCATTTGTACTAATGTAACATATATAAACGCCCAAGTGCTTGACTATATCAGAACAATCTACAATGGTTTCCTAATGTAAATCATAGGCAGTGAATTCTCTTTTCACAGATGATAGCCCTATTCTGTCTGTAATTTTTCCTCACTAATTTCTGAGTAGAAGCGACTCCTTATTTCCTGATTTCCAATACATTTCCAATACTTCCAAAACCTTTGCAATGCACACCTATAGTAAAATCATTTACAATGAATTTGTATTCTAAGATTATTTACAATGAATTTGTATTCTAAAATTATTTACAATGAATTTGCATTATAAAATTACTTACAATGAATTCGTATTGTGGAATTATTCACAATGAATGTGTGCAGTAGAACTGTTTAAAATTTCCTCAGCAAAATTATTTGCTGCGTATCACTATCTATAGAGCAGTAACGCTTGCAATAATTCCTGAACACTGACAAGCCTTTTCACCCTTATTTTCGATGCACAGTTTACAGAAACCTACATAACAAGTCTTAGGTCAAAAACTGCAAAATTGGATGATTACCTGATAGTTTTTTTTCAGCATTAATGTTTCTGTTGTGATTTTGATTTAATCATATTCCGATAAATAATTTTCAACTTCTTGTACCACGACCAACATTCACCACAAAGAGCCTATTAGAAATTTTCCTGGGAGGGGAAGGTACCAAAATGTACCCTTTTTACCCCTCAAGTACCATTCAGAAGTTGATATTTTGCTTGAGGGTTTTTAGCAGAACATAGATAAATTCATGTTATATCATAGCGATTGATTTTGCTTTCATATAGTATTATATGGATTTCATATTACACCGTATTGATTGATTTTGATTTCATATGATACATTCATGTCATAATACATCGTATTGATTGATTTCGATTTCATATAATATATTAATTTTATATTGCATTGATCGATCTTGATTTCGTATGATATTGTATTGATTTCATACAATATTGTATTGATTGATTTTGATTTCATATGATATTATATTGATTTTATATTATATTGATTACATTTGTTCCCTGGAGGGTGCAGGTGGTCTAACGATTAACAGCACAGAAATAGGAATCGGTGTATCAGCTGAGGCAGTTTATGTTCATTTCGCACAAATGCACGTTTCTTCTACCTGCTACAAGTAAATAATGAGATATTTGATGCCCTTCAGCTCTTCAAGGTAGCCAATATTGGATGGCAGGCGGGTACCCTTGTCCCGTAAAAACCTACGATTGCTGTAAGCAATGATTGGTTCTCGATGAATTGTTCGAAAAATGATTACAAAAAATCATTCTCTTGTGTATCATGCATCGCAGGAAACAATTTTGCTCTTGATTGTTCATATGCTTTTCAAGAAACCTTGACATCTGCTCACTTTAATATATTATAAACCGTCTACCAAAACTATCACTGAACACGTCAACATAGGTTTAGTAAGTTTTTAATATGCCTTTAGTATTTGCTTCGTTTTGTGTACATTACTAAATCAACAAATACGCTTCCCAATAACGAAAGATAAATTCACATTATACAACAAGTATTTATTTTCAAACAAAATCTTCTTCCTTGTAAGTACGTTTAATTCTTTTTTAATTGCACACAACAAACATTATGCTGTGGAAATTTCAGACCTATATCCACCTAATAGTTATGTGTCTGGCTACAGACCTATTGGTCCATTCTCGTATACAGACTCATTAGATCCTATGAAATGCTTTGGTGGATTCGTTTAATAAATCCTACCCGTGATATCACGGTTCAGAAACCCTGTTCGTGATAACACGAGTTATGTGATCAACTAGTATCCTCATAGTATTGATTTTAATGCACGCTCCATTATTTTCTCCACAACGTAGTATCATTAGACAATTCATAATAGGCTTCCCATGATTGAAACCTTATTTATTTACTGCTTCAGAAGTGGGAAATCTAAGCTATGTCCCGTTTTTAGTACGGAAGAATACAAACATATCGAAGTCAAAAGTTTACATGTGCCTAGCCAAATATATCGAAACTTAGTTTTTCCCAATTCCTGACATTTAATCATTGAAAAGATACCAAATATTAGGTCAGTTAGAATCACTACTTTCTTTTGAGAATGTGAAATGCCAGAATAATAGTAGATAAAATGGTTCATTTCAGCTTTTATTTTTCTAATCACATTCCCAGTGGGTCGGAAGTTTATATACTACACGGTCAGTATTTGATTGCATTGCCTTTGAATTATTCAACCTTGGTCAAAGGTTTTGGGCAGCCTTCAACAAGCTTCTCACGGTACGCTGCTAGAGTTTGGGTTCATTCATTCTCAGAGAACTGGTGCAATTGAATCATGTTTGTAGGCCTCATTGTTCGCTCCCTCGCTTTTTCAGTTCTCCCAACGTATTTTCTATTTGATTGAGATCAGGGCTCCAATACCTTGACTTGACTGTCCTTAAACCGTTATGCCATAACTTTGGAAGGATGCTTTTGGTCATTGCTCATTTGGTAGAGCAATTTGCTACCAAGTATCAACTTCCAAGCCAATGTCTGGAGATGATGCTTCAATATATTCTCGAAAGTTTCCTTCTTAGCACCCCAATTCTCCGTGCTTCACGGTCGGAATGAAATTGTTCATCTTGCTAGCCTCCCCACTTTTCCCCCCAAACGTAGTCAATGTGGCGAACGGTTCATTTTTCTGTATCATTAGACCAGAGGGCATTTTTCCAAAAAGTAAAATATCTGTTCCCATGTGCATTTGCAAACTGAAATCTGGCTTTTTTTTAGCAGTTTTGAAGCAGTGGCTTCTTCGTTGTTAAGCAGCTTTTCAAGCTATGTGAATAGGATACTCGTTTCACGTTGGATATAGATACCTTTGAGCGTATTTCCTCCAGCAAATCCACAAGGCCCTTTACCGTTGTTTTGAGAATAGTTTCTGCTTTTTGCACCCAAGTACGTTCATTTCCAGAAAAAAGAACACGTTTATTTCATAAGTGGTATGGAAGCTGCACGGCCCTATCATATATATAATTTCAAATTATTGTTTGTACAGATAAACGTGATGCATTTTCCCCCACAGATGAACCATACTTGTGGAGATCCACAATCTTTTTTCAGGGGACTGACTTCTTTTGATTTCCCCATGATGTCTGGCAAAGTGGCACTGAGCTCAAAGATATGTCTTATAATACATCTGCAGATATACCTTCAAATGACTGGCATGGTCTTAAATTAGCCTACCAGAAGCTTCAACGGCCATGACATCATTCTCTGGAAGATTCTAAGTTGTTTTAAAGGAAAGTCAATCGATAAATCATTCACTCTCCTATTATTTGGACATTTCCAATTCTTAGAATAATGTAGTCATCCTAATTGATGTTAGACAGGAAATATTTACTAGGACTAAACGTTAGGAATTTAGAAAAAAATGACTTTAAATTTATTCGACTACAGTGTATATAAATTCTTACTGTTTACCAACCGGATACGGCACGCCTTTTAGGATAGCATTCCTGAGGTAGGTCATTCAGAAATTTCTGGTTCCCAGACATCATGGCGTATCCAAGACCCTATATCTTTTACTGTAATGGGAATGTGATGACTGGGGGAATAAATGCCCGGTCACCACACAAATGACAGGAAATCTGAGCAGGAAACATTTGTAACGATATTTTTAGCCGTTACTTATGCAGGTATTCGAGGTAAGAACCAGATTTCAAACATTGAAGTCCAGGGCGAAATCTATGCTTAAAGGTAATCATCCAAGGGAGAGCTATTCTATATTGTCTTGGTTGCATAGGTAGGTGCCCATGAGCATGTATACACAAATATTCTTACACACCAATTCACACATTTAGTTATAGCTATGAAAAGTCAAGTGCACTCATGCATTCAAAACACACGCACACGCGAACACAACACACATACACACACAGCACACATGCATGCATCCCCCCCACATATATATATATATATATATATATATATATATATATATATATATGTGTGTGTATATATGTGCAGGCAAACCTGTTGCGCATCGGTAGGTGAACACTTCAACAAAATCTTCCATATTAATCAACTGACATGTACACTAAATCATTCGAACACACGTGTGCACACAAATACATGTACATATGTCTTTGTGTGTATGTGTGTCTGTGTGTGTGTATGTGTGTGTTTGTGAAGCAAGACATACAACATGCTCGAAATGAGAGGTTAAGACGCATGTGCTGATCAAATTTCTCGACTAAAACGCTTCCGGGTAGAGAACTGAAGAATCCAGTTACTTTCAAGAATTTGATTCTAATCAATGAGCAAGATGTCAAAAGAGGCGAGCCATTTGTTTCTTGTCGAGAACACTAGAGAATATCGACGCTTGAGAAAAGACAGACACGAACGAAGGAAAGATATTTTAGATTTGCGTCTTAGAAATGAAAGAGGCTAAAAGAATAAAAATATACATGGGTGTACACTCTCATTTGCTTTAAAGCTGCTGCCATGGATCTTCCCTTTCACATGGGTGTAGAAATAGAAAAATACTCCGAATAGATGGGTAGAATTAGTTCGGGAATGGGTGATTGTGTAGTGAGTACAACTCAACACTCAATTGTATCTTTGCAGGGTAGGGCAGAGCTAGTAATAGGCACGGGACTGATGGGAAATGTTGGCCCAAATTGCTCCTCAAGCATTTTTATAATCAGCACTGAATATATATGATTTATGTCTTGATTGCATATACATGTACATGAATTCTATATGGCGTACTTACAAGTAACAGAACTGTTTAAAGAACTGGAGAGATTTATGAACTCTGGAGTACACACCTCGAAATCGTGGGTACAAGCCAACTTGCCCACCTGGCCAACCCTCTACCCGACCTAGAGTATATATAATGTCCTATTTGAATACAGGTTTTTACACCCTGCTAAAATCCTTACCAGTTCCTTCCTTGATAACATTTCCACCGTCACTGGGAATGACCATAAATACATAGACCAGCCTGTTTTCAATTCAGAGACGTTTTGTCATTATGCTTTTTTTACAAGCGTACAAAAACGGGTCTGGTCAGCCCCTCAATAAGAACTGTCACTGATTGGGGACAATCGATTAAAAAAACGGGAAAAGGAGTCATCAATGATTGTTACTTAATTTGTTTGGCAGTGATCAATAAAAAAGTCCGAAGTCTCAAAAAAAAAAAAAAAAAAAAGCATAAATGCTACTGGACAAAAAAAAAATGACTATTAGCATAAACTTACATTACAAATTGAACCCCAACTTAAAAGATCTTGCGGGGGGGGGTAAAAACAAAAGAAATAAGGAATACACGTTTAAGTTTTTTTAGCCCTCTAGATCCAATGGCACAGACTGGATGTGTCATACACACATGCATAGCCGGTCAGCCAGACCACTGAAGAAACCTTTGTGAACTATTTCAGTGTTAGTTTTCAGTATAACTCGATGGGTTTGTTTTGTTGGTTGGGTTTTGTAATCTGTAAAGTATTTTTTATTGGTTCACGCCAGTAACGGAATCTTACGTGATAACAGCTTGATATGCAAGTAAAAAGTCTATGTCTCACCTTCTACTTTGAATTAGTCTAAAAACTTTTGTGAATCATGACTACAACGAGAGAATGGAAAGACGAAGAATAAGAAAGGAAAGAAAAAACTCTTTGAGAAACTGTTTCCAACGAAAATGCGATCTGATCACATCCATAATCCATTACCTATTTCCTGGAATCGCTTTCAAGAAGAAATTAGACGCAGGGAGAGATCCGGTTACTAGTTATTAGCTGGCCTCTTTTTGTCCAGGGGGGAGGGGGCGGCGACAGAGAGTGAATGCAAAAGGTAGTGATGAAAGATGAAGAGAGTTGAAAGGATCGTAGAAAGATGAGAGAGAAAAAAAAGGGAAGACCTAAAGTCAGGAATGGCAATAGGAATGAAGAAAGAAACGCAAGAGAGGGGAAAAGAGAGAGGAAAAAAGAATCCGATAGTGAAGAGAGACGGTACATTAAAACAGAATAGAAGATTAAAGACTGGCGAAGGGAATGGTAACGTAGGTAAAAAACAAAGAAATCAATTGTTTGCCTGAAATTTTCAAAATTATTGAGGAATACAAAACTAGCAGATTTCAAAGAGGGGAATCGCATAAGAATCTACTGCTGCCGGAAGAAAATGAAGGTTTTCTCCGATATCCGAAAGTATAATGTCCCTTTTGAAAAAAAATTGCTTTTGTAATCCGAAATAGCGTGAAGCGAATAAGCAATAACCATTTATTTATACAGGATAAATTTTGAGCGTTCCCAAACATGAAAATAATGAGTCGTCGGAGTTTGGGATATTGGGAGGTACAGGACACTGGGATGTATGAGAGAGAGCGAGAGAGAGAAAGAGAGGGAGAGAGAGAGAGAGAGGGAATAATAATAATAATAATAATAATAATAATAATAATAATAATAATAATAATAATAAGAAGAAGAAGAAGAAGAAGAAGAAGAAGAAGAAGCGTGTGTAGCCTCTATTATAGTTCGGTTCAAAACAAATGCCTCGTGCAATTTTGGCTTCCTGTTTTTTTTTTCTAGAAAGGAATCGAACTTTTGAAAGGCAACAGATTCATATAATATCCACAAACGCACTTGGGTTCACGCTTTTTTGTCTCCTCCTTCCCTTAGGCCCACTACGTTTCTATTCTTTCAAGTATCTATATTTTATGAATTTTCATGAACAGAGTAAATCCTTCCGGAAATGAGTCAATTCTTTCTTTCATGTAGCCAAGTAGCTGATACCTGATTTCTTTTTTGTTTTCACCGAAGACAACAGGGTTTATCTTCACTACGCTTCACTCAATAGAGAGTTACTGTCCAGAGTACAAACCTCCACTCGCAGGAAAATTATTGCCGAAATTCATCCGTGACTGATAACGGTTGTAAGTCACTCTCTAGATATGGATTCATTGATTCCGCCATCTTTCATTTCCTTCTTAGTCTGGCACATTTTTTTTATGGATACGCCACATGGGTATCGGAAATTTAGCAGGTACAACGCCGGTGGTCTTTAGGTATTTGTTGGGAAAAGTGAACTGCATAGCATAGACAGTGTTTTTTCTAAGATGATATGTTACCATAAGGGGACACCGATGTTGTCTACTCGAGAAACCATAAAGAAAGTGGGGAAAGAAGAGCCATTGCAATTTCTTTGTTTCAAACCTGCCTCTTTCATTGATTAAAATCTCTTAGCTGGCTGCCCTGCTTGAAGGAAATAAAAACACGCCTTTACATTCTGATGACACCTCTACCTTCTTCATTGCACTTGGGGTTGAATAAATCCCATATTTACTTCGAAATCCTGATCGTGACGAATTCATACTACTTTATACACTGCTATCTAAAATTCCCAGGCAGCTTGTCGCCGGTTTTTCGATATTTTCTATAGATTAGTCCCCCTTCCGGTAACGCAGCATGTCACAATCAACCTATGTTACACACCTTTGAGTTTATGGTTGATTCTTACCCTTTGACTCTAGTAAGATTGATGAACCGCTACAAGAACGTGACAAAATGAACAAAATCAATTGCATTAGCTTTTGAGACAAGTATGACGATCATTGTTTGATAGCAAAATCTGTGTCATTTAATCGCTAAAATTATTTCTCTTGTATTTTACGTTTTTAAAGGTCTAACCATAAACGAGCAATTTATTTTAAATTATAAAGTATTTTGAAATCGATTACTTGATTAATGAAGATTATTAATTGTATTATTTAATAACATCATCGGTGTCCATCTTGCGACACAATTATTTTCCAATCTGGGCAGGTAATGTAATGCCCATGTATTTAATTACCCACTCGTTCTCTCCCTGGTCTCATGCCGTGCCAATAACAAGACAATAATATTACCCCTTTATTAAGAAACGAACAGCATTTTGTTTATACGATAATCGCCTATTCACCGATAAAGCATAAATATGGAATACCAATTAGAAAATTATCTGAGCACATCTCTTGTTTTTGGAAACATTTCAAGCACCGCAGAACAATCGCTGCTAACCCCGTGTATTGAGAAAAATCAGTGCAATTGTGTTAATATTGAACAATATGAGATACAGAACTTTGATTCTAAGTAGTGGTGGCACCTAAAAGAGACTATGAAATTAAAAAAATGTTGGACATCGGAATCATGAGATTAATGACAAAATATACAGAAGTTTGTCGATCTCCAGAGGCAATTTTTTGATAATGAGACAAGTACTTCACAACACCTAATCCACGCACAAGCTAATGTAGTTGCAAATGGGACGATAAATGCTTGCCAACCAAATTCATCATCATCAATGGGTCTGTTAATTCGCCAAATACAAACCATTGTTTGGCAGCATGCCATATTCAAGGAGAATTAATTTTTTTTCGAAAATCGGATGGTGAATGAATAAGTCACTTATCTCGCATTTTGTTTGACAAGAATCACTAGAAAGGTCTGAATTTTCAAAGAATAAACTAAGGGACCAATTTAGAATAAATTTTCATGGCAAATCAAACTCCTTCTAAAGAAAAAACTTACGCAGGGGTTGAAAAAAATGAGAAAAAAATCTAAATATAATAAGGAATAAATGTAAGAATTGTCAGTCCTTTAGCTTCATCATGTGCACACACACAACAAACACACGCACACACACACGCACGCACACACACACACACACACACACACACATATATATATATATATATATATATATATATTTATATATAGCCAGACAGACAGACCAACTTAATAACTGAAAAAGTTCATGTTGATTGTTTTAGCAATAGTTTTTGTTGAAGGTTTCTAATATCATTACGAGCACCAGTTGCATGGAGCAGTGCTCTTTTGGAACATATTTTTGAGAATAATGCATGCCCTTAATAACAGTCCAATAACTAGGATCAGTATATTTACCCTTTTCTCAAACGGTTAGGGAGGAACAGTGGAATCGGACTCGAACAAATTTATTCTAGATAACCTTGGGTCCCTTATAGTCTATTCATTTATTTTTGAGTACATCCATCTTTTATTTATACTATCATATTATTCATGTATTGGAACCCATGCCAACACTTGAAAACACTCACATATTTGATATTAAGATATTTGAAAGATATCGTGAAAGTAAATGTAAGGACAAAAGAGGATCATCACAAATCAATTATACAGATGATATATAATGAAGGTGAGGCATTTAAAGATATTTACATGTGTAAAACAATGGAAAACGTATTGTTCACATTCGACATCTGTAAAGCGAACATAAGTATTTATCGTACAAACTGTGTGCGTGCATGGGGTGTGTGTGTATGCAAAGACTTGAAAAAGGGATCATCTGCATTTGACATGCATGAAGCTTATGTATATATCAGAGGCGAATCGTCCTAGTTGGCAAGGTAGGCAATGCCTAATCTGAGCAAAATCATTAGGATTAATTGTTAGATATAACAAGTAAAAATATTTCCAATTCATAGATCTATAACTCAATGTATCAGATTGAATGTATAATACGGTAAATTGTTGTTTCCATCCCACATCAGGCATAATTCCACCTTGTCTTTTAACCTCAGTATATTTGATACTTGTGACTACGTGAAACATACGTGTCATGATACACTGGTCCTAAGTTCATTTGATACTGCGTGGATAAAATCTGCCTGTGCTAAAATACCAGTCGTCTGGCGTTTGTATTGTAGCTTTCAGAAGCAGAGGCCGTGGCAGACATTGCCCTCTCCAGTGGGGGAAGGGATACTCTGTCAATGCAATCAATTCTAATGCAATCGATTTCGACAATACTTCACAAAGACTGCACACTCAGACTGGTCGAATTAAAGAGAAGATTTTGGCGCAAAAACATCATTTTTAGGATTTGCACGTACGAAAGTTAATGTTTGAGACGGACCAACCATGAAAAGATATGTCAAATACATATGGATTGTTTTATCCACTTGCACACACGCACACGCACACGCACAGAATCACTGATACAGGATGTTACAGACATCAAGTGTGTATATTTACACACAGAAAACATTTCCTTGCACTTGTATACGCACGGGAATACACTTTAGCAATTAGGAAAGAATTTGTTGAATAACTTTCTTGACATTCTAGTCACATTACACACATACATAAACAGGATTTTTTCCCAAACGTTCAGTCGTAAAATGTCTTTCTCAAAAAGTGTAGAATAAGTGAATGATCTCAAGAGATGTGTGAAATGTCTGACAAGACACGGGAAACGATAACTTGACAAGTGAACAGATTGATAAATCAGTTCAAATCCCTCGAACTTTTGTGTAAAACTTTGCATATGAGGTTATATGTACATATAAGTGTGTGTGTACATATTATTTGGAAATGAATGTCAAGTGATACATTCACCGTGTAAGAACGGGAAATCATTTCAAATAAGCGTATCAATATAATATAACGCAATTTATAATCACACAAACACGCACACACACACACACACACACACACACACACACACATATATATATATATATATATATATGAGCGTATATATGCAAGCATGTGTGTCTGTGAGGAGATATATATAATATGATATCCAGAAAAATAGATTATATTTGGTACGCCATTTATATATTTTTCATTTTATTCATATATGAGTGTATGATGATGATATATATATATATATATATATATATATATATATATAGATATAGATATTTGTATATATATTGCGTTATATTAAATAGAAACTTATTTAAAATGATCTCCCTTCGTTACACGGTTAATATATCACTAAAATTAGACAACGCAAATAGAATAAACAATTTAAGAAAATACAGCTGTTGCAGGAAACGAATCAAAGTTATACAACGCAAAGTATAATTTATTCAGTCGGACCAAATATGTCCATTTCTTAAATACACACACTCACATACATATACATGATTTTAATGGAGACGTATGTGTACATACTTATATATAGATATTTAGACTTTTATGAAAATGCACATATATATATATATGCTTACGTGCGCGTGGACGGAAATTTGCGAATGCTTGTTCACGCACACATACACGCGCGAATACACATACATATGCATATATTGGTATACATGTTTTTCTCACACGAAAAAATGGCTCGGGAGAGAGATTGATGGATGGATACACGTTCATGTTATCGTATGATTGGTGATTAGATGGAGAATGAACTGAAATGTGACGTGAAATAAATCAAATTAAAAACGGAAAAATGTCACTTTCAAATTTGACGAAACTCTACTAAACAACCTTCTCGGTATTATCACTAGGAAAATGACAAAAATAGTCGAGGGGTAGTCTCAATTTTTTTTTTCCTTCCTTAGATTTTTTATTTTATCTTTTACTTCAGCTAAAAAAGGAGGATTTCGTCGTCTGAGAAAATTTGATAAAACTCAAAAATCCATATTTCGTTTCCAATGTTTTCAGAAATTGATATTGATATATTATACACTGAATCATTCGGAACCGTTCTCTCATCTTTATTGTTTTCATCACAGCGTTTCTGCCTCTATACTCTTCGGTCTTCTCCATATATCTCTTGCACTATTGAATCGTGCCTAATGTCGAATAAAGGTACGATGTTGTCTGTCTTTTATCGGAGTCATTCCAACGGAATTCCACCGTAAAAACTCAGGAAATGTTCAGTAAAAGACAGAGATCAGATTTTGATCGAATAAAAAGGTTCTGTTCAACTTATTCCCGGAATAAGGACAGACAAGGAAGGCCAAACAGTAGCGCGACCAAAACGTTGTAACGGAAACAGCTAAGGAGAGGATACAGGTCCCAGTGATTCAATGTATAATAGTAAAATCACTTTGTTTTATGAAATTAAGATATCAATATATTCATTGCGAAAGTTCTGTTGTGGTTCGAAAATGTAATTATGGCGAGTGTCATATTTGCTTTTCACCCCTTCCTACTGACTTCAAAGAGAAGGCGATTTTTGAAAAAAAATAAAAATAGAGGGTACTAGTTGTCTACTCTACGGCAAACGGATATGAAAACACTGCAAACTACACGGGATTGGGAGGCAGGCTAGAATACTTTTATCATTTTTTTTAATAGGATCCTTACCCCGCCTTCTTAGACCGATTTGAGATGGACGCTAGCGATTCCCTCTGTCTGCTTGTCACATATTCTGCCAATCCTAACCTACAATAAATGAAGAGAAAGACATTTTATAAACAAAACAGCAATACTAGTGTCAGAATAATGTCAGCCGATCCGGATATCAAGTTTGTTGGAGACGCCGTTTGATCATTTAATTTCCAGCTCCGCTTGGTCTCTGGTCGCAAGAATGAAGGTTTCTAATAAAATGAGGACTTGTGACTTTTGGCTTCGTTCCACGTTTTGCAATCAAAGGAATCCGCACTTGATTTTTTTTTCTTTCAATTTCAGTTGTAATTTAATTTCATTTGTTTTTTTTTTTTTTAGGTGAATTAATGTTCTTTTCGTCCAATGAAAGTGGAACTGAAGAAAAAAACTATGTGAGAAAAACATTCTGAAACATATATATATATATATATATATATATATATATATATATATATATATTGCACACGTACATATTTATGAGTTATTTCGTGTCCATGTGAAAAAAATACAATTATGTACGTGTAAGTATATATATTTGAGTAAAACCATATTTATGATTTACAGTATGTGATCATTTGCATAATCTTTTTCATATATATATACACACACACAGACGTACACACGTACACGTGTTTGTGTATGTGTGTCAATGTGTGTGTGTGTGTGTGAGTGCATAAGCCCGTGAGCGTGTGTGTCAGTCTGTATGAGAAATGCAACATACGTGTGGGATAAAAACGTGCTTATATAAGCGTGGTCTCATTATGCTATATACATACTTCAATACTTGCATATATATGTGCAAACATTTATTCACATGTTGCAGTATACATTTAATACATATCAGTAAATATACACGCACACATATAACTATAAATATATTCACTATGTATATATGTGTGTGTGTATGCGTGTGTGTGTGTGTGTGTATGCGTGTATGTGTGTGTGTTCTGGGTCTAAGTTTTAATTTGCACAGAAAGCTGTGCTGTTGGGATATTCATCTGATGGGACAGCATACCCCTACAGCTTGGTACACCTTATGAAAGATCGGTACATCTCTACAGTCGATTTGACCATCTGCAAAAAGATGGGAACTCCAACAAACCATCAACGTAGGGACCTTTCCCTCATCGTTCCATCTCAGCGGAACATGTTATACAAATCATTGATTTAAATGATGGGATCGCCTGTGCGCAATTCGTACTTTACTATACATTTCAATCGCGCTGGCGTTCGGCTATCCATGTACCAGGCCCCACAGGCTGAGGACCTGTAAGACTTGAAAAAACCTGCCCTAATCTCAGTATGAAAAGCCAGTCATTAGTTTATATATATATATATATATATATATATATATATATATATATATGTATGTATATATATATATATATGTATGTATATATATATATATATATATGTATGTATATATATATATATATATATATATATATATATATATATATATATGTATTACAGCTTTGAAAACTTAATATATAACCTTATTTTCAAAAATATTTCAGGCAGTTATTTCTGAATCTGTTGAAGCAATTCATGTAAACAGTTCAATGGGGCCCATATCTCACACAGAAATAGATATTACGGTACTATGTGTGAATTTTCCTTCGTTGGTATTATCAGTTGTTTACCAAGTAACCGTTTCAGGCATATTGAAATAAAACAGTTACATAAGAATGATTCCCAGCAGTGTTGATAAATATATATACTTACATATATATATATATATATATATATATATATATATATATATATATATATATATATATAGGTAGCAGCATTTGTGCATGTTTTATCCATACATATGAACATGCAGAGAGTGACATATGTGTGTGTTCTTATATAAATACAGAGAGAGATAGAAATAGAGAGATATGTGTGTTTATATATATATACATACAGGGTAGAGAAAGGCGAGTGTGTGTTTTTATACATATATATATACCTATATACATATATGTAAATATATATACACATACACACACACACACATATGTATATATATATAGAGAGAGAGAAGGAGAGAGTGAGAAAGGGAGAGTTAAAGACAAGGATGTGTGTTTCAATACATATATACGGAGAGCAAAGAGAGACACATGTGTATGTTTTTATACACACACACACACACACACACACATATATATGTGTGTGTGTGTGTGTGTGTGCACGTGTGAATAAGATGCCGTGCTGAATACGTAAGAAGGCAGAATGAATGTATGTGAAACAGACAATCTACATCAAGGCCTATGGCCTCTACATTCACCATACTAACCACTACAACAAACACGACACATCGGGTATTGAAGTATTGGGGAAGGTGGAAGAAGCGAAATATCCTGGTTTTTGGTCAGTTTGACTAATGCAATAATTGAAAATGATATGAATAAATAAGGAACCAATAAAAACCCAATCCTAATCGTTCTCTTCCCTCCACTGCTCTGAATTAAGATTAGCAGCATCTAATACAATAATTACTCAGTATTTTCTACTGGATGGGAAAATATGAATCTAATGTGAACTCGGAATGAGGAATTCTCAACTCAAATATTATAACTCTGCAGGTTTTAGGAAATAAGTTATCAGAATTTACATTTATGAGCCATAATCATCTATATGTGAATTCATAAAATCATCGACTTTTAAAGGGTGATCATAATTCTACGTTACCTATGATGCGAATTGGCAAGACGTTCCTAAATGTACACTCATGCATATATGTCATTCGTATTCTTATATATATATATATATATATATATATATATATATATATATATACATATATATATATATATATATATATATATATATATATATATATATATATATATATATATATATATATATATATATATTTAATGAGATAAATCATTCGCTACATAAACCCGTTCATGTTTTGCCCAGTTTGAGCTTCTTCAGGCGTATGCAATTGCCTGATGGAGCTCAAATAGGGCACAAACATAAATGTGTTTGTGTGACTAATCCTTTATTCCATCATATTTGTACTCTAGCTGTACTCTAACTTAACTCAATGTTTATTATTGAATGTATTGAGCACTGCATGAAATAAACCCAATACACATCAGATATTGCATTATATTATATCATCTGTACTTAGTATATATATATATATATATATATATATATGTGTGTGTGTGTGTGTGTGTGTGTGTATGTATGCGCACACACGTGTGCGTGCGTATGCGAGTGTGTGTGTGGAGTGTTCTCTCAAATTGTGAAGCGCCGATTTGCAGGATCCTTGTACTTATTTTTCAAATCGTTCCAGATCATTGACTGAACAATGTCAGTCGTGAACCTTTCAGTGACCCTGCGCATGCGTGTGCGTATGCGTGCACTATTCAGCAAATGATATTTATGATTATCACCCTTGGTTCTACATTTGTGAGAAAAACTGAATATTTGCTGTGTAAAATAAATGTAGTTGTTGCGTTCTGTTTTCCCTTACAAACGTATATCCATTACCCAGATGGATTCGCCCAGTTATTGCGTGGATAGACTCTGTGCTATGGCACATTCACACAGACATGACAACGATTCAGAAGAGGAAGATCTTCTAAATCTCTAATCAAATTAAAATATCCGAGTTTTAAAAAGAAAGATATTGCAGACTATACAGATCCCTGCTACAACTTGTTCCAGAGAGCGCTGTTATTGCATAAGACATATTCCAGCGTCTATACATGCTTTATTATCTCTCACTTCCTAAAAGCTTTGCACGAAAAATAAGCAATTTTTGTTTTAAATATATGTATGAGATACTGCAACATACGTTATGGCGGTGTGAACTTGCGTGACGCTTATCGGCACCAAGAACCAAATTGGCGACCCACCTGCGAATTCGTACCGGGGGCATGTTTGCATTGCCAGATATCTTCAAAAGATATCTCGTCATTGGCATGCCACGATTATGGACTGAGAAAACGACTTGCAAGTGAACAAAAAATCGTTCTATTACTACCTGTTGAGAAGTTGGATGAATTTTACTCTCACTATTACTGTGATATCACCCCCACTTCAAGGTCAGGATGTATAAATTGTTGTCAGTTTGGTGAGAATATGTTGACTTACTTGTCTAAGCCTACTTCTAATGATTACCAAGTATCCCTTTGTCACCTCTGTATAGAGAAAGGTGTGTACACGGAGCCGCTTTCTAACAGATACTTTATTTCTATTAGCGACCATATTAATTGGAATGGATCACCATACCTCAACGCCTTCAGCATTACTCTTTACTGAAAATTCTGACAAACATACAACTCCCTATCGAAATATGCGTGGGTTAGAACATTTTTGTAAGATTACAGAGTAGCGTTAGCAGACTTGGCTTATCTCCAGCATAATGAAGTGCTTCTAAGCATTATTATAATCGACAGATAGAATTCTTGGTGATCAAAGCACTCTTTTTTTTGCCGATAGTCTCTTTTCTTTGCGAAGTCATTACATACTATTCATTTTCCACTCAGCTATTTTACTCTTTTTTAACAGCTATTCGCTTAAAGGTCGTCTTTGCTAGCCATTGAGCTCAATGGAAAGTCATTCTATATTGGAGGACGCGAGATAAACAATGTCGAACTTTGTTATATTGGGGGACGCCTGCACCAATATATTAGATGTGTCTTTGATTCTTTATATATATATATATATATATATATATATATATATAGTCTAAGAAGCTTTACAGCTCTAAATACTAAGGATATATTTTAAATAGAATTCATACCATTTCAGTCTATTATTTCCCAATATCTGTTAATGTAATTTACATAATTTTCTACAGTGTTTCTTTTATGTTTCACGGGAAATTCGATATCATGGTACTATGTGTGAACTTTTTCTTGTTGGGATCAGTGATTGTTCATCATGTAACCGCTTCGAGGATTTAAAAACAAAACAGTGCTAATAATATAGCTAGCCCAACGGTGTTAATCAAACACCACCTCCACTCCAGCTACAATCTTAATATACAGCTTTATTCATTTTCAGGGTCGTGTTATACTATCTGTAGTTTGTTATTTGATGTAAGGCATCATTGCATTATGTATTGTATATGGATGTCACTATATACTACGCACCATTTAACCTTTTTGAAACACCGGGATCATTTTTGTACGTTATCCAAAAAACCCATTTGACAACGTGAGATTAATAAGTATTACAACAGACATGAATCATATTTCGTGTCACTTCTATTTTGAGTTCATCAATGTGAATATTTAATTCGTTGAGTCGGTTTTAATCTCAGACTGTATGCAAAATTACTTATCATATCATCCTTTAACATACTAGTTATACAAAAAAAACTTTGAGTTGATTTTCTACCAACGTATTCAACCGATGAATTCAACAAAGCATTTTCACTAATCTTAGACTCAAATTTTCCACACCATTTCACTTCCATCAATAATATAATTTCATCTAAACTGTCTAAATAATTCCATCTTGAATATGAATAGTTGAGACGAGAGCAAACAACATACTGGCCGGCAGTAATATATGTAGAGATGTGTTACTTGGCCTTCCTTATTCAATCTACCAATACACCCAACTACCTATCAGTCAAACAAATGGACCGGATATAAATATTTCCTCTTTCCTTGGTTCTATCAATTTGAAGATCTTTCACATTGACAGGGATTAACTCCATCTCTTTTGGTTACCTAGTTTCCTTGGCATTAATACAAAAATAGTTGATTTTGATATACATTACATATTTATTCTATTTTTATACTCTCTCTAATATATGCATTAATTTTCTTTATTGTTTCATTATGGTTAAGCTGATAAGTTTTAAAGTGATCAGGGTATCTAGTCATGGCTTTATTTCAATATCCAAATCTAGAAACGTTGCTTGCTTTCTGTTATGTTCACACTTTATTTCAAGATGTTTAGGGTAAATAAACTTATTTGGATTTCCAAATTCTCCTCCATCATTTAGGCAACATAAGTCATGAGGTACAACTTAAAAATGCACGAGCTTGCTTTAGATTCGTTTTGAGTTAAGACGACATGAAGATATATTGGTATTGGTATTTATGGTATCCAATGTCATTTCTTACGGGCATATAGCGATTTACTACGCAGATGAGATATAATTTCATAATTTACTTTTGGTATGGAATATATATATATATGTATATGGTGTAATATATATATATATGTGTGTGTGTATGTGTGTATATATATATATATATATATATATATATATATATATATATATATATATATATATATATATACATATATATTGTAAATAAATCCCCTCAACAGAAATAAAATGAAGTGAAGATAATTAATTGGAATTTTTCGAACGCAGAGTTTTGCATGATTGACGAAAAGAGAGGGTTCAGTTCTAAAAGATAGTTACACCATGGTGGACCAAAGGGGGTTGGTGGAGATTCGACCTTTCTCGGGAACCTATCACAGGGGGTGCCACCAAGAGAACTGCCTTTTCCATACAGTTTCTTGGTAATTCTCTTTATTAAGAAACATCCAATTTTTTTCAGTAGATTTCTCAATGTAGAAGGGTGGACTCTGCGGTAAGAAAAAATTGTTGAATTTGGAGGCGGATCGAGGGATTTCCCTTTGAATGCGAGATATTTCACTTTCTTTTGATCTATTTTTGTATTCGTTCAAACGTTCAAAATGAATTACTATGAAAATTTATTGAAAGCTGAACAATAGGCTATTTTCTTCATATCATTCACAGAGTCAGAACTGAAAAATTGAATAGAATTGTAAGTAAATGTCGGCCTATGTCGTCACATTGAATGATATGAGAGAATCATGATGAATAATGTATAATGAATTAGTACAAAATGATCACCAAAATTCCAGATATCCCAGGAAGGGAGTAAGTTTTGGAAGTTGGGGTGACTGAATGAGTTACCACTAAGGATAACACGAACGATAGTTCGGCAACTGCTGGTACATCATGCATAGAATCCCAAACCCTAGAAATATATGTTTTGCAATATTGATTTTTAAATGATTTTAAATGAACTAATCACGATACTTCGGAGCTGTAATTTCGTATGATAGACCGAGAGTACCAAGTTGAGCAGCTAGGATACAGGGGAGGTGATTGTTGGTGCCCACAAAATTTCACGTAGATATTTTGTTCTGTCCATATTGCTACAATGCAGGGTGAGTGAGCTTCAAAAGAATTAAAGCTTGAAAAAAAATTCTTCTTTAACCCACTGGTCACAATTCAACAAAAGTTCACTAAAATAATAGCAAAGGTTCTGATATATTGTGCTGTGCATTTATAGCTACGATGTACAGGAGGTGACCGTGAATCATTCTTGAAACCCCTCCCCGCCAATAAATACTACCGCTTCCATAGCCCAATTCTCATTGGAAGGGTAGAACATGTAAATTCACTTAAATTCATAGATATTCTGAGATATGATGTTGGGTAATTGAAGTTATGATGCTGGGGAGGTGAAAGTGAAAATAATTCTGGATCAGCCCCCAAATGTGACCTCTACTATCTTGATCAATTCCTGACACTTCCACGAATTTTCTCAGGGATTCATCGGGAAGTTTAGGAGGAACTTTGTTATGTACACAGTGATACGATGCAAGGTAGGTGACTTTGCGAAATTCAGGGATCTAACCAAAAATGTTGACATTCCTCCCATAACCCACTCTTTTCCCATCCTTCTACAAAATACGTTGGGGACTTTTGGAAAGATTGTGTTCTGTACTTATGGCTTCGACGCAGGGGAGGTAACTTTGAAAAATCCATGGATCCATTGCAAGGTATAGACATCGCACCTTTCTCAAAATTTAATTGAAATTTGTTTAGAATTTTGGGAGATACTATGCGATGCAACGATGCCATGGGGGCGTCAGCAAAAGAACCCTGGTTCCGTCCAGTAGATGTAAACAATTCTTTCGTAGTTCATTACCCACTCACCCACTTAAATTTCCTGGAACTTCTTGCAATATTTTGTTCTGTACAAATGGAAACGATGGAGTTTAGGTGTCTATGGGGGATTCCTGAATTCGTCCCCAAATGTAATCACTTCTTCCATTGCTCGTTGCCCATCTTGGCACTGGATTTCGTAGAGATTTAAGGGGAAGTCTTCCAGATATTGTGCTGTGTACATTGAGATACGATGCAGGGGTTAACTGCAAGAAATTACTGGATCAACCCCAAAATGTTATGATTCCATTGCCAAAACCTCAACAAATTTTGACATAAATTTATTGAGGAATCTTTGATATGTATATATATATATATATATATATATATATATATATATATATATATATATATATATATATATATATAGATTGATAGATAGATAGATATACGAAATAGGAGTTCTTGAATCTGCCCCTAAATGTTAGCAGTTCTTCCTTAGTACATTGCCCATTGAGATTCATTGAGAACCTTTTGCGATATTGTGTTGTGTGCAGATGGCTACGATGCTGGGGTATGGGTCGTTGACAATCCCTGGATCTGCTTAAAAATATGAATACCTCTTCCTTGGTCCATTACTCATCCTTCAACAAAATTTGATTGGAATTTATTCAGAAATTTCAGAGTTATCGTACGTATTTAAAGTCAGGCTCCAGTTCTACATGAACTTTTGTTGAATTTAGAGGCGGATTGAGGGATTTGTGAACTTTTGGAGACATTATGTACATATAGGTAAGATGTGTGGTGGAATATTTCGATGCACGCAACAAATATATTGGCCACAGTTCAACAAAACAGAACCTTTGGAGATATTGCACTGTAACGTATCGCTACTAAGCCCGGGGAGTGTCTGTAAAAAATTCCAGGATCCGCCCCAAATTCGAACAACACTCCTGTCCATCTAATTGAGGATTGTTGGAGATACTGTGTTGAATAAATTTAGCTACAATGCAAGGGAGGTGACTATAAAAATTCACAGATCCAACACAAAATATATTGACAACCCCTGAATAAAGTTTCATTGTGATCCATCCAGTACCTGGCTTGTATACATTTAGCTATGATGCAGTGGGGTAACAAAGGGTAATTCTTAGATCCGCCTTGAAATTCAAACAGCCCATTGCCTACCTTTCCATACATTTTCACTGAAATTCATTGAGAACTTTGGTGATATTGTGTTGTATACTTATATAGAGGGGCAGACCATGAGAAATGAGTTGATCCGCCTCAAAATGTACTGATCACCATTCAACAAAGTTTCATTGAAGTTCATTGACAGCTCTTGCAGGTATTGTAATGTGTACCTGCAGCTATGATTAAGGTGTCCGTAGGTAATTCCTGGATCCACCCACAAATCCTCCTTCTTCCTCGGCTCATTGCCCTCCCTTTCACAAATTTTTGCAGAAATTCATTGATAACTTTCAGGGATGTGATGTTCATATAGGGGAGGTGACCGTAAAAAATCTCCAGATCCACTCATAATGTATTGACTACCCCTGTATCAAAATTCCATTGAAATTAATTGAGAACCGGTGGAAATATTGCGATGTTAATGTGAAATAATCCTGGATCCGCCACAAAATTTAAACACCGCTTCCATTGCAAGTAGACCAACAATAATTCACTGAAATCCATTTATAACTTTTTGGAGATATTGGCTGTGTACATATAGGTACGATGCTTGGATCCAACTCAAAATGTAAACACCTCTATTTCAGCCCAAACTTTGGTAGAACTTCGCGGAAATTCGTCAAAAATTCCATAGATATTATGAGGACTAAAAATGAGGTTCTATTCCTGCATTGCAGCCGTTGACTAAATTGATCACCCTACTAAAACATTATTTGAGGGGTGAAAACTCCTGGAATTGATCTTTTCTCTAGGTTAGAGCCCTTTAAAGATGTGGGGCTAAAGAAACTCTCCGTGTCATGTGCCGTTTTTTTTTCTGGGTTACGCTTACATACGAACAGAAAAACTATCATTATCATAGGGATAAGAAAAAATCTGGTTCTATGAACATCTTATCCGTTATTGGAATTATATTCCTCTCACAATTAACAAGACATCTATTTCTAAGTAAGACAGTCAGCTTTCATAAACACATTAGCGATTTCAGTTACAAATCTCAATTATTTTTTACTAGTCTTTCTATCATTCTAATTTCATTTGCTTTTTGTGTCAAATAATCCAACAATCATTCTATGCACACCAGTAAACAGTGCGTACTGGGACTGAGCCCTCAGCTAGATTCAAGCTCGCAAACCTTTCACCCTCACCGTGAAAGCTGGAATGTGTTCCCCCTTGGGATCTCAAATATATATCCCAGCGTCCCTCCACTTTTCAAAACACTCAGGAAAGTCTTTTCTCTTTAATCTCGTATGAAGCCTGAAATCCCTTTGAGGAAAAACCACAAGTCAGACTTTAAGAGAGCTGAGAGAAACCTAGGTGAGGCATCGTTTTGCCAAGAAAATGTGCCATATAACCATTTCAACCCCATCAAGCAACCCCAGAACATGAGAAATAACCAAATTGTAAATGCAATGCTCACATACAGGTTCACTCAATGGCAGATAATACAATGTAATACGTAATACACGTTAAGATGCCATTCGATCGGTTGATGAGTTACATCAAAGCTGCACAGCTGGGTTTTGAGATATCCAGAGTAACTGGATACTTCTGAATCAGCCCCGTGTATGTATTTATGCACACAAGCACACACACGTATATATATATATATATATATATATATATATATATATATATATACACACACACACACACACACGCGTATATATATATATATATATATATATGTGTGTGTGTGTGTGTGTGTGTGTGTACATAAGATAAGAAAGTTCAATTTCTTTTTATGGTAACCACATTCAATCAGCATTTAAAATGTTTGCTCAATTACTGATCACTGGCCCGGAGGGAAATAATACTTCAGCCATTGTTTGATATATATTTAGCTTAATACGTTACAAAACGATATGTTAGGTAAATGGGTATAAGATATGGAAAGGGTCTGTTTGACCTGAAGATTGGCATTGAAAAGTCTGGATCCGAAACCGACTATTGGCACCCGTGGGAAATACAAACCCACCTCAGCCAGATGTTACGCCACGACATCAGAATGTATTATTCGCCAATATTAACCTAGTGAAAACATGTCTTCCCTCTTCTTTCTCCTCTTTCTTCCATTTGTGTCCCCTTTTCTCCTTTATTTCCTCCTCTCCTGAGAATTATTGTTTCAACAACGTTTGTGTTGCAAATAGGGGGCAAATTCAAACAATCAATAGCACCTCAACATTTTTCATTCACTTTTTCAGTCGAGTTCGATTTTGATAATGGCTGTTAACGTCATATTTTTCTCCTTTAGAAAAAGCATAAATCAAACGCCTTTCATATTGCTTGTTACCCTGTATAATTGTTACCCTCCAAAGAACAACTCAATTTAGAACAACCAACATGCATTCCCCTCGGATATGCTCCAAAACGATCTCTTTAAACTATTCTTCAGAAATGTATGACGTTTTTAACTGCTTGCGATAACCATTGGGTTGCCAGGAATGTTTTAAAAGTCTACATTAAAGGAAAAATAAAAACTCCATCTCGATTTTTAGAGCAGAAAGCTACCAACTACCTACCTACCTATCTACTTATCAAGCTAATTGCTTACCTATTTGTATACAAAACATTTACATTATTGACCACTTGCATAAGCTTTTGTCAAATGAACAGACGTAGGTTTGTGACTCTTTTACCGTCTGACTTCTTTTTTTTCCTTGAGAGCCGTTGTTTTTCTTTTCCTAATTCAGTTGAATTGCATCAGAATAATGCAATTTGTGTCCAAATGTGTGCATTATATTTCTGTAATCATATCAACTACATTATTATCGATGTTGTCTGACAAATTGTAATCGATTGGGGATATAATGGGCTGGTTCACTTAAAAGTGTTAAAATACTAGTGAGAGATTGTTTTTCTTTATTGGTTATTCATTTTTGGCGTACAAGCTATGACACAGGGGGCCAACTAGCCAAATTAGGCAAAACAATGTAGAATTTTGGCAAATAAGAGTAATTAGCACAAAATCGTGTGAATTTTCGGGACACCAAACCTTCTGCTTTCCATACACTCATGATATTTTTTAATAAATTTTTTGTTTAAATTTTGTCATCTATTTCTGTGTCTTTTCTCCCTTTCAAATGCGTTTTAAATCACGGTCATCCAAGTGCAATTGTCAGACAGAAAACCTTAATGCCCCTACTCCTTTTTTAAAAATTAATTTGTCAATTTGATTTTTATACGTTGACGTTTGTGGAGGCATTCTTGGGGATTCAAATGCTTTCTTTCAATTTGTATTTTAGTACTATTCAATTTTACAATCTTGAAATCAAGAATAGAATTTCTCTATGTGCACGCAAAGAAACATTTTTTGGTATAGGCTTAAGGTGGCAAAAGGTTTCTTTTCCAAAAAAAAAAGGTTATCTTCTAAATTGAATACTCTTCGAAGCTTTCTTGCTCCTCTTCCCCTGTCTCTCTTTTTTGACTACCTATCTCTTTTTTTCTTTCTTTTGTTTCCCTTTCATTTCTCGTTTCTCTTTCTCCCACTTTATCTCCCGGTTTCTCTTGCTCTCTTTTCTTTCTCTCTCTCTCTTTTTATCAATCTCCCTTCCCCTTTATATTCCTCTGTCTTTAGCTTTCTTTCCTACTCTTCCATATGTTATCTTTTCTCCATCTTCCTTTCTCTCACTCCTTCCTCTCTCTTTCTTCACCTTGTCTTTCTTTCTCTCTTTCTCGCTTTCATCCATTACAACCCTTTCTCTTGGTTCCTTTTTTTTCTCTTCCTCGTCCCCCTCTTCCTCCCTGTCACATCTCAATGAATGTATTTAACACTGGTAGAAAGAGTAAAGAATAAAAAAGGTGTTTGGTCGGCGGGCCTTGTTCGTACCCTCATAGATATGTTCGCTGGTGACACATTTACTCCTTGTTAACGTCCGATGATTCTGGAGACCTGCTCATGGAAGACCCCAGTATATCATAACGATGGGCCCAATGTATGCAGATGGAATTTCAAATAGAGAAATGAAAAGCCAGGAATCTAAGAAGTAACAACACATAAAGAGACTACAAAAGGATTAAAGATGACGGAATACAAGACACACTGAAGGAAACTACAGCGGAGAAAGAATTGGCGTCCATGAAGACAACACATTTTACATCACTGCGCATGTGCAAAACAAAGCGAATGTAGCGAATAAAACACTCGAATACTTTAAAGTTCATCAATGATGGGAAATTCCTGCTACTTTACAAGTTTCTGATAGGTCTCCATCAGGAGTGTGCGTCTTGCATAGGTCTCCTTATCTGAAATACCACTTTGATATCAGAGAGAGAGAGAGAGAGAGAGAGAGAGAGAGAGAGAGAGAGAGAGAGAGAGAGAGAGAGCAAGCGCAAAAACTGTCTTGAGGGTATATGATCTATTCTACTTGAAAGATTAAGACTACTATAGACCTTTGGATACAGGAGAAAACGTGCTGACCTATTGGAATCGGGAACACCATACATATAGTTGAAACAGACATTCATCGTTCGAAATACCGTGAAAAGAAAAATGCTGACTCCATCTTTCTGCATCGAAACCAAAGCACACGACTATAAACGATAAAATCAGACCTCCGCCAGTGTTTTAAACAATTCTTTTCAGCAAGAATAGCAAACACATTGAACAACATAAGTGAAAAGACGGTCACATAGTCTCAATTCTTATACCAGCCAAACCAAATTTAACAAAAAGAAATCTCATGTGAGTTTGATCCCACACTTACTCAACTGAAGCTGGTTTAATGACGCAATTAACTGATGTAAAAAAAAAATGCTTATTTCGTGTAGGTTCAAGTAGATCTATTCACAAACGTGTTTTGTCGTGGCTGAAGACGAACGCTGCGCATGAATAATGAGACCCACGAGCGAATTTCAATTTAAGTTGACTCCTTTCTACTTTCTTATTCTAAAGTCAGTCACTGAAAAAAAAAAAGGATTTGTTTTCTCTTTTCATAATGCTAAGTCATTTATTCTGATAGGTTTTCGTTTAGAAGAACCACGGACAAAATAATGGGGGAAAAAAAAGTTCCTACGTCATTGCTTTCTATTTTAGTTCAGAAAACAAACTCTCAAAAAAGCAGACGCACACAGATTCACGTACAAAGAAACACATAAAACGTAACCAAAAATATTTGCAAGGCACAATTACCATCCGCATGAAGCAGTGGCTTTCGCTGGCAGTTCAGTTGCCTTCCATTGAAACATTGTTTCATGACGCGTATCACGTGACTCACGCTTGGTATCCTTTGTGTCAGTCGGCATAAATCTTCATTCATCGAAATTCGAACACCTACGCGTTCTTTTTGTTTGCTTCAGAAAAATAACTCCGTGGTCGGTTGAAAGGAGAAAAAAAAATATTCTCCGAGAGTATCGTTTGAAAACAAAGCTTTTATCGTCTGTCTTTTTCTATATTATTATACAAAACTATGGCTGGGCAAATCATTGCTTCTTACATATTGTTCCAAAGGCCCTAATCGTATAAGTATTATTATCTTAGCGGGGCATAAGGTTACGCGTGTGAATTCTGGGTTGAAAAAAGTTTCTTTATTCAATCAAACAATTACTTTTGGGGGATCTTAATTGGCACATGGGGTTAACTTAAGGAGAAAAAGAAGATAGGACAGGTGGGGCTGACCCTCAATGTCGGATGAAAGACTTTGAATGGCTAAAAAAAAATTTCTCTGGGCTGTTTGTACAACGTTCTACGACTCTGAAAAACGTTTGCGGACGAAAAATCTAAAACAAAAATAAATTTTTCATACTGGGTACCAATCGGAGAAACGCTTACATTGTATACTCAGAAGCACCGTAAAACTAAGCGACTACATTTTTTTGTTTTTGTTTTGTGCAACCAAATAATTTTTCCGCTCTCAGACGACACTTTTTCATTCGTAAATAGTGTAAATGGTCTTAACTTCCATTTGTTCTGTTTCGTAAAGAAAATGTATTAAAAAACATCATTTTTCCTGTATTGTTATACTTGCAGTTATTCTCCCAGATAACGCCGAATGTCCTCGCTATAAAACTTTTCATTAGAAAAAATTACATAAAGTATGTATGTAAATTAGTACATAATTTTTAAATGATGTATTTCTTCACAGAAATTTCGAAAAAAAAGTAATAATGAAATTCAATTTTTCGTCTTATTCATATTTATATTTTAATGAATATTTATGAAGGTAAAATAGAAATTTCATCTAAATTGATTGGATTGAACGTTTCCAGACCAAGTGAAGATTGTTAGTAACTTTTTTAAAGCAATTGATACCCAATAACAAAGTGATCACCCACCTAATCAAAACATTAGATGAAAACCACCCATAAGAACAGAATGGATTCGGAAAAGGTTACACGACACACAACGTGGTTTGCCAGAGATCATATGCAAAACTGTAGCCGGCAAAACTGAGATGATGAACTAGACAAGTTCAGAAAGTTTTGGCTCTGCAACGCCCATGACTTTATGGTCTGGCGAATCCTGGGGAAGGTTTATGTCCAACAACGGACGCTAGTATGCTGCTGCTCCTGATGATGAAACTGATGTAAAGTGATTGTATCTATCTCAGGTATATAAAAATCTGGGCGAAGCCTCGGTATTTCTGCTAGAGTTATTGCAATATGATGATATATTGCTGAAGCGCCCCGGTTTTTTCGTTTAAGATGAAGATTTTGTTAGAGACATTGCTTCTGTTTTTGTAACTAATCGCACGAGCCTTTCCCGTCTAAAGGATTAAAAGTGGAGGGAAACCTTTTCCTCCTATAAAGGGTCAGAAGTGAAAGACAGCCTTTTTCAGCTTTCTTTGAGTCAAATTGGAGTAAAACTTTTTTCTCACTTTAAGGGTCAACAAAAAAGGAAATTTTTTCTACAAGTCGAATAGCTTTAGTCGTATATATATATATATATATATATATATATATATATATATATATATGTGTGTGTGTGTGTGTGTGTGTGTGTGTGTGCAATAAGAGTGTATGTGTTTGTGTGAGTGTATATATATTTATATAATGCGATGAAATGATCCGTTTAAGTTCATTGTTCTATTATTAACAAAAGCACGAAACCATTTTCCGGTAACTATTGCTTTGCCAAATATTGTAATCCCTTCAAACACTTACAAAGCATACCCCTGACTGACACAAGGTTGCAATAACAATTCACTCAGTGAGAATCGAACTTACTTGCAATCACTTGCCAGACAGGCTTGTAAAACGTTGCTCCATGGAAAGTGTTCACATGGGTCGATTTCTCTTCATTCTATTAACATTGTATCGATCTAATCCATTTATCTCAATCGGTCTAATCATATCTGTGAGTTTATTCATCTCTTATTCTCAGTCATTTCTATAAACACAATTATATATAATCAAATAATCGAATTTGGGAAAGAATGAATATTGAAATTATTCTATGAACTCAATGAGTCTTTGAGACATTGGCTCTGATTCTTGAATTGAAGACAAAATCAAATGAATACTATTTATGATAGAAATTCCATCTTAGGCTTAATAAGTAGTACCTAGTTATCTTGGGTCTCTACGTTTAATACCAATGTGCCACAGGCATTTACAGAAAATGTCAAAGTAAATGAACGACATTTGTTGAATTTTTTTAATAATGTGGAGCATATTTAAAGAAACTATATATTTATGTATATATTTTTATGTATACTTGATCTATAATACATATCATATATCTGGCATTGTCAAGTTTTGACAATGAGCTCTGGAACCCTTTTTGGACTCAGAGTCACCATCCAATGAAGGCGCCAATTCTGTTTTAGCAACGGTGATTGTATGGATTTAGGTGAAAACATGAAAGACGAGAAACTGGTCTGAATGGAACAATGTATAAAAGAAACAAAACAGCGTCTCCAAAATTCTGACCCAAAACCTTTAGACTTTTATGATTTTGGAACGGTTAGTGACTTCTATTTGGCGTTGGTTTTACACGTAAATGAGTTTGGAAAGTACAGAGTTTATTTTGGAGGTTCAAAATACAGTCTCAGTGGTTTAACATCCTCAGTAACCCCGAGACATATACAATTCGATTCAAAATTAGATCATATCTATTATAGGAGACAGCAACATTATAATTATCTTCAATTTTCAGACCAATTTATCATGTAGTTGTCGTAAATTCAGTTTTACTCCGAAGGCATATTATCTAATCGTTTGACTAGAGCCTTTTTTAATTAATAAGATACATATTTATGGAAGAAAAAGGATGTTACAAAAAGTAGCATGTATTACACTAATTTCAATGATGGACTGTTCCAAAAATATATCAGGTTTCGAAAATTTCCGATTCATTGTTTCTCTGATTGAAGGGAATGGTGTTGAAATTAGCATCCCCGGGATTTAGTCGGCATGGAATAGTTGCCCACATGAAGATTGGTCAATCTCGTGTCTCAAAATTCTAAAAAGAATGAAAGATTAAGAAACATTTGGACATAAAAGGCGCTCTGGGCGTCCACATTTGAGCACTCCTTGACAAGACCAAAACCTGCTGAATATTTACAAAAAAGACAAAGCCACCTCTTTGTCCATTTTGAAACAGAAGTGGAATATACAATGCAGCAAGTTGATTCTTAGACGAACACAAAAATAATCTTGAGTGGTAGATACTTAAGGTTTAGAAACCTCTCCTTTCTAAAAAACATATTCAAGCCAGATTAGACTTTCGTAAGAAATACAAGTTGTAGACTGGAAACGTTTGGAAAAGAATAATTTTCAGCGATACATGCAATTTTCCAACGTACTCCCAGCGATAGAAACCATAGTACTCGGAGGTAAATATCTGAATGATTTGAAAACTTTCATTGAAATACACAGTAAAATTTCATCAGTTAAATATGGTACAGGAGTTGCATATCACTAGTGACCTACATATCATTAAAACTCCGGTGAAATCAATGAAATAGTTTGAGGTTTCAGAGAACAAACTGTCGTCATCCAAACATTCTTTATTGAACTCAAAAAATCGGATATTTCAGCAAGTTAATGTCTGCTGTCATGTTGTACATTCCGTTCTAAATTCGATTCCCAGCAAGCAAATGAGCATTCTAACCTGGCTAATCTTTCATTGTCGAAATAAAGGATATTTTCACTAATGATGTGGTTTTTACTAGAATATGATATATTTTTGAAATGTCGATGAATAAAATCAGTGTAATACATGCTACTAAAACCCTTTTTTTCACTAACCATAAATTTTATCAATAAGAAAAAAGCTGTAGACTGACAACCAGATAATATACCTAGGCAGCAGTACTTGATTTAAGACCACTATATGATAAATTGTTTTGAAATATTGAAGTTGATTATAATGTTGCTGTCTTCTATGATTGTAAATCGTGCTGTATATCCCGAGGTTTTTATGGCTGCCTGGAAATATATGCCCCGCAGATCTATTTTAGAGTGCTACATGGATATTTTGATTCAGGTGTTTAGCATCTTCGTTAGCTAATCTTGAAAGGATTAACCATCATACATCTGAGAGGTCTTGAATTGAAAAAAAAATAGAAGGAAACATGTTTGTCGATAAGAATTTTATGGATCCATTGTTGTCAAAATACTACTGTATTTAGTTTCTTTCTCTCTTTCTCCCCAATCTTTCCTCGGCATCTACTGAAACTGAATTCTCGGATTCTATTGTATATCTTTCTAATTTCCTCAAATAAAAAGACCGTAAAGAATATTTGCAATCCATTCAAAAGAGAAAGGGACAACGAAGATGTTTTCCTCAGGGATTCTCTCTATTTACACTCTTTTCTTATAGAAAAAAAAGCTTCACTTTTCAGCTTTCAATCATCACTTGGTTCTATCGTCATAACTTTCCATGTAGTATTTATGGTTTTAGCTATTCTTTCACGTTTTCAATTCAGTAGATGCGAATCAATCACAGCTGCTGAAGCTCACGTCGGCTGTTGCTTCTCATATATCTTCTTTCTGTCTTATCTAAACGATAAGGATCGAGCATTGTGGATGATATCGGCATGCAGTAGATACTGGAATCGACTGTTGCAAAGTAAAAAGGTAAGTATATTTGCTCCATTGTGCCATCGTGAGGCTTCATGCATTATTGTTGACTTACTCATGCTTTCATGGTACAATTATATGAGGGAAACAATGTACATGAAAGTCTGATACCGATTCCATACGACCACATGGAATCAGTAGTACTAGCTTTTTTTTCTTGATACTGGCTACAGCTCGCTAGTGTTTTGTACGACGCACAGTCTGTACTTTACTTAGCAAAAGTGTATTTTGACTTTTTAATTCATTTGATAGCATTTAATCCCAACATGGACGACGTGATGAGTTACTATAAGTATCAAGATGACGAATACATGGAACAACAAGAAAATTCATATATTGACAAAACTAATACTTTCACTAAAATACTTGATACCTTTCAACGTTTTTAGGTTTCTGTTTACACAATTCAAGTTAATGTACATGCTCTTTGACATCGAAATCAAGATTTTGATCGATTTCGTGCTTGATTTGACCAACATTTTTAACATTAAATTTTTTGTCATTGAAATAAAATTTAATAACGGATGAAATTATTTCAGTTTTTCATAAAAATATTGATACTCAATTTAAAATTTTTTTTACTCAATATCAAAGAGAAAATGTGAAGTGTCCTCCCTATCACACGGTCTTTACCTGAAGCGACCTCTTCGTAGTGATAAAACAAAACATAAAGAACGGAGTAATTAATCCAAAACAACCTGTGTACAATTTATATAATCAGGTTTGAAAAAAGTCCTATTGCATTTTGCTTGGATAGCTTTGAGGTTATTCTTTGATTATGCAAGGCAAAATTGACAATACAAGCTTGCGTGCTAAACATTATCCTCCCCGTTCAGAAATGTTTAATGTCCTGTTGGAGAAAAAATTAAAAAGTTTTGACCAAATTAAATGAGCATAGACACATTTGAGACACGACATTCTCTACGAGTTCAAAAATGGTTAACTAGTCCCAGGAGCTATGAAGGAAATACATACTGTGTAAAATAAAGGATTTAGTGTCAGGAGATGCTTATGGTGGTTTATTGGTCGGGGAATTGTTCTCTTATGGACTCGGTCTGGGAGACTGGCTTCGATCGACAATCAAATTCTCATAGCAGTATTTCAAGAGAATCCATATGTGACAGTATCAACAATCATATATCCCCTCAATGGATTCAGTAAAAAGTTAAAACTTGGTCAATAGGTCCTACATAACCTGAAAGATTCTCAAGAGACACTATCTGTTCGTCATTAAGGACAAGGTATGCTACCGAAGCATTCCTGGAAACGTCCATAGTAAGTGATGAAGAGTGGATATTTTATGATCATATTTAGCGAAAGAGACAATCGTTAGGATCCAAGGGAAAACCTGCATCTGCACCAAAACTAAATTGCATCCTTAGTAAGTTATGCTTTGTGTTTACTGGGATATGAGCAATGTCGTCTGTCATGGAGTAGTCAATGGTTATGAAACAGTCAGTGCCGAGAGATTGTGTCATCAACTGGAATCATTGTGCCAGTTATTGTTAGGAAAGCTAGCTTCACTGGTCAAATGCACGATAACTCAATACCACATGTTGAAAGATGCGCCTGAGATAAGATTCTGGCTTTGAATATTGGAGCTTTGCCTCCTTACTCACTCATTAGATCTTACTCCGTCAGATTATCACCTTTTCAGACCTTGGACAGGGAACAGTTCACCAATTATGAAGAGGTTAGAAATGACACAGAAGTGACTCGAAGAATTCTATGCTAGCAATATTAATAAATTGCTTCAGGATGATATTGCAACATGAATCAAATAAAATCAGGAGAAGATCTAATCGTTAGATTATGAATATAGATTACAGTGTTATTTTATGCAAGACGGTGATGAAGGCAGTCCGTTATATGCACTGAATACCCACGCTGATCTTGGTCACGTAAAAGTAATTTCTGAGATTATTCGAGCGTCCGGGATTAGAATAGTATGTTATTAAATCTATTCGAAAATATTGCTTTTAAAGATTTTTGTCTAAAAATATTATGAATTCAGTATATTTTTGCTATTGGTAAGATGTTCTATGGTAAAATATTTATTCTTTACTTAAACGATAAAAAATGCTCATGTTCTCTACTATACATTATTATCCTGATCATGAGGATAAGCCTCATAGTCAGTTATCATGTCCAGTGGTTGTCTGTCATTCTTGCAACATGACCAGCTCATTGCCATTTTAGTTTTGCTTTACACTAAAGATAAAACTAACAGCACCTAAGCATGTGCATTTCCACATCTAACCGACCTTGCATCACATTCTGCCCTTGTGGGTAGATAGTTATATTGATATAATAAAAGTATTTTTCTATTGTGTGTACGTTCTGTGCCACACAAATCTCAGACAAAAATGTCAATTAATTAATTGTTCTAATCTTTTATTGAATCATACAAGCATTTAGCTTTATTCTGCGTTATTCATGTAATTGCACAGAATTGTTTGACAAGAGATTAAAGTTAACTATTTGGATTAGAGATTTTAATCGGTCAATTGAAACATTCTGTAGAACTTCAAATTCATTGCTATTGTTTTATTAGAAATCTAATTAATTTTTCGTCGAGAATTTGTATTGTTAATTTTTTGTTGAACCACCATTATCGTTAACTTCTTGAAAAATCTGATTTGACATGCTTTGAACCAAAAGACAAGGGGATTATCCAGGCATTTTATTCCAAACTGCCAAGATGATAGAGTTCTTGCCCGTATTAGATTGACTTCGATCTTCAAAAACCTTCCTAACCAACAACACCATATCTTTTCAATGAAATCGGGACTGTTGGCCAACCAGACTAAAAAGTTGATACTTTGCTCTCGGAGAAATCGTTGACTGACCCTTGCAGCATGAATAGGAACGAATCAAGTGCCGACCATCTCCACTAGCACGCTTTGAAAAGATTCGCTTTGGAAATCGTGGGTCATGGCAGTAATACTGAAGGACATTTAGGCCATCCAGATTGAACTTCTAGACTGTGAAGAGGACACTGTATCACTCTTTCCCAAAGTCTGATGAAATCTTGCAAATTCCAGTCTACGTCTTTTACAGATCAACGTCACAATCTTATCTTTGTCTGAATTCCGACCTCTTGATTGCTCGTTCTGGTTCTGGATCTCCTACTTCGATGATCCTTTTTGAAGTTAAGTTTTTACCTAACTTCATATACGAATCACACATCTCTTCGAAAAATCTCTATAACTGGTTTGATATTCTGGTACGGCTTCTTGAAAAAAGTTTAGAACAGAAGGGAAGGGGACAATTTTTACGTTGAAGGATAAAAAAGGTTTTTTTTCTTCATTTTCTCTGGACAAAAGTTGGAGGAAATTTCTTTTACCTCTTTTATGGGTCATAAGTGAAGGGAGGAATCTATTTTCACGTTCAGAGGTAAAAAAATGAGGGTTGAATTCAATGTCGATTTTACAGGTAAAAATTGAGAGGAAAATTTTTTTAGCGGTCAAAATACGGGATAACCTTTATTTTCTTTTTGTATTCAGAAATGAATGGAAATTTTTTTCCTTTTTCCCGCCGATTTCTAAAGGGGTCAAAACGGAAAGTAACAATCCTTTCTTTTTTAGGGATCGAAAGTGAGGGAATTTTTTCTTCTTCTGGTGGGTCCTGATTGAGGGGAAAGTAAGTTTCCCTTATTTATTTGTAAATATTTATGATATCAATTAGATATAAGGGAAGTGACTTGACATCGAATTCAATCACTTGCAAAGGCTGTCTTTAAGCGAGTTGCTTCTAAAACTGTAAAATGTGAGAATCTGAAATTGCTTCAGTTGGTGATATAATTGTCAGTGGTATGTACCTGATATAATGTAGTTAGTCCTGTAACCCGTTGAAAACCAAGTATCACAACTCAATATTCCAGTTGGCATACTCTTAGAAAATCACAAAAACTTAATTGCGAGCAGAATTAAAACTTCCAAATTGATTTTTAAGAGGAGCAGAATGTCTTTTACTTTATCATTACACCGTGTCAATAGAAATACAATGCCTAATAATCTCAAAATAAAACTGTATTTTCTACAAGCAACACAGAATCAAAGCACAATCAATGTTTTCGTTCGATTCCTCGCCAGTGTCACGTAAAAAACAAAAACAAAAACAAACCTAAAAAAAAATATCTTTTGCAAAGTACTATCCATACTTTTTAACTGAATCCCATCAGAAGCTTCTATGGAATCGAACCTCATTTCAAAAGAACTAAGATGGTTTCTGTACTATTTTGTTGTTTTGATTCCTCCAAAACTTCACCGAAAACTTGCCTCGGCTGCTTTTGAGAATGCTTATGTTTTTTTACCCTATAGCTCCTTTATTTTCCGCAGAATTATGGTCAGGTAACTTCCTTAGTCACTTATGAAATCCATCTTTTGGGGAGAGAAAAGCTGGACCAGTCAGTGCATGGTTTCGTATATTTGTGCAAAGCTTAAGGAGTGTCCACAACTCATGTCAAAAACATCATGAAACCCGAAAAGTCTACGTGCACACGAGTCAACAATCAAACAAATTTTAGGTTACATTAAGAGTAGAATACTCCCTCCTTTCAGTATGGAACACCCAGCAGCTGAAAAGCAGGTTTTATTATGAGAAACTCTCTATGTACATCGTTTGGTAAGTCGTCATTGATTCATTACTTTATAAATCTGCAACGATCTCTCATCAAATTTGTTAGAAATTCTATACCTAATATAAGATTTCCAAGAAACTTTGGGGCAAATGTAAAAATACTTTGGCATAATTAAAACTGCACACTAATGAATAGAAGCAAATCATGTGGCTATATCATCTGGATGTTTTCAAGTATCACCCCGCTTCGATTCTATGTGGCACAGGGACATTTTTCATAGGGGACCTCACACTCAAATGAGGAAGGATAAAATAATTGTCCAGTTTTTTCGAATAGGGGAGATATAGAACTATACTTATCTATAATATATATATATATATATATATATATATATATATATATATATATATATATATATATATATATATATATATATATATATATATATTGTATGTGTGTTAAGATAATTGATCATGTTTTAAACAATTTTGCAGAATCTTTTACGTTCGCGCTAAAAGTAGACGCTTTTGCGTCTCTAATTTTCAATTATCTGATTGTGCTGTTATTCAAAATTTGATCCTAATGTTCTTCATATTATTGCCTAACTCTTATCCCTAAAAACAACCCCAGTAAACTATCTTAAGGGCAAAATCTACAATTTCCTCATTGCCCATAGAGATTTTGATTCAGATTTTTTTCTATCTTTGCATATCATGATTTGATGTGAGGTCTAAATATCTCTCCTACCTGCTTGTTCAAAGGTTTGCCAATTGCCAAAAAATCAAGGGTAGACACAAAAATAAGCGAATTTGTTTTCAGGTTGGAGAGGTGGGCAGATCGGGAAGTTGCGGACATCTGGAGATTGCATGCAAAACTCCAATCTCTACAAAGGCTACACCAAACTAACATTGATTTCTTTTTTTTTTCTTTTGCTAATCATTATTGTTATATTACTCAATACGACTTACATTTCTGACAAGTTGCTTTGTTCGCATTTGGAACCCTTCATCCCTTCTTGTTATGATTATTCGATGCAAGATGACAAAAAAGGTAGTCCCCCCATCCATGGACAGCGACGTGACTGCGAAGAGAAAATACGGGTTAGTATCGACGGTCAACGATTTTAATTCAATAAATTGGAGTGAGGCAGGTAAGGAGAGAGAGAGGGGGGTATGAGGGAGAGGGATAAGGGGAAGGGAGAGAAAGAGGATGTGTTCGAATTGACGCCAAGGCTGCTTCCCGTTGATTGGAACACTTCCGGTCCTCTTTTTCATTTGGTACTTGTCGTTCCTTCGTCACGCCTTTCTTTCTCGAGAATCCTAATGGTGTTAGTGGTACGGGTATAGCGTTGTTGAAAAAAAAATGAATGACATTGCGGGTGAATGATTAATTGGAAGGGCGATGGTGGACATGATGAATATTGTCCCTAAAGCAGCGACTCTATCTGAGCACTCAGGCAAACCTAAGCATGGGAAAACACTAAAAGATCGTGCATATCTACTATTTATTCGCACACACACACACACACACGCACGCATATACGCAAAGTGATGCTACGCAAACGATCGGGAGATTCGAACAGCGTCTGATTGTAGTGCAGACTTATGCCGCTACCCTTTGTGGGCAGTTCCCGTTGTTAGATGACTGTATACATGCCCAAAAGCACTACTCCACAGAAGACAGCAGAAATTTTTAGGGCAAGTTTATGGTGAAATTCCCTGACCTGAACGTTTGGGCCGTACCTTAGATATATTTTGGGTCATGAAGGAACGAAAGCATTTGTCATGTTTAAACTCAGAAAACATTGGAATAAAATGCAGATTCAACTTTGAACGAAATGCATCGCACTGCCAGTTCAACGGCATATATTTCTCTGAAATCTAGCATTGTATCTCTTTTCTGGCGTTCTATCGATTTATTTATTTAGACTTGATTTAATTTTGCTTCTTGTCCCACTAAAGCCCAGATGGAAACATCTCACTCAAGGCCAGATTCATTGAATGCGATATTCAGGACGCTCTCATAAAAGAGATGTAATTATGGACAGTCTACTGATTACAGTTCTCCAATAAATATAGTGCTTTCAGAACAACAGTAGAGTCGTTGAAGTTTTGTAATAAGCTTATTTGCATCATGTGACCGAGTTCATTCGGCGATCTTTAAAGTATGCATGATCTAATATATAAAGCACGGAAAATTTGTTTCGACTTTTCCATTGAAATTGCACAAATGGCAAGACTTCACACTCCAACTTACGCCCCTTGAACATGATCTAAACTTTCAAGTAGCCCGACATTATAAGCGAATCCTGGTTCTTAACTTTAATGAACCCTGCACACACGCACTCTCTCATACACACATACACACACACACCTGCGCACACTCTCTCTCTCACACGCACACACATAAATATATATAAATTCTAAATCATTTAGTAGACGACTCTAATGCTATGTTCTACACAAAGATTGGCTTTGGCATTTGTGACAATGTTGCAGCTAATAAAAGAAAATAAATCGGCTACAAGCTCATATGCGATGAGTGATGTACAAAAAATGGCGGGTTTGACACGTTAGATGAGAATGAAATGTATTGTGGTGCGAATTCATGAGACTGGTAACCGTTTTTCACAAAGCACAGAATAGTGAATTACGTACATTAAACATGAAGGAAGATTTATTTTGAAGCCATGCACAAAAAAATGGCGCGAACGCGACAATGGAAGTGATACAAATGAATTGAGGACCGAACGCTGGAGTTTAATAAATTGATTATGGTATTATTATATTATTTGTTATGATATTTATTTAACAAAAACGGCAAATCGCAGTCAACACATCCGGGCCAGTTTCAACATTTATATCATTATTTTTTTTAAGGGGGAGGGTATATGACTATAATGTTAAACACGGCCTTTATGTTGTGTCCATCGACTGTGACCTCGTGAGAGAACGCTACAACTTCAGAAAATAGCGTGCATTCTTACAACGCCTTTTACGTTGTTATTTTCTTTTTTACCTGACCTCATATTTTGATATAACTTTTTTCTTAGTTTGTCTCCAACGTGAACTAATATCCTAATAACCCTTTTTAAAGTTTTTTTTGTTTACCTGACCTTATATTCTGATAATACTTTTTTCCCTTTTTTATGGGTTTAAAAGTGACAGAACTTTTTCCCCACTAAGGGGTCGAAAGTAGGAAGGAACCTTCTTTTTCTCTTTTAGATGTCAAAGATGATGGGAAGTTTTGTCTTTGAGATTCCCTGGCTTGTGTTGTCTTTCAATCGACCTTTAAACTTTAGTAAAAACTCTATATCACTTAATCTTGTGCTGATTCATTGTTATTATTTCAGTCTTTATCTTCCTTCAATTTATGCACCTAATTTTTCTCACGCAGCGTTGGAATAAAATTCGCTAGATAAGTTGCATAAAAGTTTTTGAGTAATTTTTGGGTAGAAAACTGCTACTTATCCACTTGATAATTCGATGTAAATTTTGGTAAACAAGCTTGATTTTTTCTATTACTTTTTCCAATACAATACCAACTGGAAACTTATATCCCCTGTCTCGTGATTGCGATAGTCAATTATTTCCCACTGGATTCAACGGATGATGTTTGAGCCCAGTTGCAAGAGCTGGGATTTCGATTCTTTGTCCTCTAGATGGACTAGCAGGCCTTCCTTACTTAAAAGATTGGCGTAACACAATCTTCCTCCTTGATTGCCTCTGTGCTGAACTAAGCCAAACTGAGTAAATATCGAACAGTGGTAATTGTTAAAGCCTAACCCACAGTTGTGATAGCTATGAATTTTCAAGAGGTCGATCTTTAAAACTGAGATAGAAGTCAAACTTTGATCTCTACTTTTCAAGGCAAGAGGACCCTCCCATTAATAATGCCATATTCCTTCCCTCATTCAGCCTTCTGTTGTACTAAACAAATCTTACTTAATGTTGACAACTGAATTTATCATAGATACATTTATTGATACAGTTGTAATTTTAATTTTTACGAAAGATCATTTATGAGTCCATAAGTCGGGAGGAAAGATTTGTATCAAATTGGGAAATGGTCTATTATATTAGGAATTGCTATTTTTCAATTACACTAAGCACCTTCTTATATTCATTCAGTTCCTAATACAGTTTTATGTTCATCCTAATCTAGATGCATGCATACATTTGGGTGTTTATGTATGCACTCATTGCCGACAGAAACGACCAAATTTAACCCCTACAAAATGTGTTAAATATCTGGTTATGGGCAGATTCAAATTTCAAAAGGAGCGCACATACTACTCTGCATAAAAAAGCAAACGGTATTGACAATTAGTCTCCGATTTTCCAGGAGTTTTTGACGTGTGTTATTCACAATATACGATCAGAGCACGAACATAAATATTCACCACATTTTGTGGAGTTTAATGACTGACTCATTCGTGGAGGAATGTTAGATTGAGTCGCACACGGATTAGGGAAGCTTGTTTTTTTTTCTAAAAGAATGAGTATGTTAGGTGGATAGATAATTCACCTGATCTCAATCCCACTGAAGATCTTTGGATTGTCATGAAAGATGTCCTGTTGGAGTTGACCAACGGTCACAAGCATATTCAACGGCATTTGTTGCAGGGCGATTTGCTGAGTTTTGAAGGAATTAAAAGGAAAACATAAACAAAAAAAAATCCAGAGATGTCCTTTGTTGGTTTAAAACTAGGATCAATTTTCGTGAATGCTTCTGCTAGAATATGAGTTGAAAATAATTGATAATTACATTATCAATAATTATAATAACATTGGTTTGGTGTAATTTGCAAAAAGTTGGTTTTATCATGCAATAGCCTTTAGGCTGGATTTTGTAAAAAATTCTGGTAAGGAATCAATCAAAAATTGTGATGGTAATTTAGGGAGGTTACTTGAAAAAAGCCAGTTTTATTATGAGACATCCTTTAAATGGAATTTTGTGGAGGTATCTGGTGGAGAATCAAAAATATTGATAGTATGTTGATTCGGTATTACTTGCAGAAAAATCGGTTTTGTTATAAACGCCATTTAGATTAAATTTTATGAAGGTTGCTGGTGAGAAATCAATTAAAAAAAGAACAAAGATAATACATCGATTCCATGTTCTTTGTAAAAAGAGTCTGTTTTATCATAAGACACCTTTTATATTACGGTAGGAGATACCATGATTCATCCCAAACCCTCAGGACTAAACATATTTCAGAATTAAGGAATTTTTTATACTTGGGACTTGTAGTAGTATATACATATTGTATATCCTAGAAGTAACCAGCACTAGCTCAAGTTTTCAAGAGGCTAAGTGCTGTATCAATTCAATATGAAATAGGAAACGTCATCGGTCAGATGCAATATTGGACGGAAAATTTCTTCGATCAAATTCAGGATTCGATCAAACCAACTCCGTTTAAAAAAAGTTTCATGTCTCAACTCTAAAGACTCATAGGATATATACATTCTGAGGTTTCTATGACTGCTGGGATATATATGTCCCGTACATATCTTTTGGGGGTCTACTGGGACGTATGTGTAAAAAATGTTTCCCCAGCTTACACAACCACAGACGGTGACGACATCATAGTATGAATCTCCCGCAGAAATCAGTTCGAATGTCGTGACTGAACAAGGAGACGTGTAGGCTCTGTGATCTAATAATTTTGTGTTTTTAATCAGTCCTGGAATAAATTTATAATGGGACAAATAGATACCATTATGATTTTGGATGTTGAAAATATGACCATTTTTAAAAGATTTGACCATTAAATAAAAATTAAAAGTTTTTTTTTTCCTTTTTTTCATACACTTAAAAAAAATTCTGTCATCAAGCACCACAGTTGATCTGTATTGAAAGGGTTAATCGATTCCTAGAAAAAATGGTTATAAAATTTTACAATGCAGAAATGATTTTTTGGTTCCGCAAATGCTGAATCAATAGTTAGCAAGCTAGTTTCAACGGTCCACTGTAGTCAGTTTGAGCCTGACTCTTTTGAGCACTACATTTGTGGCCTTGTGTTTCGCTTAGCCTGACCAGGTTGCAGTACTTATTGTTCATAAGTGGCCATCCACCTATGTACTGAGTAGGCTTATTACTGCTGCACAGCAGTGAACTAGCTGGAACCAGCTTTTGTGCTATTGCAACCCAAGTTTAGTAAATGTGGATAATTATGTGTTCGTGCAATTGGTAAAACTATGAGACATACAACGATGGAAATCATCGAATGTAAACTTACCAAGATAATATGTAATGGATAAACATTTCTATAGAAAGAAACATAGTCTGGGATGTTATTGATCAAACTAAAAACAGGTACACTATCGATTTTCCAGCACCAGATGGTCCGGCACATCGTTTGATCGGGAAAGAATTATGAACAGACTGATGAATCTCTTGCAGTCGCCACAAAGGTCCAAGCACATGGAACAACATCATTTCAATATTTTGTTTGATGGGATAACAAAAAATAATCAGTTTTGAAGCTTTGGTCCTGCATCTAAAATTCCTTCGACTCCAAATGACCACGATGTTGACCCCATAAATTTCAAGTCTTTGATGCAATAATTCGTTTCAAAACATCTTGTAATATTCTTTCTCTTTCGGTACATCCTGATTAATTCTATAGTACAAGAAAACTTGTGTAGTATGTCACGTTGTCTCCATTATTCGTTGTAAAAACTGGACTGTATTTGCTAAATCAATGTGTCATTTATATTTATAGACTGTATATTTCATATTAAGGTACAGTATTTAACAATTCCATTCATATGTAATATTTGTTTAGTTCAAATTTCAATAATTTTTTTCAAGATATAAGATGTGTATAATTAGTCGGTAAAAGTGTATCATTGGATTATTTTTATGTGGACCCTGTTGGTCCGGCAAAATGGATAATCCAGCAGTATTCTGGAACCTAAGGAGTCTAAAAATCGGAAATATACCCGTATTAGCTATTCGTAGGACAAATAACACCATATTTGGTTTACCTTCGTTTTTTTCCTACTCTCTTCTGCCTCCTTTCTTTATTATTTGTAAATACAATAAAGTGAAGTTATTTACAAAATAATAGTCGATAAAAATCATTTTTCAATTAGTGGTAATATAAAGTAATGATATTCTTTTGGTGTTTTAATCAGTTGCATCTAATTAATCCATGGTCGAAATCAGACTTTGTAGAGAAATATTTGAAATAAGAATACATTTATTATGTCAATAAAGCAAACGTGACAGGGCATTCAAATGTACACACATACGTAAGCATGAAAGTAAATAAATGAGGAGCCTGGTGGTAGACACGGCAAACATCTCCCGGGATAAATATACAAAAGTGATACCTAAGCTTACACAACATCTAAAATCCCACATTACGAAGTTACTTCCAATATTTACAAGTATCTTTTTTCTTTAACATTTTCAGCACCCAAAGTCTTTTTGCTGGTACATATAGACCAAGAATAGAATAATCAAGATTCTGCAAAGACATAATAGTATCACTGGATAGCAGGTACTAATTACTGCAGTGTGCTACGGACAAAATCAGGACAAAGCGTAAAATTCAAAAGGAGGGATGTTATGCAATCAAGTTCGTTGGTAGCGGAAACATTGATTAAGATCTTCGAGCGCAAAAGGAGTCAACTTGATTTGTAGCATTAACTTTTGTGATTTATCCATGAAGAAGTTTTGAATAGGAATAAAGACGATATGTTCCCTTCAGGGTTGCACCCCTCCCCTTAAAGAGATCATGAAAACAGCTGAGCCATGATTTCGAAGAATTGTGTACCGCAACTCTGGCCCTCAGAAAAGACACCGAACTGCCCACAAGAATAAGAAGGACACTTGAAGGCGTGTGTGTGTTTGCTGGTTAATGTTGGTCTGTCCGTGTCCACGGCTGAATGGCTCAGAGAAAAAGGCATGCAGACTATAAAGTGGCCGAAGCAAAATACGAGAAGCGACGGGAAGCAATGAGAAGCAAGGGCGAAGATATAATTTATCAGCAAATACTGTTCTAATCAATGAATAACTCAAGAATTACTCCTAAGCCAAACCCTATATTATTCAGTAATCTATCAGAAATTCCTCGTATAATTTATTAGAAATATATATATATATAGAGAGAGAGAAAAATTAAAACCCAAATCGAAAATAAGATATCATTTATCATCATTTACAGTTGAATAACGTCAAGCTTACCCCTAACCCTAATAATTATTTATTCAATTATTCAACTCAAATCTCTACTTAAAAGCGTTTTTTTGCTTCTCATTGCTTCTTGCATTTTTCTGAGGACGGATGATATGGTGGTTTATCAGGCAAAGCATCGAGCAATGGTGTTAAGAAAATGTATTAAAAAAGGGGGAGGTAATCAGAGGGACTGAAAAAAAGAAAGGGGAGAGAAAAAATCGACACAAATGCTCTGAAATTAAAAAAATCACAGTAGAGGATATATCATGAAGATTATCTTCTGCAATCCGATCCTGTGAGGATATTAAGAAAGGAAAAAAGAAATATAATAAACCAATATATACATATATGCATAAATACATATGTATATAAACACACACACACGCACAAGCGCTCACACAAAATAGTATGAATTGTGCTTATATGGATTGATGTTTGTTGAGCTTATTTTCAACGGATACTAATGTAGGCAGCCAGTGAGGATTGAACTCACTAGTCAGTAATACATATGTCTGGAGAGAGAGATTATTGGTAGAGTAAATTGAATCAGAATCGGCATACCTTGTTCAGATACTAGCCGAAGACATGTAAACTTAATTTGCACAAATGCTTCCGAGAAAGAAACAAAATCACATGCTCCAGCACTTAGTCTCATGGAAAGGTATCTTGACGATTGCCTTTCGTAAAACATTACATCACATGCCACGATGATTGACAGAGAAGTGAGCTACTGCCTCAGAATTTAAGGTCAACTTTACCATTACTACGGTAATAGAAGCTGCAATCCCCATTGTCGACATTGACAGTGGATATATAAACAAAATCTATCTCACTGTCCGTGAGGAACTCGTATACAGTATTTCCGATCATTAATTTTAAGTGGACGTGCGAATGCTCTAAATGATAGCAGCTTGGAAAATAGAATTCCGGAACCCAGTTAAATTTGTGTTTACTTCGCACTAATGACCTTGAGAAAGATATGAATCATCGTCAGATATAGATAAATAGTAGACCTTGCCTGGGTATGAAACCATTTTAAGGGACAGACAACTCCAAATTCTAACCAAGAAAATCCAATCAATCATCCAACATCGTGAGAGGCTGTCAATGGACGGAGTATCTTTCCGAAAATTTACAACTAATCAGGCTCCGCTTAAACTTTCTTGTGGATTAAAATGGTGGAAAAAACACAGGAAAATATACGACCACTATCTCTACCTCATCATATCGCAAGTAAAAGTGAAAGATTAAAAAAAGGTCAAGACATATGTGAAGAGTGAGCGAATTATTCAATAAATAAGAGTTAGTAGTCTACCTAGAGCGTGCTCCACGAGTGCGTGTGTATATATACATATACGTATATATTAGTTTTTTTTCTAGTGCATGTTTGAAAAGACAAAACAATCAAATATAAGGTGCAGCAAATAGTGTTAGAAAAAAGCATGGAATCAAAATTGGAAAGCGTAATAAAACATGTCTGGAAGGAGAAAATACAGATAAAATTGTGAGTAAAACAAAAGGTCTGTATAACAACAACCAAATGTAAACAACATCGGGCAAGGGTTCAAAAGTAAAAATACAATATACAAACTAAACACATAATTCCAAAAATATACAAAGAAATGATTAAGGATTATCAAAAATCTTTTCCTGATGGCATACGATATAAAAGATTTCTTTGCGTTCCTTCATTCGGCTCTATCAAGTTATTGGAACAAAATGGCTTCCGTGTTTTATGTCCAAATGTATGTTCTTCAAGACAAACGTTTTGCCACAGTGTATGAAGATTTGTTTTGTTACAACAGACATCAGTTCAATCACCTCTGGTATCACACAATTTAATGAGCTGTCATTGAGAATAAATAGCTGCAAAATGATGATAATATTCACAGAAGGATACATATCCAATGGTTTGTTCAGATAAATGAATATATATGCGCATATCTCATCATTGACATACATATATATGAAGGTAAATCAATAAGTCTGCAGCCTGATGCCGAGAAAACAGATCTTTTCCATGCAATAGAGATTTATTTTTCAAACCTATCATTTCTTACCAAATAAACTTAATCCAATGCTGAGAATCATATAAATCAATGAAAATTTCAGCTCAAAATCAAACTAAGAACAACATGGCAAGTTTATTGGCGCATATATATATATATATATATATATATATATATATATATATATATATATATATATATATATATATATATATGTATGTATATATATATATATATATATATATATTATCTAAAACAAGGGAAGAATATCTTTTTCAAAGATAGCGGACAGGAACTTGCTAAAAATACGTGAAATGTCAATTAAAAAAAATCTGTATGGAATGAGGGAGGGGGGTCAGTAAGTTTTTAAAAAACACCGGTAACACTTCACCTGATGGCCCGTTGATGCAAAATCAAAAATGTCCGATAAATGATACCAAATACCTACCTTCGTAGTCTTTAGGCACAGAATATACGTATTGATGAGAAATACCGATGGAAATTGGTAAGGCACCTGAAAGAACATTGCATTTCCTAGCCCAAAACATCTTAGGATGTTCAAATTGGCGGCCATCCTTGATTTTCAATTACCATTTCCTTGGAGTTTTAGTATGGTGCTCTTGAGACTCCATAGAAATGCATTGTGGAGAAAAAATAATCTTAATTTTCTCCCCATAGTTTCCTTTCAGAACACAAAATAACATTGATATGGCAGATATGACATTGACCTTAAAAACAAAGTTACTCTCCAGAAATGGACCTTCACACAGAAAAAACATGGAGAAAGTGTATTATACTGAAAGCTATGATCAGTAGGAGCCAAGGTATGTGTGTTTGGTATCTGTCGTCGGCCATCATTAATTGTGCATCCACGGGCGTGCCAACTTGTTGCCGGTAGTTTTTGAAAACCTCATGACCCAAACACTAATTTACAAAAATAGGTGTCATCGTTTGAATGTATGTGTGTCGGAGTACCAGGAATTTAGGTGGTTGGCCAAGTTTTTGTTTCCATCAATTGATGGCGCCTCTGTTAGCTTCATTTTGAGCAGAAACATTTCGCCCCCTTTGCTACTAAGTTTGAGTCATTTATGTTGTAAGCGCGAAAAGGTATGGATATAAGTAACCCTTTTTACTTTGGCAGATGAATGCTTAATTCATGTTGTATTGTCGGTTTGATGATAGCGTAGTATGTGTTTATAGGTTGTATATATATATATATATATATATATATATATATATATATATATATATATATAATACATTTCAAGCAGCTTCTGTCAAAACTATTTCTGTGAAGTAAAGCATTCGATGTGTTTGGGGTTGATTGGTTTCATTGTAAGCGGGGCTACTTGGTTCTTTGTAATTGTATGCAATTGAGGAAGAGGGGAAAACAATAAAACAGCAAAACAACAAAATGGAAAAAAAATCATTTGAGTCATCATTCTTTTCTTACTGCCCGTCAGCCATGTTCCACCTTATTACAATGCATCATTGATTCAACTTGTCCTAATAATAATGAAATAATACTATCTGTGCCTATTAGCAAGAGACCTAACTTACCAAATCAGACTAAACCAACAATCCTCATTGGCACACCTTTTCCAAATGTTTAAATGATGATATAATGGACTTAAATGATTCAGATTTAAACAACCCATCCAAAGGAAGTCTCTTTTCCATTTTAATTTTCGGGCACATCTGCATTTTAATGAATGAAATTCCCAGGGGGTTATAGCCATCCAAATGAAAAATGCACTAACTAACCCCAGTCTCTCTTATATATATATATATATATATATATATATATATATATATATATATATATATATATTATATATATTATATATATATATATATATATATATATATATATATATATATATATATATATATATATATATATATATATAGTTGTGTGTGTGTGTGTGTGTATTTATATATGTATGTATATGTGTGTGTACGTGTGTGTGTGCATATTTGCATGTGTACACAAGGGTGCTACCCAAAAGTTTGTGGACAGATTGATCAAAATCTGGTCGTCTGTTAAGTTACTTGGTATATCTCGTGTATCACCAGACATTTTAAACATCTTTCGAAACCACTTCTAGAATAAAGACATTTCCTATTATCTTCCCTTTTTCTGAAAAATCTGAAAAAAGTCAATTCATGCTTTGATTTCATCAAACTTCTGTGTAGCTCTTCCTCTTTATCCATATTTATTCTAAAAAAATGTAAACTGTGAAAAAGAAGAGGGAAAAGGAAAGAGGGAGAGAGAGTGAGAAATTTCAGATGCAAGTTATCTTCCGAACTAGATTTCTCCTGTCTTAATAGCCAAAATTCTTGATAGCAGCAATTTTCCAATTATTTTTCGAAATGATAACCATAATAATAGGACCATTGAAGAAGATTTGGAAACGATGAATATAATACTAAACGCGTTTTAACTACAAAATGACTACTTCAGAAGCTGGTCAGTTCAAACTTTCAATGAGTACATTTAGAGAGTTGTGGTAGGGGTATTAACTAAGATTAGCTCAACCTGGCACGAGGTCAAATGAGAGGAAATTAATTCTGAAAAAAGAAAATAGATCCCATCCAACACATTCAGACTGGAATGTATGTTTTTTTTTCTATTAAAATGTCAAGGACTAAATGCATACAGAAACTCATGAACAAAAGTTGATGGAAATTTGATTAGTGATTTGAGATGGGGTTTCGAGATGGGGTGTCATCTAGTGGTTTGATGGCATGTTTTGAAACACCCAATGGTGCCAATGGAAGTCCGAATGGAGATCAAGAGAAAGCACCTGGATTCATCAGAGACATTGCTTGAATCCCTTGTCAGCGGAAAGGGCCTAACAGGGTCAAAATCGGCAAATGCAACTGAAAACACATAGCATTGACTATAAACTTTATTCCTCAGATGAATTCTATCCCGACTGAAGATGATCACTGCAACTTTTGTACTGTGGTATCTAATAGATAAATTCGTTGTTATATAAAACTTGTCAGATTAACTGAGACGGTAAAATCACATGGTTATGATTTTTCATGTTATTTATATATATCGGTTTGGTTTAATGTGACTTAATAGACAAACAGTGAAGCCTTTAGTGTTGTTTTCTTTACGATTAAAGAACAAATTCAACAACTCAAACTTGGACTGTAATTTGACTATAGAGAAATTGTACTTACGTAGCGCTTGCCACTACCAAATTCAGATGTCTCCTTAGTGATAACTTCCCGATAAATAAAGCACCTCCCACTTGAAATAGATATCTTACCTATCCAGAACCAAGATGCAATTTCTAAACGTAGTTATTAATATTGGAAAGCTTAACCATTGCACACCCAATATCTCGCGTGATTTGTTCAATTTGAAGCGAAAACATCAAATAAAGAACGCCTGGCACCATTAAACGAACCTCGGGAAGTAAAGCACAACCAGGCGGAAATTTCGTTCTTATCTTGGCGTAACGGTTTTTCTTTGAATAATGATAAATCGTTATCCAGAATTTGTCTTGTTTACTCACCGATTGATTTGCTAATAGATGTTGTTTTTCTAGTATCAGTTAATTTCAGACAAACAGGAGCATTTTCAAGAAATGTTGTAGAGCCTAAACGGGTGACACTTTGCTCCCCGGAGAGAAATTTTCAGAAGAGATTAATTCTAGCCAAGTGTGTGTGTGTGTGTATGGGGGGGGGGGATTTCAGCAAGATGAGGAACGTATAATAAGCGATGTAATGATGGTTAAAATAACAATTCAAAATAGGGGAGGAATTCATGAGAGCTGGGATGGCAAGGGGAAAAATTAGATCTAGAATTCTGAAAACGATTGGTGTATGTGTCATTTCAAATACATCCACCATTTTTTAATTATATTCACTGGTGGGATCGATTGATCATTGATGATAATTAGATAGTTATAAGGTAACTGTTAATCTACAAGACTTTCGATCATTAGAGTATCAGTAATAATAAGATATACACTCTTCACATGTATCTTTTGTTATATATCTCTTATCTAAAAAAATGGCTCTTGTTGCCAATCAGTTCCTCTTGGAGCAGCTCAATCGAAATTGGCATACACACTCAATGGGCGTGAAGGATTGTTTAAAATCAAAAGGTTTTGAGGATTTTCTTTCAGGGTTCCAGAAGTCGAGGTTCTATCTACCATGTAACTATAATGTGAAACTGAACTCTTACTTTCCACTCAATATACGCAGATACGTTCGATTATTTATCATATTAATTTTATCATATATCTCCTATGAGATGGCTCTGTTATTCACAGCACCTCCTTAAACATTGGTGCACTCAATTAAATTTGGCAAACATACTCTATGGAACTGAGGGAATGTCTCGAGATAGAGCATTTCGACAAAAATGTATTAAAAGAGTTTCAGAGGGAATGTAACCATAATACTAAACTGAACCCTTACTTTCCTTTGAAAATGTACACATATAGATACCACTGGCGAGATTCAACTAATATATATATATATATATATATATATATATATATATATATATATATATATATATATATATATATATATATATATGTATATTGTGGCAAAGTGTCTACAATATTTCTCTGGCTTTCAATTCATATTGGGTCAGCATTAAGAGACTTTCTTCAGACAAAAGTTATTTGGACTTATAAATAGATTCCTGTCAGGGGCAATCATTTTCATTCTATGAAGCGGAACAGTCATGTTATTTAGGATATAGCTGTGCGGCTGCAGCTTCAATTCTGCATGCTTAGGTCAATGATCCCCAACAAGGTGTTTGCAGCTCCCCTGGAGGGGAATACGCAGCTATATTACTTGAGGTCCATGATTAAAATGACTGGTTACTGCTCATATTGCCGTTACCTTCAGTTAATGATAAGCGTTTCCATTAAAAGAAAAAAAACTGGATGTTGTGAAGTTAACACCGTAACATTATGTTCCCCTACCTTTATATTCCCCGATTTCCATCCCTGCTTCTATATAAGAGTCCAATTTGATATTAAGTACGGCGATATAACATCATCATATGTGAATCCAAAATACGTTTAACTGTAACCTAACGTAGTGCTGTTTGGACGATTATAATGAGATCACATGAATATAGAGCAGTGAAAAGTCTTCAGCTATAGTATTTAGAGCTCAAAAGAGAGTCAATGCCTTATGACCTCGTGAATAACTCGTGCTGTTGGATATGCAAAGAAAATGAAAGTCAAAGACATGAAAAGAAAGAAAATAATAAAGAAAAGTAACCCATGGAAAGTCAACGGTTTCATTTGAAACAACCGTAATGAAACAACCTGCAGAAATTCCACGATTCAGTTTCAAACAACCACCATGCAATGAAGTTGATATATGAAGACAAATAATGTATAAAAGTATATATATAGCAAAGATATGTAAATAATATACAGAGATAAATAATGTATAAATATACATAAATAATGGGGACATAAACCATCTATAAATATAAATAAATATAAATATTATTCGAAGATTCATGAATACTAAAGATTCGTGAAGATCAATAAAGATAAATAATCTGTAAAGTTATACGAATATCAATGAAGAAAATATCATATAAAGATATGTGTAAATATTCAAGATAAATGATATGTAAAGATACATAAATAGAAAATGGTAAACGGTGATGAAATAAATAATAAAGATAGATATAAGAGATATCAAGTTGTACAAGGGAAATAATATCAATGTAACATTGAACAGAAGAGAAAATGATTCGTAAAGATATACGAAGATAAATAATGAAGTTGTATAAGATGAAAATGTATAAACAATATATTTACATTGGTTGCAGGTTAGATTCTTACTGCAGCTCCGTTCTCTTTAATTGTCTATACATATCAAGTTGTCTACATCGAATGATACATTCACCGTGTAATAACGTATGCATATATACATACAAAGAGAGGTAAAAGAAAGTTTTAAGAATGATAAAAGTATATAAATGATAAACATGAAATATATATTAAAGACGTTAATGTGGTTAGAAGAAATGTTGGGAATATTATCAATATAACTATGAAAAGGAGAAGCAAATAAATTATGAAAATCGTAATTGGAAGCCTCATATTAGACACGCTATTAATGGATTGGCCGCTGGTTTTACACTGAATGCCTCATCTATATGAAATTCAAGGTTATTCTGATCGTCGAGATAAAATTTGCTCTTATCAGAATCTGTCAACCAAAACTGCCTTCTAAACTGTCAACATTGTTTCTGCAATTTCCAAGATAGTCTAGCCGGCTGATAAAGAATGTACCACGTCTATAGTTTGCTTCAATGGAACTAAGGGATGAAAATTTAAATATCACATCCTTATTATTTCTAAAAAAGGTCACCGAAAGAGAAATATCTACGAAGTTTGATTTCAGACTGTGAGAGGAAAGTATGATTAACTATAAGGTTCGATTAAGAGAACAAAAATTAAGATTGTTTTGTTGGCTCTACTCATAAACAAACCAGCCAAAGGCGACAACCAATGTATCCGAATTTTTTCAAAAAGAAGGCGTAATATTTTATCAGGATGGAGTTACACTGAGTATATTGGGTGGCCAGACGAAAGAAACATCTTGGCTGAAAAGTTTTCATCCATCCGCTTTATTCAGTGATTCGCTTCGGGCTTATATACATTCCGATCATTATAAGGAATATTCTCGATGACGAAAATGTCAATGCTCTTGGGTAGTTCTTTGCTGAGAAAGAGAGAACGTTCAGGAAAGATGAAATTACAAAGATGGCAGATGATCGTGGGAGAAAACTTTAGCTATGTGGTCGAAATTTCAAAAAGATGTCTCCTTTTAATAAACCAAACAAACTTCTTACATTTAAGAAATAAGGCCCTCCAGGCTTTCAAATCTCTAGCTTCGTCTTTGGTCCTTGACGAACATAAGGTTATACACATTTGATTGAAGGAATTAAATAAAATTCAACTGTCGCAGATGATAATATTTTCAGGTGATACTTGTATAAGATACACATAGCGAGGAAATCACATTACAGAAAATATTGAAGAGATACCAAAGAAGTATAGTATTTTACAGATGAATAAACATATAAAAGTATTCTCTGACTCTTTTCGCTTTTACAAAAAAGTGCCAAAATCGAAAATATCGTTTGTTTTGCAGCAAACTGCTATAAAGGTAGTGAGTACCTCTTTCTTTTTTTCTTCTCTATCTCTCTTACATCTTAGTCTCTAATACTTCCCACCACTCCCACCTAACACAACTTACATCATCATTATCAGGTTGTTGAGACGCTATAAAATATCCTTAGAAATTAATGGTAATCCCTTTACATTTCGGCTTACAGAAGATTTTTTTCTTATGGGAATGTCCTCCTTTCAGGTAGGAGGAGGAAACCTCTGGAAACCTCTGCAAACAAACACACACACACACACACATACATATATATGTGTGTGTGTGTGTGTGTGTGCGTATATATGCATATATTTATGTGCGTCTGTGTATGTGTGCGTCTGTGTGCGCATGACGTTTTTTTTATCTAGCTCTTTCCAAATTTCAATGGAAGCCCTTCAAAATTTATGAGAAAGCTAATGGAGGGAATATAGATATTTTTGCATGGTCTTTCGCACTATTTCATCTGCCGTCAATACTCTCAAATCACTTTTAGAGATCTATCAATCTACCTATGTATCTATGCATGTGCGTAAATGATGGTAAAATGTTATGCATATGATATTCTAAACTCAATCTAAGTTCGTACGTATATATGTATGTATAACCTTGACATTATGCCAGTACAGTTAATTCACTCGAGAGATTATTTAATATCAAAGTATTGAAAGTACATTAGGCCATTAACAGTTAGACTCAATTCTAAACATTGTAATGATTCATCCTTGTGTTTGTTTAAGATTCATCTATAATCAAAGGAATTGCACCCAATAAAGAAATGAATGACATTCTCTAATATCTCAACCCTCGAGAAGTGTTCAGGCTGACGCCAGAGCTGGCTCGATTGTCAAATGCAATTCCGAATGATGATACTTTCAAAAAAGTCTGGTTAGTTGCTTGATAGAAACTGTCACATGAACAATGTCTTTTGGCAGCATTCTCTGTTAGGGATGATCAATTACAACATTTAAAAAGGGGTGGTCAAGGAAAAAATTTCTTATCTCACCTTCTGTTGGATAACTAAAAAGTCCAAACTTTCCGAACACAAGCGTGAACACCGTCGAACAAAATTAAAGTACCGATTTACGCTGTAAATTGGACGCCATCTAAGACCTTTTTAAGGCGTTTAAAAAAAACAAAACAACGCGTTTTCCAGACATAATAAGGAGTAAATATTTAATTATTCAGCCCTCTAACTCCATTAGTGCTGTCTGTACGCATGGTATATACATGCATAGCCAGCCAAGCAAGACCAACTTGAGAACTGAAGAAACCTATTTTGGTAGTTTTGTTGAAAGTCTTGATTGTTGATTTCTCGTATAAAATAGTATTCTTTATGAGGCTGTTGCATACAAAAAATGTATACATGTTATCTCTTTGTCCAGTCTCTTCGTGACTAGAACCTTCTTTTCTTTAGATACTTCATAGATCGATAGTATCTAGATGCATTTAAAAAACAATCTGATTAAATGTATCCCAATCCGTATTTTAATCATTAGTTTGAAGTTGAATAAATAAACAAAAATTCTATAAGATAATCCTGCTTTCGTCCCGTCGATGCATATATTTAGGTCTTCAGTACTAATTTTCGTTCGAGAATTGCAAATTCTGTTTCACAAGGACAATGCCTCTCATTGCACAGAGAGAGAGAGAGAGAGAGAGAGAGAGAGAGAGAGAGAGAGAGAGAGATATAGAGAGAGAGAGCTGTTTACTTAATGTCCATTGTTTTATCAGACATTTTGTTGAAAATAAGCCTTGAATGAGAAATCTTGTGGCGACTTCCAAATCACGTGAAGTTACGAATGAATATCAGAATAGAAAAAAAAAGGACTTTCGTCGCACTCTATGGCATATGTGATTGTAAATGATATCACCCCTGTCGTTTATAATTCTGATCAAATAGGTAAATTAAAATGACCTTTCTTATTCGTGGTTTTAGTTACCCGCAATCAGCCCCCCAAATAAACAATTCATTGGTTTCGCATTATAAAGGTCTCGAACCACAATAGTTGTGATCCTGTCAACTCGGTTATGCCAAAAAGACGCCATAAAGTGCCTCCTTCAAGTTAAAAGGTGAGACTCATCAACTTTGATAATAATTCTATGCTGAGGTTCCTAAGATCCACAACAATAACGTATCTTATTTCTATCACACAACTTTTATTAGAATCCTGACATGCATAAAATTCGGCAAGCTTATTTTATAGGTAAGCCCCTTGATTAAGATCAATACAACGCGTTGCATGGTTAGGAAAGATCTATCTGTCTTTTTATTAAGGCCGAAAATAAACCCATACTAATCCCAACGGCTGACACCACTTTAGGACAATCGTTTCGTTCCAGAAGATTAACGGTCGGCTAAAATGCTTATCAATTTTTTCAAAGAGACGTCTTCGGTATTGTTTTCAGTAATTATCCAGATTACAATTGCCAAGTGCACATAAGCATTCACGTTTTCCAATAAAGCAAGATGGTCTCTAGCGTCGAGTTATGGTAAGCAAGATAGTCTTCATAGCGGAGTAAAGGTTGATAAGTTTGTCTTCATCATGGAGTGATGCTTAACAAGCCTGTATTCAACAAGGAGTAATGGTTACCAAGTTAGCCTTCATCGTGGAGATATAATTAACAAGTTAGTCTTCAACGTAGAGTAATGGTGAACAAGTCAATCTTCAACGGGAAGTAATGGTAAATAACTTATTTTTCATCTTGGAGTAATGGTCAACAACTTAGTCTTTAATGCAGAGTTATGGTAGACAAGTCAGTCTTTATCATGGTGTAATTGTGTGCAAATTAGTCCTCATCGTGGTGTAATGGTTAACAAGTTAATTTTCAACTTGAAGTAATGGTAAGCAAAGCAATCTTCATGAAGTCGGCAAACAACCTTTTCATCTGCTTTATTGTTGAATTATACAACTTCGAAATGGTTTTATTTGAATTATCTCGATACAGACTTTTGATATTGACATATGATAAATTTTAACGTTTTATTATTCACACTTTTCAATATTCATTTTGCCTATTTTGATTTTTCTCAATTTCATATTTTTAACCTTAGAATTCGGGGTGTTAGAAGGGATGAGAGCTTTGAAAAGAGTAAGATTCTCCGTTGTAGACTCTGATCAATTGATTGACTTTGATCTTTACATGTCACAAACTCGACACACTCGGTAAACAAGTAAACAGGCTCATTTTCTGTAGTATCTTTTTCTTTGGGGTAACTATTTTGTGGTTTGAATTCTACAAACGTTTAGATAGCGTCTCGTTTATGATTACATATCCATATCACTTGTTTCCTATCAATCTATGTATACGTATACACATATATTTTTTCATGTATATATTTTTGTGAAGGTGAATAACTTTTCATGTCTTGAGAAGCCCCAAGTACGTGACAAATCATTACATAATCTCAAGACATCGTAGTATAATCTACTACTTCGCTCGTAACAATATGGTAAAATAGCTCGCTAAACATTATCACAAGGTTTGAAGTGCCCAGGCAAGGGATTTACTATTCATAGCCTAGACTTGCATAAAGCCGTAATTGTGAAATATCCAGTGAAGATCGGACAACTGCAGTAATAGTAGCCTGCTAGGTTAGCTTTCTAACCATTACACATCGGATGAACGGTCAAAATACTCGCTGAGTTTGGCTTGAACTGGCTTAAGACTATAAGTATCGGGAATCCTGAAAGGATTGAAGTCTCTGAAGTTAAGATCTTCAAGAATACTCTTATTACATTACGTCACAGCAGCACCCTTTTATGCTATCTATCAATTTGATTTCCAAAAAGCATTAAATTTCGACTAATTAAGTTTTAAATTCACACACTCGTGTAAGTATATCAATAAGTTCAGAGCTTAACGATGAAAAGATATCTATTTTATACAAAAATATCTACTTTTTAACGTTATCTCTATCCTTGTTTATGCACTTAATTTAGAGTTGAATATTAATCACATATATCGAACATTATACAATGGAGATTTCAGAGGAAAACTAATAACATCACGATTATAAAACTTGAATTCAGCTGGGCCATAATGTAATTTGATGATTTCACATAAACTTTAGCAAAACAAAGGTCATATTCAACAAACGTCTGGAATCAAACGCAAAATAATCAAGATCGAAAACGCAAAGCTGGAGAAAGTAGATTTCTACATCAACCTAAGACAACAAATCTCCATGAGATCCTCGGAAGAAGGAATCATGCATGAATCACTCTAAGATGGCAAGCTCAACTTTCAAGAACAAGAAAAACCCATTAGTTATATAAAGAAGTTGTATACATCCAATGCATCCTCCTGATAGTCACCTGCTGGGCTAAAACGTAGAACTTGACCAAGAGACTGACCCTCAAACTCATAAGCACACAACATCCACACAAAAGAATCATGCTCAACCTCGCAAAGAGAGATCAGAAGACAGCACAATATATTAAGGAAACAACAGGAGTCCGAAACATCATAGAAACAATAAAAAACTCAAATGGCAATGGGCTGGTTGTGTTGCAGCCAACCGATGAACATCAAGACTCACAAAATGGATACCCACATATCAAATATGGAACAGGTCCCGGCAGAATATGAGATTGCAAGATGAACTAGACGGATTCACAAAACATTGGCTCTGCGTCACCCACGATAGAGAGATATGGCAAATCTTAGGGAAGGTCTATGTGCAACGACAGACGATGAAAGACTGATAATAATGATCACAACTAATATGTGATGGACCTATATTGAGTACTCATTACATTCTGCTTCCAAATTTTGCCCCCGAACTGAAATCTTTGAATCGATTTCTGCAGAAGATCTGCGAGCATCAATTGCAACCGCTTGGGAAGAATTATGGAAAATTAAACCTAGATTAACGATTCAAACCCTTTCAGCAAACCTTGCAGTTTCCCTTGTGAATATTTCTCGTCATTCGACTGTGAGAGAGAATATGAAAAGTTGATCAAACGAAATTCACAGCGATTGACTGATAATCAGAAACTATCGGTTTGAGGTGCATTCATTCTGGTTACTCGCAGCAATATCTATTCTTTTCTCAATAACATTCAAATATTTGAATTTTTCTAATGAGAAAGACCCAAGAACGACGATACAGTAAGAATTGTACAAAATAGACTTTCAAGAATTCATGCTCTTTCAGCAAATCTTAGTGTGATAGAACGATGAAGTTTTATCAAAAAGCCATACGGTTTTTACTCTAAATAAAAATATTGCGAAGCAATAGAACAGTCGAGTCAGTAACAGGAAATCGAGATGTATTTCTCGAGTCTTTGACTGAAATCGGTCATTTGGGTGCAATAGGAAAGAGGTGTATCAGAAACTGAGTCGCTTTGAGGTTATGGATTAATACCCACTTGCAACAATAATCATCTATTCCTGAAACGTATCATTAATTGTGGTGAAAAAATACAGTTTCCCTTATTTTTAGTTGACAAGCTCTGCTACTTCATGTGTTACTCTCTAAATCTTTACTTTTATCTATGTAAAAGTCCTCAGAGATGTTTTCATGAGAAAAAGTGAGATTTCTAAACATCGATAGACACAGAAGAATGATTTCACATTCTGTGAAAATTACATCTCGGAAGTTCAAAGATGCATGGAGCAAGATGTCCGGTGAAGAAAGCAGTGAGCCACAAAAGCCATATTGATTAATGCTAACTCGGAAGATTAAACATACAAATCCAAAACAATTTTCTGTGTTAATCACACCGTCAAACTTAAATAGAGAAATTGGAACTTTACCGAAATGTGGAGGAGGGAGCATCGATTGATATTTCTTAATGAATTCCGCTCGTTACGATTTTCATATTCGTTCAATTTAGATTGCTTTCTGGCATGCACAGTCCGTTGAAGGAAGCAAGACAGCCAAATTAGCGAGCATTTGACTGAATTGATCTAAAAGTAACTCTATTATAGAGAATCGTAGGCGTTGCATGGAGACTATAACGATGGCTTTATAAAAACGGAAAACGCTACAACTTAAATAAATGTCTTCTCAATCTGCCTATGCTTCAGAATTGATCATAATCAGAGGAATAAAGGTATATGCGTAGTTGTAAACCAACTAACACACGTACATGCATGCACAGGCACAAAACACAAGCAGACATACACACATATTTGTGTGCCCATGCATGTATGTAAGTACCTATGTGTTTGTGTATGTATGTTTGTGCGTGTGTATACGTGTGTATTACTATTGAAATTACCGACTCTTAGGCAAAAATGTCAATGATTTTATCAGAAACCGTCCACCAAAAGTATCAAAATCAACATAGTCAACATCAGCATATGTTTCTTCAGTTATTTCATTGGGCTTGCTGGCTAGCTGGCAATGTATGTACATATGTGTCACCCATACAAGCCACAGCAATATATATATATATATATATATATATATATATATATATATATATCGAATTGAGCACTCGGGAAGAAAGTGAATTATGACGTATACATAATAAAAAATATCGCTTAATCATGGCCTATAGTCCGCCCAGTTCTACGTTGAGCAGAGGTCTGGAGCGAAGGTTTTGATAATAAATATTGGGTCCGTACCTACACTGAAGAGTTATAATTCGACGAAATAGCTGGCTATAGATGACGCTATATATATATATATATATATATATATATATATATATATATATATATATATATATATATATATATATATATATAAATATATAAAATCTAGAACGTTTCGAGCATTAAAAAATACTTTTTTAATGGATTTTATATTCGTGTCAGTTCAGTCACCCACTTTGCAATATCTGTCAATGCAATTTTTGTAATCTTCCAAAGTATTTTTTCTGTGTTTTCCTATACTTTATTATCATCGTACGATGTAAGAATTGTCTCAGTGATTTTAAATACACATATATAGAAAAGAGTACATTTTATACGTATAAACCATCTAGACACATCGATAATTCAGTGGTGTATTTATGAGAGAAGCATTCATTCTACACCAAAAAATATTTGATTTTCAATAATCCTTCCCTATCAGTGCACATTAAGTAGCATTTCACATAGATTGAACGTTATGTAGTGAAAAGTTCAGATCAAAATCTGGCTAATAATTGTGTAAAGCTACGGATTTATTGTTCATTGTATATAACACACTCACACACAAAATCACATGGCATGCGTGCAGACATACATACACGCACATATACACACGGTGCTAGCTCACACACACACACACACACACACGCGCGCGCACATAGACATGTGTATAGATACATAGATACGAGTGGTAAATATTCAGATTCTTTTTGTCTCTCTTTCATTCCTGCTCTCAGTATTCATTTCTTTCCATATCAATGATAGCTCTAATTGTTCAGAATTGTACTAGCCTTTTCTTGCATATTTCTCTTTCCATGGACTCCGTGTCTTTCCTCGCTCTGGAAATTTTTTTGTTTTAACCAACGTCTCAAATACTGCATTTTGCTTGTTCATTTTGGCAGTTTTATATCTCACTCTCTCAATACTTCTTTATCAAAAGTCAATGATCGTTCTCAAGATCAAGACTCCCTTGATAAACTTGAAATGATCTGCATATTAATTAACAACAAAAAAATAGGCAAACCGATTTTGCACTCGAATAATGTTTTCTGATGTCACTTTGAGGCAGATATCCCCCACCCCAGAAGACTCAAGCTACCTCGAAGGCCCATCCCTATCATCAGTTATCTTTTCCACCGTTTTATTGATAGCTAACCAAGATGATGATCAACTAGAGCCATCCGGGGATGCATCAGCGCAAGATTTTTCCATTACGCTCGAACAGACAGCAAAACTTGGAAAATGGAGATTAGCATCTTTCTCAGAAAATGAGAGAATTCTCGTCACTGAAATTTTGCACTGGAATTTTATACAGCCAAATTTGTATATATGAAGTAACGAAACTCGCCCAAACAGCAATAAAAAAAATTCAAGAATGTCTTCTCATCATTTTTAATAGTCTTTAAAAATATTGTTACCGAAAACCTTTAATATAACGATGAAATATTTCAACTCCTTGATTCACCTCAATCATCTGAATTGAAAATGACAATAGAATGTTTTATCCTGCTGGAACTAACCTAACAAGATTGTAAAAAACATGACAATAAACAGTTTTCAACCAGTAAACTCACCCAGCGATATGGCCAGAAACATGTCAATAAGATGTTATGATTACTTGACTAAACCAGGGAGATCGCAAATGAAACCATGGAAAGAAACAATCGCAATAAAAGATTTTGAACTACCAGTCTCATCAAACAAAAAAACTTACAATAAAATGTTTTTTACTCCTGGACTCACCCAACAAGAAGGCCAGAAGCATGACTATAAAGTTTTTCTATAACTAGATTCAACCAACGAGGCAGCAGGAAAGATGACAATTAAATGTTCCAACAATTTAGAATCAACATGGAAAAAAGAAATGTGATAATACAATGTTTTTCTAATACTGGACACGAAACGAGAAAACCAGAAGCCTGATAATAAAACATTTCTAGCTATTGAACACGGTCAACGATATGACTTAAAACATGGCAATAAAAGGTTTCAATTATCAGAATAATCCATGGAGAAATCAAGGAACATGAGGATACAATGTTGTTTTTTTTCTAATACTGGATGCACCTAACGAGGAAGCCAGTTTTAGAAAATTCTATTTTCATGTTTGATGACTCATCGAGCAGTATTGCTAGAAACATGACATTCAAACATTTTCATCCAGTGAAATCACCCAAAGAGATGGTAAAAACATGACAACAATCTTTTTCAAATATTGTACATACTGAACGAGAAAGAAAGATATATGGCAATAAGAATCCTTCATTACTGGGCTTACCCAAGGAGAAGGCAAGAAACATTATAGCAAAATGTTTTGTGATGACTAAATTCAGACAACTAGCATTAGAAGACAAATCAAGAATTATTTACTAAGATGAAGATTTGTTAATCAAATTGAGAACGTCAAAAGCTTTATAATAAACTGATTCATACCCGCTCAAAAAGTGAATATTTGGAAGGGTCTTTATGGTATGTGGAGCAGCCTGCCATAATTGCCATGTTATATGATTTTCTGTCCGTCGTACGAAACTTTTGCTTCGAAGTATTCCGGTTTCTTCTCTTCAGTATTGTTGATTAAGATATTTCATATCTAGATTTAGACCTACAAATAACTAGTAAGAAAATATACTCTTTTCTAAAGATCATTTCACATTGATGAAAAAATATTTCTCGTACCTCCTTTTCCGATGGAAAAAATAATCGTAAAAAATCAGTTGAAAAAGTAGAAAATAGGCGAATATAATCCCTTAATTTGGTTTTGATAGAATGAAGAAAGCCAAAGGAATACCCACAATATTTCTATCGTTTATTCCTTGACCTGTCTCATGAAAATCTCCAGAAGATTTAAACTTGAAATAATGAGACGCTGTTGTTCGTTTATGATGTCGCTAATAGTGATAATCATAACAAATGTCGTCGTTAATAGTAACCACAGCCAAACAGATTGAAAAAAAAATGCTGTTACATTATCCTTGCTATTATTTAATTCAATTTTGTTCAACAGAGCATTTCGTCAGAACACAAGCACAAACTCTCTATCTCTATCAAAAAATAAATAAAATATAAATCCACTCCCGTGAAAGCTGGTGATGCAGTATGTTCGGGCAAAAAACTATATCCATTTTAGATGAAGTTTTATTGCAAGTCAGGCAACATCCCCCTGTATCGAGAACCGAAAATCCAAACGACTTCAATGGCGGGGGAATATTTTTCGACGATGGACCGTAACGCGCTGTGTACTGCGTCTACAGCAAACGGTAGGAACGTAAACTGGAGGACTCATGTCGGGATTCAAAATCGAACCTTCATTTTCCTTCCCCGGTCGACAAAAAATATATCGATACAACTTTGAGGACCTAAACAAAATCCTCACTCAGAGAGAGAGAGAGAGAGAGAGAGAGAGAGAGAGAGAGAGAGAGAGAGAGAGAGAGAGAGAGAGAGAGAGAGAAGTTAATCAGTAATTTTCCCACCGACGGCCCGTAAACTCTCCGTAGACATCCTACTACTCTACTCTTCTTCTTTGGTCTGCACTTCTTCTGATCAACTCTCGTTCCATCTGGACCAAACTTTGGTCCTTTTAACTCATAGACAAGAATCCTTTTTCTATCGCTATCTCCTTTATTTAATCAATTTATACCCACTTCTTTTACCTGATGCTGGAACTGAATGATTATCCCCCCTTTTCTCCTGCCCTCTTTCGTTTCTCACGCCACTGAACTTACTGTCTTATCGTAAATCATTTTTAATTCATTGGCTGTGACTGGCTATCTATCTGCATTGGTTCCAAGCGACCACGCTTCATCTTGTCAATAAATTAATGTTTTTATCATCCTTTTGGCGTCAGAAAAGGGTTACTCTGTAACTTCCTTATATTTGACCCAATACGTGAGTATATACATGCAGAAATTATCTTCAACAAAAGCGCTTAAAAAAAAGTATTAAAGAATAAAAATGAAACATCCAATTAAATAGTCCCGATCAACACTCATATTGTAACATAAGCTCCCTTGTTTCTTCTCATGCTCGCAATCAGTTTTTCTAACATCCGCATCCCTGAATGGATTTGGCTAAACTAAGTGATTATTTCATCTCTCAACTCACAATATTCCAAATTATCGAAGATATAACCAGAATAATTTCTTTTCTGCTTACTATTTATATTTAGAAAAGCGATGATCATATTGAGAATATTTGTTTTTACTTTTTGAACGATAAAGCATCGAAGGTTAATGATTAAGATTGTTAAGTTGAATTCTTCCTTATCTCCAGTGGAACAAGTTGATGGGTTCAGGCTGCATTGCATATAATGATAAGTAGAAAAAACATGCTTATTTAACTTAACGACCTCGCTAATGACACCGAAGGACGATTTGAGATTTATAAAGATTTTTGATAAAACCAATTAACATATTGAAATGGCATAGAAACATATATTCAGTCAAGTGCTACAACCATCTATTATGCGCATTTATATGAACAATCATCCACACACGAGAAGCCCAGACATTACAGAAACGTGAATATGTTTGTGTAGCGGATCCTTTATTTCAGCACATCATCTCAACTTGATGTTTAATGTTGAATGTACCGAGCACTTATGGAAATGAACCCGTCACACATCGTAAATTTGTACTATGATGTACTATATTATATTGTATACCTGATTTGTATTGTGTATATATAAATGTGTGTGTGTGTGTATATATATATATATATATATATATATATATATATATATATATATATATATATATATATATATATATATATATATATATTAGGTTGGAGCAAAAAAAAATTGCGATTTCTGTTATTTTGAATTTCGATGCTATTTCAGAATAAAGTCTAATTTAACTACGTTGGTGGAGTATTCCATTTTGAAGTCTGAATTACGCTGTATTTAGCTGAACGTTTTTTTCCGACATTTTTTTCTAATTTATTTGAAGTTGTCAAATCAAAGATGGTATAAAAGTACATTTGAGCAATTTTGTTGTATTGGCGTAAGGCAGCGGAAACTACTTGCAATATCAATCAAGTGTTTGTCTGACGAACCGCCAACGAATATCGACTCAAGATTGGTTCCTAAAATTTTGAAACGAAGACGAGAGCATTGAAGACGTGAAGGCCCTTCTTTGATTTTTTCGTCACCAAAAACAAAAGGGCTCGTTTGGGTAATATGACAAGGTACTCCAACAAACCAATAGTTGCATTGTTCAGTAACTTAAGGCTTGCAGTTCCACTGATGGGCTTTTGAACAGGGCATTGGATCATGATATGCACATACGCAGGCATCAGTGGTCTGAGTTCCGACCTTGTTTTGGCACAACCTGATCTTATGCAGTTCGAGTTGACCAAACCCTTCCGTAGGAGGTTGTGTCCGAGGGGGATTGAGTTGACTCAGCGATGTAATTTTGACAGATGGGATGATGCCACTGACCATCGCTGGTTTCACCGATTCGACATCCAAACGTGATTAAGATCTGGTGCAGGTTTCTCTGCTGAAGAGTGGAAATGGCTTTATTTCAATAGAAAGCCATCATTGATTGGACCCTCGCTAAACAACTGGAGAAGTTGCAGATAAACTAAACTTCGACCAATCAGTAGTTGTTCGACATTTGTACCAAATTAGAAAAGAAAAAAAAAAAAAAGAAAAGAAAAAAAATCTCAACACATCGTGCGAATGACTGAATGAAAAGCTGAAAAAGCTAGCAGGTCAAATTGAACTTATTAGGTTACGAAACTTTGTCTCAGCTACCTCACGTACCAGATCTCTCCTCGACAGATTACAATTTTTTCAATCATTTCGACCACCCCCTGCAAAGAGAGGCCTTCAGCATCTCAGCAGCATCTCAAAATACTTTCAAAGAATCCATTCGTTCAAGGAATCCAAAATTCTGTGAACTTTATTCTTGTTTGCAAAAAACGCGTAGATTCTGAAGGTTCTCATTTTGATAAATAAGTTTCATTCTTAACTGGGATTTACTACTTTAAAGTTAATGGTTAAAACTGCATTTGTTCCTGCACTAACCCAACAAACACACACACACGCACACACACACACACACACACACATATATATATATATATGTATATATATATATATATATATATATATATATATATATGTATATATATATATATATATATATATATATATATATATATATATATATATATATTGTTGGTTTACTTGATATATGAAAAGAATTATTGCTAATTATGCTAACTGTTTAAAAAATACTTATTGCTAACAAAGACAACAGCATTTTGGGGGCTAAAAAAATGTCTATAAGAGTAACTTGACCCAAGGAATAACATAGAATAGGTGGCACGGACGTGTCAATTTAAGGTCAAAAGCTACTTTTTCCGCCCTAGTATATAAACGGATGGAATACGAAAAATGGAATCGGCGAAAAAGGTTCTAACTCCAAGGATAGAGATTTAATTTTTCTTTTTGATTTTATGTGTTTTCGAATTATTAGACTATAAAACCTTCCGGAAATAAGTCAGTTTAAAAAAAAGGAAGGATTCACAAGTGGGGTTCTATTTTCAATGTAACTCTAAGGCTGAACTGGACACTTACGTTCCATCCATCGTAGGAAACAGCAGATTTGAATTTCAATTTTCCCAGCGCTTATGCCAATTTAGAAGTATTTTTAAAAAGTAATCATTGCCCAAACTCTAACCCCAGCCCCAAAGAATAAAACATGAGATCTATGTAATGGTATGCTTTAAACCACACTGACGCCAAAAATGAGCTTTGAAAAATTTAATTAATCGAAGGTGATACTACTCGAGAGTGCACACTGGTCAGAGCAGGGCTACCTAGGAAGGAGTGCAGGGCCAACCGTACACCCTTATATAATTCTATGAAATCTGTATAAAATATCATTTGATCAGTTCAACACATTAGTATTGACCGACAAGCCTTTGTTATCAACAGTCTCATACTCTGCATGTGAGCCAAACTCACGGATGCAACCATTATATCTGCCAGGGTAAAAATTAGCAGCGGAAGTAAAAATTCTGTTTTCTTTCTGCTCTGTCCTCCTTGAGCTTCCCGCCAATTAGTCAGAGCTGATCCAAGATTTAAGCTTCGAATTGATCCAGGAATTGATCTGGCTCTTGGTGGAGCAGCTTCATGCCAACAGAAAATTGGATCTTGTCTCTTTGCCAATTTTGCGATAGCACAATTTCCTGTAATCTTTTTTTGGTAAAGAACTGCTTAATGTTTTTCGGTTTAATTGATTCCAGAATCATCTACCAAGGTTAAATAGATAAAGGGTGAATACTGGTACGCACACATACGTATATACGCGGATGCGTATTGCATATATACAGAGTTATCCATTGATATTAGCGGAGGTTAGAGGCACCAAGAAGCATGAATACGAGAATACGCGTAGAATTTTTTGTTTTCATCCCCAACCCTTTCAGTCCTTAAAATCTAAAAATCTTGTGCCATAAACAATAAGCAAACTCTTTACCGATCGAAAATAGTAGATGTTTTAATGAATAATTGAAATTTTGTAAATCATGCAGTAGAAGTTTTAAAATTCAAAACTTGACGTCATCATTTCTGGTGATAAGTCCGTTAATTATGGCAGAATCAATACTTTTTTTTGTCAAAGGCGTAAAACAGTCTTAATCTGCTGAGAAATCTTTTGTGAGTGCTCAAAAGTATCTTTTGTTTTTTTTCTATTTCTAACTATATACTATTGCCCTGCAGTTATAAAATTGAACTTTAAAAAAAGATATTCAATCATTGCAATACGTTTTCAAAGGTCGTTAAAAAGTATATGCTAGTAAAAACAATATACAGTTGATCAACAAGAACATGAATTCCAGAAAAATACAGTTCAGTGATTATTAACAATATTTTCCCCTTTTAAAATCTTTGTTGTTTTTTATTGCAACTTTTGTTAGGCCAGATAAAATTTGAAGAAGCGACAAATACTAAGGTGAATGTAAATAGTAGCATAAAAACGGAAAAAAAAATGTAATATCGATTTTTGATACTTCATCACATAAAAAATAAATGAAATTTTTTTTATCACAGCACAGTGAATTGGGAATAAATGACTGAATACCGTATGACCAACTCATTCACGAGAGTCTAGTCCGTATATTAATCGGGATTATATTGTCTTCATAAATGAAATGATGACACAAATATTGTAACGACGCATATATGATCTTTCCTATTCATTCCCTTATTATGTTTTGCTTATACAGTACCAGTACAAACGTATAAGTAATAGTGATATACGTTATATGTTGCGATTTGTCCATTAAGAGTGATTCAAATCGAGTGTATCAAAATGATATTTTAAAATTTTACCGGATTTTCACTTATTTACAAAATGGATAAGGAGAAACAACTTTCTATTCCAAATTTTACTGATATTTTGCTTGATAGGAGACGACCTTTTTCTGACTAATAATATTGAATCATCGTAGCCATAATCATTGACCAAACAAGAAAGATGGCAATGTATTCTTCCCTTTTTACTAGGTGGTGTTTGTTGTGTCTGCGCTTCCGGACAAATAATTTGACCTAGACCTAACTAATTCACATAAGTGCTCCTCTAGACATCATCAAAAACTGTTTTTAGGAATGAGGACTATTTTCGAATTGAATTTCATGTCTTTTTGATCTTATATCAGTGCTACTAGAATGGCCATTGGGTCTAAAACCTTGTACACGATTAGATATCGTCTGAAAACTTTTTTTTTTAATTCAAAGGCCTACGTTGGTCTGCTCAGGGGAGTGTGCAGGCCCTACAGTTTTGTGTGTGTGTGTGTGTGTGTGTGTGTTTGCGTACATGCGTGAGTGCAACCTCCTTTCTCTAGCGGAGGGGGGGGGGTGCACATGAGCACCCCCCTATTTCATTTAAGAAATCTCTATGAAATATGATTTGCTTTTCCTTTATTGTTATATTTGAAGTTTTCTTTCCTGGGCAATGCCGAGTACCCAAGCTAGTAAATATAAGATTCAAGATTAGGAGCTATTTAATGAATTAGATCATTTCCTAGTTCAAGCAGTGTCTATTCAAAATCTTGGTTAAAGGGGTAAGTGTAAAAGATATTGAAGACTTGAGACGAGATTAAATTATTTCTAATCTTGACTGGCTAGGATACATAAATATCTATTTACAGGTTAGCAATATATTAATTATTTAATTAACCACACGGACAGAGAAAATTCTCTGTCTATAAAATGAGTACTTATTCTCTCGTCTCTGGTACCATTTCCATTCCAAAGGCAAGCATTCACCTTTTCTGTATTTAATTAACCTTGGTAGATGGTTTGGGAATCAATTAAACCGAAAAATATTCAGCACTCCTTCACCCAAAAAATCCACAGGAAATTGTGATATCGCGAAATTGGCAAAGGGACCAGATCCATTTCAACAAAAAACTTTCTACATTATCTATGTATTGCCAGTTGTTTTTTAATGATTTGAATAGATTTATTTATTCCTAGAAATAAATTCAGTGATGCGTCCTTCATCCACGGTAGTAGTACTAGTAGTAGAAAGAGGAGGAGGAGAAAGGGGAAGATGATGGTGGTTCTCCTAAAGGTCTCGACCAAGTTGCATATCAATCAAACATGATACGAATGAGAAAATTGGTATTTAGCATTACTAGTTGTGATAGTAGTAGCGGGGAGGGGGAGAGGGAAGGGGAGATAGGGATGGTTTTCCCAGAGATCTGCACCAAGTTTGATATCAATCCAACGTGATACAGCTGAGAAAATTAATATTCAACATATGAGCGAGCGAGGGAGCGACCAAAACGGGTGAGGGGTGGTGCATCCAGAAACAAATTCAATGCAAGTAAAGGTGATATGTATTCATTTATACAGGGGAGCGCGATAGTCGCGAGAGAGTTCAAAACATTCAGACCTTCTCAGTTTTAATGATTATTTTAGTTTTTCAACAGAAAGGAAGTATAAACATAAGGGATTTGATTAACCTTTGTACTTAAAATACTTTCTTTCAAATGCCCACCAGTTTCAACTTCAAGATTTCTTGCACTTTCAATAACATTCTGCATAACATTTCAAATGAAATCTGGTCCTAGGCCACTTATTTGTAGTTGAATTTCATTTTTCAGCTGCTCGACGGTACTTGGCTTGTCAACATGGACTTTATCTTTCAAATTGCTGCGAATCCTTCGAACCGACCTATGTTATATATACGATTGTCAGCCTTTCGGACTGAGTGTGGTATCCCTGATCGTGGGGGCAGTGGAGCACTAACAGAGCCCAACTCTCGAAAACGCGTAACCAAACAACTAATCAGATGATGGAGTACGTTCAAATAACGGGAATACGCTCTTGAGGTCATCGTATATTGATTGATTGTATTCAAATTAAAATTCTATTATTCAGTTCGTTTGTCAGTTTTTTTTCTCATGATAGATTCCAAAAAGGTTCCTTCATGTAGCCGGAAGGATGAATAACAAAGAATATCAAAATAGAAACAAAAATGATTATTTAAAACTTGTTTGCAACTTTCATGGCTCCCTGTTTATACGAGGTTGGGTCAATAAGTTGGCAGCCTGACCAGTGGTTATTGGCTTAATTTATATGTGGATTTTTCTTTTTATGACGTTCAATCTTTGTGATCAATCTTCAATTGTATCAAGTGCGTTGACAAGGAATGGGATTATGCTTGAAAATGAATAATTGCTGTATAAAATATTTTTTCATCATTAGTCAACCGACTTGATGATGTACCTACAACTACTACTACTAGTAATAGTAGTAATAAATGTCTTTCTTACAACAGTTCACACACTACTAATATCATTATAACAAGTTCTATATTGGTACAAAAGTAAGCTAGACTTAGTTGTGTCCCTGAACAGTTCGACTCTTTCTTCTCTCTCTCTTTTAGACTTTCTCGGTCTCGCTCTCTCGCCTTCGAGTGCCCTCTCGCCGAGGCTTTCTCCTATTCACTCTCTAGTTCATCTCCTCGTTTTCTCTCTTAGCTTCTTCTTTCCTCTCTTTTGTCTTCCCTCTTTCTAACGTCCTGCGTCTCTATTGCACTTGATCTTTCCGTCCTTCACTCCCTGTCTCTCTATCTCCCACTCTGCCCTCTTGCCCCTTTATCTCTTGGTTCTTTTGTCTTGCTCTCGCTCTTGTTCTCATTCTCACATCTTTTCTCTTGGTTCCAGCCAATCTACACCCTACCCACATTTCTCTCCCTCTCACACACATACATACTGTGTATTTCTCTCTCGCCTTCTCAATTTTTAAATCTTAAAACGTAGAGAACGAGGAGAATAGAATAACAGAAAGGAATATGAGAATGAATCGGATAAAGAATAAAAAACAAAAAAAAAAAGAAACAACAGCAGGACAAAACAAAAAAACACAATAGCAAAACAGATACAATATAATAAACGGTAGAATAAAGAAGCACAGAATGAAAGATCAATAGAATAAGGAATCTCAGAAAAAGGGTGTTTAGTACAAAAAAAAAAAAAAATAATGAAGTTTAAGAGCGTAAGGAAACTATAAAATAACATCGGCTTATAAACAATAACTTACAGAAAGAAAAAATGAAAAAATAAAACAATATAAACTGAACACTGACAGAGAAAACCAAAACGAGATTATAAAGAAGGCGAGAATCCTGTATAAGGGGAACACGCCATGGCTACTTTTCTGTTTATGCTAAGTATAATAGATGATATGTCAAGTTTGAATTATCGTGCTTTGTTTTGATACAAATCAAGCGCAGATGTCGCCATAGCCATCGACTAAAATATGACGCCGTTGTAAATGGCCGAACCAGTATGTAATACACCTTCAGACGTAATGTCGCATAGTTTTGCGTAATGTTATCATACCACAAATAATAAATTCTTCAGAAAAAAAAGTGCACATCAAAACTTGAAAACGTAGCTGGACAACATGTATATTTGTATATCGAAGAGGAATAGCGAGCTTTTATCATCTACTCAACTTGGTCATATCAAGCTAAACCTCGTATGTCTGTTTCGGAGAGAAAGAAATATATAAGATTGAATAAAGGTTGCATCTACTTAAATCTTACACTTTCATGGTGTGGTAGAAAACCAACAAAAACTGGTGATATCCTTGAGAATTGCTTTGATGCCTTCGGTTAATAGTAATGATATTTAAGCCTTGAAAACTAATCCTGTTCAAAAGCATCTAATAAAGGCTACCTTGGAGGTACTGTGGTTAGTTTTGCAGTGGTGGGTGTATAAACCTATTTATTTATATCAAACTATATTTCGAAACACTTTAAATTTTAAGTAATATTTTTTTCTAAAACGTCCTCGTGTTATATTTTATATCTATCGTGTACTTGGACAAATATTCTTTTGGCAAAAGTTTAGACTTCGGAAGGCGTTGAATTATTAGAACTTACTTTTATTTTGAATGAATCTTTCAACGAACAGTCTAAGGTGGAGATTTCAAACATTAAGAGACTTCGTCCTGTTTCATCTAATCAAACAATCATTCATGCCTTCATGGATAAAACAGGATCAGATCTAGGGTTGATAATCCTAGGGACATGGATCAATGATACAAGGAAAAAACATCTCTGGTTTTTTTTAAAGGATTCGTTCGAACTCTAATTTGTGTCGTTATTGAACGTTTCGTCTGTTCCATTCTCTGGCTATCCTCGGATATACGACTTATACTGAAAGATCCGGGCCTCTTTTTCATTTGACTAGCAAGTAGGCAAACAAGGGCAACCGCAGATGAAAAAAATGACAAATACACTGGTTTTTCGAATGTTTACTTTATGCACCTTCTGGGAAAAAAGTATGAAAAGTGTAAGTAGCATACAGCATTTGTTTTGAAGCAAAACACTTTAGAAGCAGCGCACACCCTCTTCAAAGTCTTCTGTGTCTCTCACCACCTCAACCTCTGAAGACTCAGACCGAGAGATCATCGTCATCATTTTATGGGTCCACGAACGTTTGAAAAAATGTTCCTATATAAGTTATAAATTCTTACTTCTTTGCTTTCGGCCATTTCATTGGAGCACTCTACTTTTGGAAGGCAGGGAATACCTGTTCTGATCGGACCAGACCATAGTATCACCATTTATATGAAAGGAACAAAAGGATTCCTTGAAGACGACTTTTGCCTCTGGTGGTAGCAACTACCGCCAGTGGACGATATGGAAATGAAGAAACTCACTAGGGGCATGTTCATCAAGCCTGATCAACGCTGCTCACAAAGGACCGAAGAATAACGATATGAGATCGGCGATAAATAACAACAGAAATAACAAGAAATACTACTGAAAAATTGATAATAGTAATTGACAATGTGTCATCTAAAAATTCGAAGACAATATCTGATACTACTAATATAATGAAAAGCAAAGGTTGAAGAAATATCAACAAACATTTATGATAACTAACAATGCTTCATCTGAGATATTCGAAGACTATTACATTCAATACTATCAGTGTAATAAAAAGTTACGGATATAATACGAGCGAAATACAGACAAAAAATAATAACTGACAATTCTTCATCTGAAAAACTAGAAGATCATTACATCTAATTCTAGTAATGCAATAAAAAGCAACATAAGTGAGATAGACTAGCCAAAAATGAAGATCAATTGACAATGCTTAATCTTTATGGGGAATTAAATGATGTGTTAATGGGTTTTCTGTTAAATTCACGACTGTTTATCATTTTATTATCTTTCTCAATAAACGTACAAAAAATCAAGATCATATTATTGGAGGCTTAGTGGAACACTAGCTTCTGGAAAGTCTAAAAGAATGCTGTATTCAGAGTTTAAAAGAGCACTGCATTCGGTGTCTTGAAAGAAAACTGTATTCAGTGTCTTAAAGAACACTGCATTCGGTGTCTTGAAAGAAAACTGTATTCAGTGTCTTAAAGAACACTGCATTCGGTGTCTTGAAAGAAAACTGTATTCAGCGTCTTAAAGAACACTGCATTCAGTGTCTTGAAAGAAAACTGTATTCAGTGTCTTAAAGAACACTGCATTCGGTGTCTTGAAAGAAAACTGTATTCAGTGTCTTAAAGAACACTGCATTCGGTGTCTTGAAAGAAAACTGTATTCAGTGTCTTAAAGAACACTGCATTCGGTGTCTTGAAAGAAAACTGTATTCAGTGTCTTAAAGAACACTGCATTCGGTGTCTTGAAAGAAAACTGTATTCAGTGTCTTAAAGAACACTGCATTCGGTGTCTTGAAAGAACAATGTTTTCAGAGATTAAAAGAACACAGTATTCAAAGTTAAGATGAAAATTGTAATCAGCCTAAAATAAAACTGTATTCAGTGTTTCGAAGAACAATGTATTCAGTGTCTAAGAGAAAACTGTATTAAAGGTCTAAGAGGACACTATATTTTGAGTCTTAAAGAAAACTGTATTCAGAGTGTAAGAGAAAACTGTATTCAGATATCAAAAGAACACTGTATTCAAAGTCTCAGAGAAAATTGTAATCAGTCGAAAAAAAGACTGAATTCACAGTTTAAAAGAATACTGTATTCAGTGTCTAAAAGAACACTATTCAATGTACTTGTTCTCTAAAACAAACAAGACATCAAAGAAATACAACTATCGTTGCATCTCTTGTCAGTGATATGATAAATATTTCTCGATAAACTTCACTCATGAAAACCCTCCGAAGATTTCTTCCTATCATATTCCATTTTACGATTCCTAATTCCACTACCAGGTTTCATAATTGACAATAGTCTCTAGTAAAGTGCGTCCAGACATCCAGTTATCATCGGTTCCATCTCGGACTCAAAATGTGTAATTCGTAATTATCGTCAAACCCCAGTCCAAATTGGTGTTCTCTTGTGGACACATAGCGTAGTGGTTAAAGAGTCAGACAGAATTACTGCAATTGATCTAATGGTTCTAGGTTTTAATCCCACTGTGAGACAATAATAATTCGAAAATACTACTTCTGCTAAGAGGGGAGTGCGGTCTATATACCCCCGTCGGTTAAATGAAGGGTTCGGTTCGTTACTTCCCCAACACCTACCAGATGATACCTGATGAAGGTTGTAGAGTACAACGGCCGAAACGTTGTATGAAAAATAACCGAGATGAGGATAGTCCGAATAATAATAGAAATAATAATAATGCCTCATCTCAAAAATTCAGAGAAACTCTTCTCTGTTTGTCCATCACGTCACGTTTAAATAAATCTATGCATAAAATTAACATTTCCCCACGGTGATCCGAAATCGGGACAATATGATAAGAAGGCAGATCTCTTTACAGTCGAGCTAAATGAATAAATCTTATTCAGTCACAAATTCATTTATTACATATACAATACATCAGTCGCAGTATTTTTATTCGATAAAGTATTACTATTTACTTTAATATATCTTAATTTTTCAGCTGCTTTTTATCGTAGATTGATGGCCTGAGTGGGAGATCTAATAAAAAGCAACTGAAAAATTAAAACAGAAGTAAATGAAATTTAAAAATTGATATCATAGAGTGAAATATATATACTCTTCATCACAAGGGCGGATTAACTCGGAATAGGTTACAGATATTAAATATCCCGTAGCACAGGCTACAGAATAAGAATAACATACCCTTCTTCGGTTCGAAATTCCCCGAAGGAAAGTAAGAGAGTACAAGGTCGGCCGAAACGTTGTGATTATGACAACCAAGATGAGGTCACAAGTCTGAGGAGATTAATGTATAATAATAATAATTCCTCATCTCAGAAATTCATTAATTCTACCGGTTTGAAAATATCTTTAAAAAATATTGTGAGAAAAATCTCACAAAAGTTTTTTTTTCTGCAACAATATTATTGAAGAAAAAAAAAAAAGAAAAGAAAGCTTCTCGGAGACAAGCGAAAAACAATCTTCACAACTGGTCCATATTTAGCTGCATTTGACCTGATAGATATCTATCTTTTTACGAAAAAAAATGACGACTTCATATGAAGCTGATAATACTGCTTTATTCTATTTTAAACTCTACCCGATATTTCATCTGCCAATTCTACAGAAAACAAACATATTTTCCTACCAGAAATGCAATAATAAATCTACCGTAAAAAATATGACTCAAAGAACAAGTTTTAATCAACAAATCGTGAAGCAAACGAAACTCCTGCTGTCGATACTGCTGCTGCTGCCGCTACTTCTTGTCCAGGTCTGTCATTTCTGAGTGTAGTGGGAGACCAAATTAATGAAACCAACGTTGCAGACTCTCCTCCGGCTAAATCACGTTCAAAATCTCGTTTGCAACTCGGAAGCTCAAGAAAGAACGAGAATTGGTTAAATATAAGTAATGAGAGGAACATAAACAAATATGGTGGATAGGATGTTTGTTGTTTGTTTGTCCTTTTCTGAGATTTGACATTCAATTTGCCCATTTTTTGAAGGAAGTATTTTTCCTCGTCTGAAAAGCCTATTTTATTTCAAGTTAATATTGATTTTTGCACTTGAAAAATAAAACATTTTTTTTCGTTCTTTTTTAAGAATTTTTCATAGAAATTTTTCCAAAAAAATTCCGGAACGAATTCAATTCTCATAAAAACTGCATAATGTTTTGTTTATTTATTTAAGAATAATCCGAAAAAAAAAATCTACATTTTTGCTGAGTCACTTTTCAGCATTTTAAAATCTATACCCACTCTAGAACCCCCCTGGGATACACTTTTTACCGGTGTAATTCAGTAACTTCTTAATGCCATGATTTATAAGTTTATCGCAAATACGGTAAAAAATATTAGTGATATTTACTATGCTTACTTTAGTATGGCTCAAGTTCAAACGTACAGAAATGGAAGTTGGAAGATTTTGTTACACCAACCTTTCCAATGGCATCCTGCCGACTATCTTATTTTCTACCCAGAATAGAACATAAACCTCTGGCAACTGTAGGGATCATACTACTACTGCTACTATGATGATGATTTTTTTTCTTTTTTAATGCTCTATATCGCATCCCGTAGAGCCTCGCCAAAATCATGGTTCTATGGCGCCATAGTGCTCTAATGACCACTGGTTATTATTTCAGTCTTCAGATCCCACATCCTGTTGATTTTGATCTCCAGGTTTTTGTATTAAGATAGCATCTCAATAACTTTTACAGAAGTGTTTTTTCTCAAATAGTATTTTAGTGTCGATGAGTATTAATTTCTTTTGTTCCATGAGCCTGATGACGATGAAAAGCCTATTTGCTTCTGTTTCCATGTCGGTTTGAATGAACACATCCCAGGGGACGGTGACATTGCTATTTTCAGTGATAGTGTTCAGTCGGTGCTCATACCATCTTCCAGATATTCTGATTTTGCATTTCCTGCAGATTTTTCAGTGCAAGAATGACACTGCTTTGTATTGCCTGTGTATATACACGGCCTTTGCTAGTTTCACAACCCCTGAGACCATGTTGACAACTGTTTACTCGAAAGTTCCACAAATCCTACATGGGTCTATTCAATCTTTCATTATACTATGGTCATAGGCTCTGATCGCAAGGTTTCGGTCCGATCCTGCGATAATCAGGCTATCAGCTTCACCCCAGTGCTTCTCAACCATTGGTTTGTCTTCAGTTGGAATTATCATTATTATTATTTTGCAATCTCACACCAGTTGCCTGGTGGTTACTGCTGGAGTTTGAGTGACGGCAAGTCTCCTCAAGTCTTCAGCCCTTCTCTCCTAGTTCTCATAGGCCACAGTAATACTGCAGTTTACAGTTTCACTCCGGTTTCCCAGTGGTCATTACTGAAGGCTGAATGACAATAAGTCTCCTCAGGTCTTCGACCAATATCTCCTCTCTCTTTCGACTATCGTGCTAGTGCTGTGGTTTACGTTTCCGCTTTCATTTCCCTTCCTCTGTTAGGTCTCATTATAATAATTATTATTTTTATTATTATTTGGAATCTCACACCAGTTGCCTGGTGGTAACCACTGGATTATTATTATTATTATTATTATTATCATTTGCAATCTCACACCAGTCGCCTGGTGGTTACCGCTAGAGTTATTATTATTATTATTATTATTATTATTATTATTATTATTATTATTATTATTATTATTATTATTATTACTGATATCAACTAAGCTAAGCTAAGTACCTCGTAAGGTCAAACGTTTTGAAACTCGAATAGGAAGATTCTGTTTCGCCAGTGTTCCAAGGAAGACTACTCACACAACTACCGTTATAGTAAGTTACCCTCTACGACTTTTGTTTGGTTGAAAGCCAATGTATATAAAGAGGTTACCAGTTGAGTGAAATTAACTATACTCGATTTGATGAGTCAAGTCAGAACCATTGTGAGATACTCAGACAGATGTTGTGGTTTGAGTGACCAGAGATTTTCCGTACAGAATCCATCGGACACAAATATGTTTCCGGGTTACAAGCGTTTCCCAGTCAATGCCGAGGAGAGCTCTTTCAATCTCCTCCACTTGTGTGATTTGTTACCAAAAGAACTGAAGGCAGCATAAATACCAGTATGCGTATTACCACCGTGGCCTTAACAGCGCGGTCGGTAGAGCAGGTGTTGGGATTCACAAGTAGTCTTGTAGTTTGTAGATTACCATAGGTGACGTGTTCGGTATTTACACAACACTTGATATCGATAAATGACTCTTAAGAGAATATCTGCATTGCGTATAGTATATGTTACAATTTGATATTGAAATGAGTCGAATACGGAGATGTATATATTGTAAACACCATTCAACGTCGCAATTACAACTGCAAATTAGACACACACATGGAGCTTTACAATCGAAGCGTATACCTGAATTTTTGAGGTGAGAAATTGTCATTATTGTACATTGATCCATTCGAACTAGCTTTTTTCCACCTTGGTTACAACAGTGACAACGTTTCGACCGTTGTACCCTGCGGCCTTCATGTTCCGTGACCTACTGAGAATTTCAATCCCAACCCTTCATTCAATCAGCAGAGGTATGTGGTTTCTCACTCCATGGTCCATGCTAAAAGACGCCTCAAAGGAGGCACCACAAAGACGAGTCAACTAAGAAGAAGTAACAGGTCTGATTAGTCACTCAATAGAGGCCGTCAAATGACCAACGTCTTTTGACAGAGGTTGCGTTAGGAGAGATCAATTAAAACATTGGGAAAAAGTTCACAATAAATAAGGTAACTGTCTTGACTTTAACAGATTTTTCTTGGGTTTTCATAAACTCTGACAGATAAAAACTAAGGATCTAATTTAGCATAGAATTACATTGTAAATTGAAAAAAAACATTTAGGAGGAGGGATTAAAAACGAAACCTTTAGAATAAAAATATAATCAAGAGTACAAGTGTAAATTTTCTGCTTCCTAGTTATAGTGGTGCAGTCAGTACGCATTATATATATATATATATATATATATATATATATATATATATATATATATATCAAAACAGATCAACTTGAAAAATGGAGAAACCAATGTTGACAGTTTTGATTGATGGTTTGTAATAAATGATACGAGATATGCCCTACCAAGGACAACAAAATTAAAATAAGACACCGATATGGATTTAATAATGAAGTCGGTTCGAGATTCTGAGACGTTACTGAATACAACAGGCACCTGAAGGAGACTGTTGGGTGAAACGGCTGGACTGTTGAGACCCTAGGAATCATGATGAGGACAAAAGTCCGAATAGATCAGTGCGAAATAAATTAGAGATATTTCTTCCCTTTTATGACGAGAGAGACAAGTAAAAAGATTGAAATTTATTTTACTTCCTTGAAGCAAGTCACAAATGCAAACATTTCCATGAAGTTCAGATGTTTGATGAAACGCTACCTGATTTCAATCCATCTGTGTAATTTGCATTAAGCAATCGGATCTAACGGAATTTGTCTCGAAAACCTCTCTCACACACAAACACGTACATATGTGTATATGCGTGTACGAATGATCTTTTCTGAACTCAGATTACAATGGCACAAGGTCAAATTGGAGAAAGGGATTTTGCAATATTACATTACATCAATCTTAGTGGGATGGCCCTGCCAGCTTAGACAATCAGCAAAAGTCCTTACTTTTACCTCGTCTAGGAAACCTACCAATGGCACTGGTGGAAATGAGTAACTATTTCAATCACCAAGCAAGCCATCTCTCTCTCTCTCTCTCTCTCTCTCTCTCTCTCTCTCCCTCTCTCTCTCTCTCTCTCTCTCATATACATATGCGTGAGGGAGATATATATATATAGAGAGAGGAGATTATCATCATCATTTACTTATAATCTTTTAAAACCTAGCAGCGTTTACTTCAATAAAATAAATGGATACTCTCTTAAATAACCAATTTATAGAAAACAAGAACTCTCGATGATAATACATTTTGGCATTCTGCTGATCTGGATTAATTGTTCCTAGAAATGCTACAAGGAATTTGCAATGTCGATTTTCATGAGAACGTATTAATTGGAGGCTGAAGCAACAAAGATAAAACCAAACCCAAAGAGATCATAAGACCAGAGTGCAAAAAGTCCCAAGTAACAAACACTATCTACTATCTACTCATCTATTTCTGTACGTTCAGATTCACTCATTTGTCAGTCTCAGTCTCTCCAATTCTAGCTTTATTCCAACTTATTCAGCCATCTCTCTCTCTGCCCCCCCTCTCTCTCTTATCGTAGGGTAATGGTGGTATGGTATTTTCGCCATGTAAAATAATGTTGGCGTGCGGCATTTTGTCCCCGTTGGATAACTGTGGGGACAAAGGTGGGGGCCTTTTCGCCCGAACCCTTCCCTACTGGGACCGGGGTCCATGTCACTAAATGTCGGTTACATAGTTTCTTCGATGTTTGCGTATCATACTTGCACCGACACCGTCGATGCAATCACAGGAAAGACCGTTGTGTTCAGATCCGGTCACTGGAATCTGCGAAAAGAAAAACTGCTGTATCCGTTGAGAGACGTAATTAAGAACGACGGGTCGGATTATGAAAATGATCCGTTGTATTTTATGTCGCTCTCACTTGATGGTGTAATAAGATGATATGGCACTGAAAGATT